>JBBJLS010000006.1:5424618-5478868 GCA_037577275.1 Bryconaethiops microstoma | reverse complement strand
CTTATCTGCTTTAAATTAAAGGAAAATGCTTCCATTGTTCACTTTTGAATCTTTTATTTGTAACATGTTGAAAGCAGCCCTGCCTTGTAAAGTCTGTACTTCAGATTGGCTAGCTTACACTGTGAGTGGTTTATAAGTGCAAGTTTAAGTTTATAAGTTTCATGTGTTTAAAACAGTGCTGCATTACAGGCCAGTATAGGGTTGTGGGTATTATAATATTTTCAGTAGTTTTAATTGTGAAGTTTGGAAAATGTTTGCCACATACTTGTGAAAATTCCCAAATGATGTTGCTATGGGAATACAAGGAGGTACACAGAACCTGTTTGAAACTGAGATTTTTAGTATGTGTAGGGATGTATATGATCAAATCTCTGTTTTTTGGCAGTTCTGCCTTGTTTCACAATGACTGGAATGTTCAAACGTATAAGGAAACAAGAAAACGTATAAGGAAACAAGTAAAGGAAACCCACCAGTCTTCTTGCTTTCTGCCAGGCCCTAGGGGTCTCATGTTGTTTGGGCTGGTCACCCTAGTGATTGGTGAAGAGTTGGGTAGGAAGAGAAGTTACATTTTTGCTTTGCTTAGGCAGTGACAGACAGTTGAGAGACAATTAGGATACAGTTGTGGTAAGGTGATATTTTTGGAGTGCAATGGCTAATGTTTATTAAATAACTAAATAAGGTCTCATCCTTATGTTTAGATGTTACATCAATGGGTGGACCCAGACTCAACTGTTTCAACAGAAGCGACATTAAAAGCTTCTGGCCCCGTTCCTTCACTGTCGGATAATGAAACTATCACACAGGAAAAAAAAGAGATAGACATCTGCACTAATAACGAAGCTGTTAATAAAGAAGTGTATGTTAAGTTTCATTTTACTGTAGTTTCCTGCTCATTCCTGTGTAATTGTCTATAATTATCATTGGTGAGACAGGACAATGTCATGTGCAAACTTAGAGAGTGCATTGCCAAAGGACTTCACCAGTCGAAGTAGCACAGAGGCTAATGAATCTCTATGGCAAAGGAAAAAAAGAGTAAATCAATGCATATATTCATGATTGCAACTAAATTAATGTCAGCCTAAGAATTAACGTAATGTTGGCTTCAGGATTGGCATTTATGCTCACTAATTAGGAAAGTAGTTACAGTACCTACACAGTGAACTTTAGAAAGTGTTAGTTGTCTCTTTCAGGTATTAAGGAGAAATTAGTTCTTTTTTCCTAGGTATTTGGTGTGCAGTCTTGATGTAGAAGGGAAGCCACAGAGTGCTGTCTTGGTCATCAAGCAACATTGGGCTGTAATTTCTAATGCCTCTTTAATGAACGAAATATCTGGAGAGTAGAAAAGCCTACATTAATATATTTCAAGGGTAAATGAGAACATGGCACGCAATTGGTATTCAGAATGAAAACGTGGCTAGATTTGTCTAAAGGGCATAATAAATTAGTATAATGATAGCTGAAATGAGTGTTGCAGTTTAAAACACTGGGAGTGTGGAAAGTGTTTCATGACAAATTGATAATCAAGGGCTACCCCAGATATGAGCAGCCCACTGCCATTAAAATAATGAGACATGCGTGCTGTCGTTAAGAACCCTCATGTCTAATGCCTGATGTTATGTCGAAAGTGAGGAAATCTTGTTTTTTTGTTTGTTTGTTTTAAGTAAAGAAATCTTGAAGCATCCAGATTTAGAGCAAAGCTACAGTGCTTGTGCTCTTTTAAAGTGCATCTCAGGTCTTGACACAATTTATGACATTTCGAACGATACTTATAAAGCTAAAGTCTACCCTGATATTACATTTTTTTCAGTTTAAACCATATTCAACTCAATCAAAAAGGGACAAACAGAATAAATCATGCAAGTAATCATACATTTAAGTAATGACAACTAGACTAAACAATTGGCGTCTAAATCTAGCAGATGAGTAACAGATGAAACAAAAACTTGGGTCTTCCAGAATACAAAACTTCAGACTCATAATAAGAGGTTAGAATAGGGCCAGGGTGACCCATTCGACATGGTCAAGTCCACAAACAATGTAGCATCAAAGTCCAAGACAATGGTTCTTAATAGTTCTTAATCTGTTCCTCAGGGTCCCCTAAGTAGATTAAAAATTTTCCTCCCTTTTTTGCAAATTGAGTTGGAACAAAAATGTGGTGGTCTGGGGGGTCAAATCAAGAAGGTTAGTCAAGTAGGTCATTACAAGAAAAAGAACAAAAACAAACATAACACAAGACTACATAAGTGCAGGCAGGACAGGACTACACAGAGTGCAAAAGAGAGAGAGTGCAAAATCAGAGCAACAATACAGTATTGCAGGACAGCAATGTACAGTTCATTTGACAAAAACAGTAACAGTACTAGTTTGAATAAATGCAGAATTAAGACTGATTTTGTATTCTAGCTGCAGAGATATTTAGTGTGCAAAAAAGCAAAGACTGAGGTTGGAGTAGCAAGAAATAATTTTTCTGAATCAATGCTGAAATGTGAATCACAGAAATCAGCACACTCAGTCTAAAGTACTGTCACATTATACATGTTCTATGTGTTGCATACTTTGAAATATGACAAAAATGTAACATCAGAAATGTATATGTTTAAACCAACAGTCATGTTCACAATACATACTTGCTGGATGAGGGTGGAAATTAGTGACAGTGACAGCCTTTCACTAAAGGGGGAACTCTATTTATTATGACAAGTCATGTCATGTTTAACTTACCTGATGTAACATGAAATCTGGAGTCAAGACATCTTTAAGGCACTAAAATAAAGGCACTATTAACTTTTAACAGTCGTTATGTCCAGGAGTGAATACTGCAGGTCAGTATGAAATAAAATGTTGTCTAGACCAGCTAGAACAGAATCAGTTGTTAAAATATACAATTTGAAGGTGCATTAAGATTTTGATATTTCAGTGCACATCAGTATGTTCTGTTTAGTTACAGAATTGAGAGCTATTGAGAGGTACAGTCATATTGTACAGACATTGATTTTGTACCAAAGTACATGTTATTTTGCACCATCTCTAAACTCCTGGACACACCACCGGCACCATTATCCAAACGTCCTGTCTGTCTTAGCTCAAGACAGCACCGTAGTTATAGCAGAAACATTTTATTTTTGTTGTGTTTTTCTGACCTTTTTAGGCTTCCTCTGGTGCTGAGAACCTTTGATCGTGGCTTATTTCAGCCTTTTTCTGCTTGTCTTGTTTCCTGATGTGTTACACCTGTTTAACATAAGTATTACAAATTGTTCCTTATACCTTTTTTGTTTCATAATAAGTAACAAGAAGAAGAAGAAGAAGAAGAAGAAGAAGAGGAGGAATAGGAAGAAAAAGAGGAAGACAACCCAGCAGGAAATGGCGGTCTGGTAAACAGAGGAGGTTTCTCCTTGTTGCAGAATGATGAAAATCAAGTTTATGTTTGGACCTGAGTGAAGTTTAGTGCTCTAAGTTTCACAGTGCCTTATATCAAGATAAGCTTTAATTTCCTCTTCTTTCTCAGACTACGACCAGCACTGTGAGAATAAAGCTGATACATGAAGACAATTTGTAATGTTTCAATTTGCTTGCATTTGTTATTCTTTTCCATCCTTTCCTCTGCGGCTATTCTTGACAATGTTTAAGCTAAGCCTAAACAGGTGCATGTTTCTGGAAGACTGCCCTCACTGGCTTGCCTTTAAATGTCTCGTTTAGTCTGGGGGAAAAGGACATTTTGAAAAGTGTTATAATTGCAACACTGGCAATGCTTAGTCGTTTAAAATTGATCGTTTCCCAGTTTCCTGTCACTTTCATGTCCATTCTAAGGAGCTTGTATCTAGTGGGACTCATATAATGGAGTGCATAAATGTAGAAATCATGAGATCTATGAAATGTCAGAGAGAATGCTGATATTTCAAAGTTGCTCAAATTTGATTAAGGATTGCGTCACTGTGTCACAACCTTCTAGGGCTCATTCGTATTCTGCTGGCTCCCCAGCTGCATGAAATAACAGCTTCCGTTTGCAATATGTTGGAAATGAATATAGAAAGGGGTCTGAATAATAGTTCAATACACTTCTGCTAAAAGATATTTGACAAAATATAGAAGAAATGAGGCATTGTGTGATAGTAACACCGCTTCACTTCACTCTGCTTATTTGCATATGCATTCAGCAATTTACTTTAGTATTATTGCTCTCATTTTGCATGTAAGTATATGTAAGAAAATCATATATCATGGAAGTTTATATTTCTCTTGGAAACTATAACAAAGAAACACTGTACAAGCATGAGGAGGAATGGTGAAACAGAAAAACAGGAAGCAAACTTTTGTACAGATCAGTCAGACTGACAGATCAATAATTATCAGTACCCTTGGGAAAGAAGGGTTAAATAAAAGGTTGTGAAAATTTTGTTTTGCTTAACTAGCTCAGTCTCAGTCTTTTAATTGATGTAAATTAGGTCTAAAACTTAGACAAATTAGTAAGAAAACAAAATCACAAGTATTTCACAAGTATTTGTACCAAAAGATTAAAAAGAAACATTGGTTGCTTGAAGTATTGGGACTTAGCTTAGGCCGTGGGTTGACTAGAAGGGTTTGCAATGCAATAATCTTTTTTTATGACAAAACTGAGGCATATCCATTATATTTCTCTTAAAAAAATGTTACCCTTATGTATATTATATATACATATACATACATACACATATATGTATGTAAACACATATACATATATATAAATATATATACATATGACACGGAGGCCAAATTTCCATTGTTTGTCATCAACATGAGGAACATTGGAAAATACATTTATGAGAAATTAGAAATATATGTTGGCCTTCATTGCCAGGGTTCTCCAAATACCAGAACAATAACTGATAAAAAACTTGTGTAAAACATACACCAGCTGTAGTGAATCTGTCTCTGAGAGGACTCAGATGTATTTTAGTCTCAAGCACAGTGAGGGGGATGGTTCAAGAAGCAAAATATAACCTCCAAAGATCAAAGAGATTTGCTGAAGATGGTAGCATTCTGGGGTCACTTAGTCTCAGAAACACCACTACTGTGCCAAGAAACTATTTGGAGGGTAAAATGAAAAGTCTTTTCTTTAGTGTAATCATAAATGTAAGCACTCACAGTTCAGTAGACACTGCTGGAACTTTGACTTCAACTTTTGTCAAGTGAGTTTTTTGGCAAGATTCAAGGTAGGTTTGGTGTAAAAGAAGGACAATTGCATATTAATTGTTATATCTGCTTCTTTTAACAACACAACACAGGAACATTGTTAATAATGGCCAACCAATATAAAGCAAATAAGTCACAACAGTATTTTTTAATATTGGGCTCACTTTCATATACTGCTGTTATAAACTGTGATTAAATGAAGTCATTTACTAGCTGTAATAGGTCAAGTATTTTTTGGTAAAAAAAAAAAGATTAACCTTTAAATGCATTAAATATATTATTAGGAGTAACACTTCACTGAAAGACAACACTTTCATGACAACTGATCTAAACCTCCATAAACATTTATAAAGGCTTTATCCAACTAGTGTCAGCAGTCATAAAGGCTGCTTTAGTCCATTTTAATGTCATTTATTCTCAGACGATGCTATGACCAGTGACCCTTGTTGGAATAAGCCTGGCATGAAAAGTGACCTGATTATTCTTTAGGCAATGATGATTTTTGTATATGCAGTAATTATTAAGAGAATATTAATATGGTATCGTGCATCTTAAGTGAAGGCCAGTCACATCTCAGTAATATTAAAATACTTACTAATATTCAACTGTTCAGTGAATATAATATACTTCATGTACAGTGAGAACAAATAGCATCTTATTAATGTTAAATATTGTTTAGGGATCATAATATACAGACTGTAGTGAGACACTACTAACACTTTTTTACAGTGATCAATGACCTGATCATGAATAAGTTTAAATTCTAATTTAAGACAAAGTGATTGATTACCTTTTGAAATTGTCTTTTTATTCTCTGGTGTATTGTTACACATTCAGAATCTGCTGATTATATTATTCTTATTATATTCTCTTTTGGCTGTCTCCATTAATATAATGAAAGTATAATGAAAATCTGCTCTCGAAAATGTGCTTAAGAAGCCTAATTACACACAAGAGAAAAATCTTAGTTTCAAAACTTAGGGTAATGTATTTCTTACATCTTCTTACTTTTACTTAACTGTTTTTAATTATGTATGTTATGCGTTGTTCCTGTTATTAACTGTATTTTCGGTGTTAAAGTAGTTCATTCCCAATGTTAAGCATGATGTTTTTGAGTGGTTTTCCCTCCAAAACTTGTGTGAATCTTATAAGGATGGAATCATGGATTTTTATATGAACCTGAGACTTTGAATGAATTTCTGGCCACCTCTAGATCTGAAACTGGGTCATGGTTGGATCCTCTAGCAGGACAATGATCCAAAACCACACAGTGGTCCAAATCCACACAAAAAAGGTTAAATAACCACAGAATTAAGCTGTTGACACAGTCAATCCAGTCCCTTGATCAAAACCCCTTTGAAAACCTGTGAGGTGAGCTAAAGAGGAGTCCAAAAGAGGGACCCTGGGGAACCTGAAGAGATTTTGCATTGAGGAAGGTCTCCATGTCTGTTCATCCATTTTCAAGGACAAACACAATGTAAATTTGTCTGGCATTTTCAAACGGTTAAAAGAAACACAAGAAATGATCAACATTCAGAACATTCAAGAGTTCTGGATTTAGTGAAAAGCATTGTGTTGTTTATCACTTGATGTTTTGATATAATAGCAATGACATGCAAGCACTTGTGAGATTTATGAGAAAATGAGAGAATTCCATTCAAGAGTTCTGAATTTAGTGAACAGCATTGTGGTGTTTATCACTTGATGCTGTATCTCATAATAATAAAAAAAATGAGAACAGAAATGGGAGGTTTCTTACATTGTGCTGTGCTGTTAGACTTTCTTGTGGGAAAGTTTCAAAGAGAAAATGAGTACCTGAGGAGTAAGATAACCATGCCCTTCCTGTGTCCTTTCTGGCTATCACAGAGGGCAGGTACTGACAACGTGTGGAGTACAGCATGTGTTACAGTTGTACCATCTCCAGCTGTGCACTTTGCTGCCTGGTTGTTAATGATATGTCACACATAGATGATGCACTGCTCTGTGTAGATTGGATACTGGGTCACCAGCCATGTCCCTAATCGTTTAAGGATGCACAGTAAGAAGGGTTTGTGGTAGCACTTCATTTGTAAAGTCAGCTTTAACAATTAAAAAAGTATTAGTAAGCAATTAACAATAAACGAATGATGTACTACTAAATATAAACAATTTTCATAAAGATAAAACATTTATGCTAGTAATGAATTTATAAGATGTATGAATAACGTCTTCTGTAAATGATTTATTTACAGCTCATTGTGTTAAATCTTGCAGTCTTTCTTATACATGCATACTTGAAATATCTTTACATGACACATCAATCAAGGGATGAATAATTAAAAATGACTTGGATGCACAGTGAGCAAACATGGTAGCAAATGCTAGTTGACATTTACCTTTCAGTTGCAAACATGCTCATATTTATATACCGGCCTTCGTTATAATTTCTTATTCATTCCTTTTTTAGCTCTTTAGCTGTAAAACATGTCCTGTGTTACTGCACATACACAAGTGTGTACTGTGTAGTTACAGTGCTTTACTTGTAAGTCAGTTGGGCTGAAGACTGAAAAACAAGTGCAAGTGACTTATTAAAGTACAAGTTGGCCACTGTCTTGTCAGGTAATTATTGTTAAATGCCACGATTAGCAGGATATCACATAAAGATCTTTCAGGTATGCATGCAAATGAGAGAATTAATTAACTTTATTTAACTAACATTTACCAAGAGTTAATTAATTACCTAGAATCACAATAATTAATAAATTAAATTATCATTTAACTAATTAGTCAGCTATTTACAAGGGACTTTATTAACCCATCTCATAAAGACATCAGTAACACATCTGTTAGCTTCCAGATTATATGTTTCTATTTAGTAGGAAAAATTAATATTTCATTATTAATTGCTTTGCGTTTCAGCAAAGACTCGCAATAATAGTGTGTATGTGGATTGGAAAAGCAGACTATGAGTGTTGTATGAGGAACTGCACATAAATGTCATCTGTATGAGGATATAAAAAGATTTCTCTTTAGTTGTTTTCTATGAATTTGCCTCCCAGTACAGTACAGAATTGATATTAAAGGATTACTCATTTTGTACATCAATGGTTTGGGCCATAAATACATCTCTGATACGTTTGATGTATATATTACCTATGTAATCCTTGTAGGTCTCTTAGATCTGCAGGAGCTTCTCAGCTAAATCTGAAAATAAACATGGTAAAAACAGCTCCTACTGCAGGAATTGTCCCTCAATATCAGATCTGCACTAATTGTAAAGACGTTACTATTCTCCTCTGCCTTCTTTTAAATACCTGCATTTATATTGCACTTGTAATCTTTTAATTTTTTATGCATTCTTTTATTTCTGTTATTCTTTCTTATTTTACTTCCTACTGTTTTGAAATTAATATTTTTTACTCTCTTCCTGTAATGGAAGAGCACATTAAATGACCTTGGTGTGTGATAATGGGATATATAAATAAAATTGACTTTACTTGACTATTTTTGATGCTCAGAAGTTTATAATACGATTATGAAAAAAAAACTGATTTATTGTATACCATCAATAAAAATGTAAATTGAGGCATTTCACGCTGCTGCAATTAAAGATCCTAGGGGATCAAATCCAGTTTACTCTTCAGCTATAGTGTTAATGGAGAAAGAAGATATTGGGGTACTGCACAAGATTGGTCACTTATAAATCTTTTGTTATTCACAAAAGACAACAGAAGAGCAGGTCTGTAGATCAAGTGGGGAGATACACAGCACACTTTCAGTTCTGCACTGAAGTACTCTGCAGCTACCTTTCTAATGGAAAGCTTCATTTATTGTAGTTTTGCTGCTAAAGTTGTCAAGTTCATTTCATTTTACTTCATCTCTGTACTGAGCTAAATCTAACAACTGAGAATAAGTAAAGATGACAATGAGTGTGAGTGTATTCACATTTGCAAAAGCATTCAATTATATTGTCCAAATTTGGGAAAATGATCAATTATTCATTTGACTTTAAAAAAAATATGTTTAAATTGTATTCAAAACATGATGCTTACACTGAAAATCATTACACTGCAGCAAAACAAGGTGAATGAGACAAACCAAATGAGCAGACCCCTGCAGACCCTTTCACACCTGCAAACCCTAGTTAATGACTGTGTACAACACTAACTTAATGATCAAGCCACTTAGTTGAGTTGCTTAAGCCTGCATACACGGACAATGGCTCAGTACAAATGCCAATATACTTCAGGTTATGGCCCAGTCACTTACTAACTAAAGAAAAAAAACCCTGATAATAAATAAGGATTCAATGCAATGCAATTGGTCATAACATTGCTGAAGAACCTAGAACAGGATAAGGGTGGAAAGTTTTTTAAAAAAGAATCATCCAAACAAAGACAGCTCCAAACCGGTCAGGAGGAGACTTGTAATGAGTGCCACTGTGAGGCCGGCCACAGCTGAGAAGCTGCAGCTTAATTGTTCCTATTTCAAAGACAAAGGGTTTACAAAAACAAAATCACTTACAGTAAATGACTGAAAAGTGTGGCACAAAGTGTTGCAGTTGGAGGAGGCAAAAACAGAATTTTATGGTTTCAAAATCAAGTAGTCTGTCTGGAACAGATGAGAAAGATCTTTCCCATCCTAAGACTGAAGTACAGGCAGCATTATGCTGTGGGTGTCACATCCCCAGTCAGCGGCTGCTGGAGGCCGCTGTTTTGAAGACTTTTAGGTTGACTGGGGGTGTGGTCTCATCCCTGTGCTCTTGGCTGGCCAGGGATGAGGTATTATTAGGATCGTGTGTTTTGTGTTTAGTTCATGATATAAATAGCCTGATTTATGTTTCCTGCTTGGTCGGTTTACCCTCACGCTTATCCTGAGTTGTGTTCTGTTTGGACTCTCCATCTTTGGTTTTCAGCCATCGTGCCCTTTTTGGGAAATAAAGGGAAAAACATTATGGAAGTCTGCATCTGCGCCCCTTGTCAGAACGGGCACAGCCCAAGTGTAACAATGGGATTCTCAGGAGCTGAACACTGAAAGGCAGAACAAACATGTTTCTTTCTGTTAAAGACCTACAACAGGGTAAATTCATTTCTAAAGCTGGACAGTGATCCAAACCCAAGGTAAAACGTTCTATGAAGTAAATTAAAAATGAAAAATGGCTTCAGGAAAAGAAAATGAATGCCTCTCTACCCAATTAAAAGCCTGATTTGAATCCCACAACATTAAAAATGTCTTTTCAAGAAATAAAAAGTCACCTAACAATTTGTAGACTTACTAAAAAGACTTGTTTGCAGACTACCTTCCATAGGTCTGAATACCCATGTAATGCTCATTTGTTGTTTGTTTTAGCATTGAATTTTGGATCAAATATCACATGTAAACTGTCATTCCACAAATTTGCACTAATAGAGTCTGAAAACCACTTTGCACACCACTGGATAAATAAGCTTATGAATTGAAATTGGGCTAAGATGGATTTGTCAGTCTTTCATGGGATTTGGCAAAGGATTTTATAGGGTTTAAAGTAGGTGTGTCGAGCTCATTTGTGGGAATGTGGGCCACATTTTACTTATGGATCTTCTTGCATGGGCTGAACACAAGTGAAATTCTGATCTTGACCTGACAGGTTAAAACCTCTGAAAAAGTGAAGGAAACGGTCACTGCTTAGTTCAAACTAAAAATTAAAAAAAACTGCCTGGAGGGCTAGCATTCTAACCCTCTCTGAGTGTATACTACAAAAGTGCAAAGGCTGGAAATAAGCTTTGCCCTTAATACCAACTCATCTATACAGCAGCCTAAAATTTAAGAAAACAATTTTTCTAGCAAACACCGCCCCCCCTGCTGCCTTCTGGCTGTGTAACATGTGGAGGAAATTCCCCTTTATAACTTGTGTTCAATAATCTATTTAAATAAAGAGCAGAAGTTTCAACTCGTTGAGTAAGAGGATATTTTATTTTATTTTTATTTTCATGAAATGCGGGGTCCACAATCGAAAGAAGGGTTCCAATGACTTCCAATTTAGAAATTCTGACAGAGATTAATACACTTATAGGGCCTTGGGGATATACTTTCTCACTGGATAAGAACTTTGTGACACCAACTGAGGCTTGGCATATTCAGTCACTTTATCACACTGTCTAAGACAATGGTCATGATTTATTCCATGATCACTAAATATGGACCTCCAACTTGTTAGAGAAACAGTTTAAATAAGGCAAGGTTGGACACCACTCCCTGAGAACAAAAGGATCAAAAGGGTGTAAACCTCTTGCTACATGCATGGAAATGAATATACTCGAATATATCAAAAAGCTTTTGAACTTTCATTCTGCTCAGATATTTAGCATCTGCTAGCAGGGGTCTCCCTATCCACATACCTTCACATATCAGGCTGGGTTTGTTCCACACCCAGTGAACATAACATAAAAATAAATAAATAAATAACAGAAGTGGTAAAACAATAAAAATCATTCACAGACATAAATGCTCTCAACATGAAACCTTGACTTTAATTCAATATTTTCACAACAGGTTCCATGACATTGTATTAGGTTAGTTAAAGTGTAAAGTGTTCATTTGTCATCACAGCACGCAGTGTGAACAACACGGGATTCTTTCTCAGAGTTTAACCCATTCACCAAGTGAAGCAGCGGGCAGCGAGGAACACGGTGCCCAGGGAACAGTGTGTGGGGACGGTACCTTGCTCAAGGGTACCTCAGTGGTGCCACTAGCAGTCCTGGGATTCAAACTGATCACAAGGCCAACTCCCTAACCACCAGGCCACTACCTGAAATACACTTGAAATAATATTCTAATTTAAAAAATACAAACAGTTAAAGTAAACTGATAAGAAAAATACAATAAAATGCACAATCCATCCCATTTAGTTCGTTGAGTGTGGGCTGATCTTTGTGAGTCACTGAAGATATTGTAAAACACTTTGTGTTTTAGTCATTGAGCACTGGCTTTTTGTTTTTTAGGAAACATGCACACTCAGGTGTTTCATGAGATTGTCTAGTGTTTGAACACACCTACTCATTACTTTTGAAATCAAGTGTATGTGTGTGTGTGTTTGTGTGTGTGTGTGTGTGTGCACTTTTTTTTTCTGAATTTTCCTTGAGCGTTGCACTTGTCAGCCGTCTCTGAACAAAGCTGAGCCGGCCTTAAGTGCAGAACCATGTGCAAATTGTTCTCCAAACATATTTACCTGACATCTTAATTATAGCTTGTGCTTTCGTGCATGGATTTCAAAGTATATTTGTTCTGTTTAGCAGGGCATTCATTTCCATGGATTAACTGGGACCACTAATGCCACTCAAGTACACTCTCCAGAAGACATTTCTATTAATTCAGGGCAATTTAATCTCCTGACAATGCTGACACTTTGATATAACACCAAAGCATATAGCAATCTGTCAACAAAATTACTTGACTATGCGCACAGCATTCGTGTGTATGCTGCGCAGTGATTCATTATTGAGAAAATGTCAGCAATTGTTGTCCATGAAGCTCCATAATGCAATGACAAGTGATGCAATAAAAAAGCTTTCACTGAAAGACAAGGGCTTTGGCGTCATCAGGAGCACCGCATGAAGATTGCTAAGACACAGTATGGTAATTAACATCTGTTAATACATACAGCTTTCAGGCAGCCCATTATGTGTGTCTTGTTCAATCTATCGGAGACGCAAGGGCCCTCTGATAGAGAGATTCTGGAGACAGAACATCTACCACCTACTGGGAGGTGTCTCTCTCTCTCTCTCTCTCATCCTGCCATTTCACCATCAACCAATCAGCCTGAGTTTGGTCATCAGTTCTTCCAAGGAGACTCTGATAGCATCTGTGAAGCTGAGTGAACACTCGTGATCGACACAATATATCATTACAGGGGAGTCACATCAGTGGCCGTATATTTATTGATGGAGGTGACTTTTAACAATCGGATGGGTGCTTTATGAATAACAGCTGCCATCAGGCTGGTCTAATTGCTTTGCCTGTCAATTTTGGCCTGAGAATGTGCTAAATGAACATGCTGTAACATACATTTTCAAATAGATAAGGGATCATAGAAGTAGTATTTCAAAATTTACTACACGTGGTTGTCCAAATCCTCTTTTCTTTGTAGCATAATTTGTTCATATCACTTTCTCACTGTAAGTGTTCTTACTGCAATCAGAGAAGAAAAAGAAAAACATTAGTTTAGAATTTTAATGTTCTGTTTCATCAAAATAATGTTATGTACCTTAGATAACAAAGCTGAACTATGTCCCTGTTGACACACTGAACCTATAGCCCTTAACGTTTCAAGATCCTAAAAATGCTTCTGCATGAAATCATTGTTACTATCATAGATTTTTTTAAGTAAAATGTTCCATATTCAAATTGACATATTAAATTGCTTATAATGCCCTGCCTGCACTCTAGGCAGTGCAGCTAATAAATATGACACAACATCAGCAATAAAACTTGTCCACAATATCAGCAATAAGTGACAAAAAGTAAGGTCAGAGTGTACTAATACTATCAACAGCCAAAGTAATTTACAATGTAGTTTGACTTCAAATTAGAAGCAATAATTTGTCTAGCAATTGCTATTGTTTGCTAAAGATAATCAGCTTGGTGGCCAGATAGTTAAAATATCTCAACAAAAAAGGACAACTTACCCATTAAAACTGAATTCAAAACCAATGAGTTTATGGTTACACACACACACACAAACACACACACAGCTGCAGAGAAAATTTATTTGTAACTCTGATGTACATTCACGCATACCTGTAATAAACATACAGTATCAAGCGTCTAATTGCTTTTGTAAAATGGTGCCCAAAATGAAATATGGTAAAATTGTTTAATAGATACTTTAGGTTATTACCATTATAATATTTGTGATCATACTCACATGACGAAATGCATTCAGTGTGTTTTACCACAGACAGCTGAAAGAAGACAACCTTCAGTCACTCAGTAACATACTGAATATTAATGAACATTTCCTCAAATAATAATAAACACATCATAAAATAGCAGCATTCAGTGCGAACGACCTCTCTTCAAGAAGTATCTTTAAGTCTAGTTTTGGCTTGCTAATTACATCACATGGGGGAGTTGATGCTTTTGGGGCAGCTGGTGGGCTGGTGATTAGCGAGTTGCCCCTGTGATCAGAAGGTTGTGGGTTTGTATCTCAGGACTGCCAGTGGAACAACTGAGGTGCCCTTGAGCAAGGTACCGTCCCCGCACTCTGCTCCCCAGGTTTTACATTGCTGCCTGCCTGCTGCTTCACTTGGTGAATGGGTTAAATGCAGAGGAAGAATGTCTCACTGTTCATACTGTGTTCTGTGGTGTGTTCATGCGAGACTATTAGATGCCACTTTACTTTAAAGCTGGATGAAAAAAAGAGGAACCAAGAAGGAAAAGGAGAGCCCATCCTCTTCTGGTTGACACCAGATGTTAAAAGAAAATAATAGAATAGCACTATGGAGATGTGCAACAATAAAAAGCAAACATGTGCCAGCTTAATGCCAGCGTATGTCTCTTTTCCCACCCTCGACTGAATCTCAAATGGCTCCTTGCCCAGTGCACTATATGATATTAGAAATACTGGCTCCTTCTTCTGTGGTTATAGGTGTGCACAGACTGAGGATTTTACAGCAGCTTTGAACGCAGCTTAACCAATTCGATTGAAAAAATCTGCTTTATAATTGCAGATGGAAGTTTATGATTCTAAACTTAGAGGAAGTGAATGAAATGGTTTTCTCCGGCTTTGATTTATTCCAGAAACGTCTCTTTCCAAATATCCTAGGAGTTTTAAAGTTCAGCGATCAAAAGTATCTGAAGGCAATGACTTTGTTAGGACATGAAAGGTGAGTATACCACATAAGAGATTAGAAATATTGAAAGTGAAATCTTTGACCTTCAACATGCCAGAACTGTACTGAATGCAGATAGTGCCTTAAAATTCTAAACTGATGATAACCTGTGACACTGGGCAAAGGAAGCCATTATTTTAAAGCTTATGTCTGTTTTTTTTTTCTCTTATTTCTGTATAATGTTCAGTTGTATCCCAGGTACTTAATTAACAAGAACTAAGAAGGTTCTAAGCATAACCTATTGTGCAGAGTACACAAAGTTTCTTGATAAACTGAGCATTTCAGAAGTCGGTACAAAAGTGCTTCAGTTTCATTTTGTGTACTGATGCCTCTACCAGTGGTATTCAATAATTGCCCCAGTTCCCCTTGCTCTGTACATTTTCTCTCCTCTCTGTTCTTACACACCAGATTTAACTCACAATGGGGATGGCAAATAGCTGATGCATTAACTCAGCTAGGGAAGAGGAAAGAGAAAAGCTGAGAGAGATCTGCCTCTTAGCCAAATGGAACTACATCCATACATGATGCAGCGTAAGATGGGTACAAATTCTACCACTTGGGAAAATAGTTACTTAAATTCAGATGCCAAGCCTGAATAAGCTTTTGCTAATGTATATCAGGCCTAAGAGATGTCAATGGAAGATGACTGTTGGGTGGGAGGATTGGACAAGTGACGGTCGCTGAACTCAGTGAAGCAGAATACAGCATGAGCATGTCGCCATCTGAGTTTGTCCTTTATGTGCATATCTGAAATTTTAAATGGCCTTTTGTGTGTATGTTCTTTAAACTAGCCTGAGCACAAACATGAAGAGATTTTTCAAAAACATGGTGCTTTTGTCACTGTTCATATTAAATCACTTATCATATTGGACTACATATTTGAACAGTGTCCAATTCTGATTCTGAATGAAAATATGAGTATTCCATGTTAGAATAAAAATCAACTAGGTATCACTAAATAAGTTACTATTAAATATTCATGCAAGGTATACATATACAAAATTGCATTACTTTTGACCAGTCAAAACAAGTTTAGTGGACTGGTTCCTCATCAGGCTAAATTGGACACTAATGGGTTAAAGATGAAGCTGACATCTGGTTTTTGTATACACAAATATCATTGCTGTCATAAACAATAATTGCTCTTTTTTGACATAATTAGAAAACACCACCTGCCAATTATACTGCCATTATACTTCCACTAGAGACCAATATAAATGCTTCAGAAGGAGTAATAAAATGTTTGTCACAGTTTACTTGTATTGAAGGTTAAGAAGATTTTGCCCTGTCCTGTATGCTTACTTTATAAATATACAGTGGTGTGAAAAAGTGTTTGCCCCCTTCCTGACTTCTCTTTTTTTCCATGTTTGTCACACTTAAATGTGTCAGATCATCAAATAAATTAAAAAATTAGTCTAAGACAACAAAAGTAAGCACAAAATGCTGTTTTTAAACGAAGGATTTTATTATTAAGGGAGAAAAAAAATCCAAAACTTCATGGCCCTGTGTGACAAAGTGATTGGCCCCCTTATTAAAACATGACTTAACAGTGGTTCATCACACCTGAGTTCAATATTTCTAACCACACCCATGCCTGATTACTGCCACATCTGTTCTCAATCAAGAAATCACCTAAATAAGACCTGCCTGACAAAATGAAGTAGACCAAGAGATCTTCAAGAGCTAGACATCATGCCAAACGCCAAAGAAATTCAGGAACAAACGAGAAAGGAAGTAATTGAGATCAATCAGTTTGGAAAAAGTTATAAAGCCATTTCTAAAGCTTTGGGACACCAGTGAACCACAGTGAGAGCAATTATCCACAAATGGTGAAAACATAGAACAACGGTGAACCTTCCCAGGAGTGGCCGGCTGAGCAAAATTACCCCAAGAGTGCAGCAACAACTTATCGAAGAGGTCACAAAAGACCCCACAACAACATCCAAAGAACTTCAGGACTCACTTGCCTCAGTTAAGTTTAGTGTTCATGACTCGACCATAAGATAGAGACTGGGCAAAAATGGCCTGCATGGCAGAGTGCCAAAACGAAATCCACTGCTGAGCAAAAAGAACATTAATCTCAATTTTGCCAGAAAACATCTTGATGATCCTCAAGACTTTTGGGAAAATACTATGTGGACTACCGAGACAAAAGTTGAACTTTTTGGAAGGTGTGTGTTCCATTACATCTGGCGTAGAAGTAACAAAGCAAGACTTGCTGTGAAAAATGGAACCATGAATTCTGCTGTCTACCAAAAACTCCTGAAGGAGAATGTCCGGCCATCCGCTCGTGACCTCAAGCTGAAACGAACTTGGGTTCTGAGGCAGGACAATGATCCAAAACACCAGCAAGTTTACCTCTGATTAGCTGTAGAAAAACAAAATGAAGACTTCAGAGTAGCCTAGTCAAAGTCCTGACCCGAATCCTATTGAGATGCTGTGGCATGACCTTAAAAAGGTGGCTCATGTTTGAAAATCCTCCAGTGTGGCTGAACTACAACAATTCTGCAAAGATGAGTGGGCCAAAATTCCTCCACAGTGCTGTAAAAGACTCATTGCAAGTTATCGCAAACGCTTGATTGCAGTTGTTGCTGCTAAGGGTGGCCCAACCAGGTATTAGGTTTAGGGAGCAATCACTTTGTCACACAGGGCTATGTAGGTTTGGATTTTTTTTCTCCATTAATAATGAAATCCTTCACTTAAAAACCGCGGTTTGTGTTTATTTGTGTTAGTCTTTGACTAATATTTAAATTTGTTTGATGATCTGACACATTTAAGTGCAACAAACATGGAAAACAATGAGGAATCAGGAAGGGGGGAAAACACTTTTTCACATTACTGTATGTATGTACATGTGTGTGTGTGTGTGTGTGGGGGGGGTAAAAGTTAGCTAAACGATTATGTAAGTGTTCATTCACTTGTTGCTCCTTATTTTGGATCTGGCACTCTTATTCTGATATTAGTACACTTATACCAGGGAGGGCTGTTTAGTATGTGAAAATCGTCTTCACAGTTAACATGGCCATGTTTAAAATACACAGTGCTGATACTGCAGCTGAGGAAGTCAACTTGCACACACTCTCCCTTTGTTAAGGGAGGTGGTCCAATATCCCCTGCATTTTATAGCTCCCTTCAGTTTATGCTGGGTGAAGGCGGAAAATAGGACGTCTCTAATTTATGAAGGGGTACTTGAAGTGCAATCCATTTAAGATGATGGCTGTACTCAGTCTATTACGTCAAGGCTACTCTGCCGGTTTCTTTAAAATTGTGTTGTCCTCAGAGAGATCTCCCATGGAAGTGTTGACAAGTAGCCTAGACCTTAACAGGACACATTAGTATCAGACCATTTGTCACTAGTCAGTTAATGCAATCTTGACCAGTTCCCTGCAAAGTCTTTGCAACAGTCAAGGCAGTCTTTGCACATGGGCTACAACTGTTGCCTTTAATCAGTAATGTCAACAAATTAGATAAAGACAAATCACATCCTTAAGAGGAGAATAAAGAAGTACCACCCACATAAGTGTGCTCTAACAACCTCTCTCACTCAATTTTTTGTTTTGGCCTCAAAATTTGTCTTCTAGGCTTTGAGCATCAGGGCATTAAAAGCTATACAATCTGACAGGAGGCCAACAGGAAGATCAAAGTTGCTGATCTTCCCTAAGGTAAACTAGATAGAGACGGGGATTAGAAACCACATTAACAATTAAAGAGTCAACCCCCTCTCCCGGCCCCCTGACCACCACCTCCAAGCTTCTTTACGTACCCAGGTGATTCTATTCTATACCCTCCTCCCTGTTTAAATACATGGAGGAAGATGGGTGGGTGGGTGTGCGTGTGCGTGTGTGTGTGTGTGTATAAATGTTATTTTCCATCTTTGTGTGGGGGACAGCTGTGCAAACTACACTCTCGTGGTTAAACTGGTGTTTATTGTTGAGGGATTACTGTACGGCTCTGTAGTCTTTCACCTCAGAGGCTCTCTCTCTCTCTCTCTCTCTCTCTCTCGCTCTTTCTCTCTCTCTCTCTCTCTCTCTCAAACAAGTGTATTCAGAAGCATGTGGAGTAAAAGGAGCTTCTATACGCTCTCCTTCTCAGTGGGGAGGGTGATGTTTCTCCCTGTGGGCTGGAGCCCTTGCCGGGGAAGAGCCAGGGCTGAGTTTACTCAGCTTAGCGAATGCTAACGATGCCCCATTCTTTCGCGGGCCGCAGATTAAAAAGGAAACAATTCATTGGCCAAAGCTGGAAAAGCCCATTATTTTTAGACTCCGTTCATGAAGCTCTTCTGTGTTTGGACAGATGGGACTAGGGATGTGTAAACACATACTCATACAAACACATACTCATACACACACACACACACTCAGATAGACTGACATCATTGTGATTATGCTGTAATGCTATAAATATGCAGCAGTATACGATTGAGACTACATTCCAAAAACGTCCTACAAAATTCATGGAAGTTCAACCTTCTCAACAAGACATTCGTATCACCAGGAGATGTCTAATGGAAAGCCAAAACACAAAACCTTTGTAATCACAATGTTTTGGCATTAGATGATAGAGGTCTACTTGATTTCTGGGGTGTACAAGGTTAAGAAGGCTAAATTCAGCACTGCTACATAAAAAACAAGGCTTACCAACTGACAAAGTTCCTCAAGGGTTCTTTAGTAAAGGCAATGGTTCTATATAGAACCATTAACAATGTAAGAACCATTTGAATGCATAAATGGTTTGATCCTTGGTTGAATGGTTCTCCTCTGTGAAGGAAATCCAGTTGGGATTTTTTTTAGGAATGGTTCTGTACAGCAACAAAAGGGGTTGCACTCTTGTTACGAAGACTGTATGTGTTGGTACTCTATCACTCAATTTTTTTTCTTAAAATGTTTTTTTTTTTCTATCACAATGGAAAAAAATGTTTTGAATAAACATTTTATAGTATAGTTATAAATAAAAGTTCTGAGCATATAATCTAGTGCAATGGAGTTTAGTAAAAAGAAAGGAACAGAATGCCACAATAGTCAATCAAAGTCAGGAGAACTTGACTTTCTCAGATGTTTGCTATCCTGTACATTCAGTGCATTTTTCTTTATTATATCTGTCAAACATCTTGACATCTGGAAACAAACAAGACGACAATAAAAAGATGGTGTAGCAGAATTATGAAAAATCACATATCACACACCTGTCAACACGTCTCATTTTGAGCTGTGTGATTCATAGTGGCACCACCTTTTTGATGAGGTGTCATTTTATAGGCGACTCTGAAAGAGTCAGTGACAGAACCCTGGGAGGCAGTTTGTACTTAAAAGTTTCATGTTCCTTTTTTCAGTAGGCTGTATACTGCCGGCAGATATAAATGGCATCCCCATAAAGATCGCCTATTAAAGCTGCTTACGCTTTTTATGTGTATTACGATGCTATAACGTTAGCCTGCTTACATGGATGACATAAAACATCATGGTAAATTGGATCCATTTGCGCCTTTTATTCTAGTGTTTCGAAAGTCACTGTCGTATAAAACAATAAAAAGGTTTATAAAAGCCACATAACCAACAAGTCTACGGTATGTCTGTTTTCCCAAATACCTGGACTGTGTTACACCTTTGGACATTGCTATTGAAAGCAACATTGCAGGATATCAGAAGTGCAGACATCAACAAGGTTATCACTGGTAGAACTGAAATCCACTGTCAGCTTCCAAACACGATGGCATTAGACACAGATAGCACTATAGAGCAACATAGTCTCTAGAATAGAAGAAGGAGTCTCTGAGGTGAACACAAGGAAAGGACAACCATAATTACCCGTGTAGTGACTACACAAAATAGCCTGATATTAATCTAATTATTACCTGTAATAGCTGTCTAACACCCCACCATCAAGAACACCCCAAAGAACAAACGTATAAACAAACATTAAACAAAAATAGGGTGTTATTATCCAAAAATGTGATTTTTTTTAAGTGGTCCTTTTTTATAATTTATTATTGTGTTCAACTAACTACAGACATTCAAAATGTGGGAATGAAATGGGCCATGACAAAGAATGGTGGTGGGGGCATGTCCCCTGCATCCAAGTGTAAATGACGCCTATGGACAGAAATGCCGCCAGATACATCCTTCAGCAGTAACTTTAGGGCCTTTATTCTGAAGATTTGCACCAGTAAATGGAGGGGATTATTTTAAAAGTTGGTAAATGATCTGTGATCTGAGACTTTCCAGAGGCCTTGGCTGTGTCTGTAAAGCACAGTGGATCATAGCCAGAAGGAGACTCCTTTTCTGAACCGAGGAGACAGCGAGTCACTGAGAACATGTCACATCACGGCTTGCAGCTGGACACTGTGTACTGCATGCTGCCACAACTGTTGCACGTTACTGTACTTGAAGAAGCGCTCGCCTCAGGCCAGCGACCAGCAGAGGTGATGCCAAGGGGCTTGTGCAACCTATCGTTTTCAAACCCTCAGTTATCTCAATTTCAAGGTTGGAGAGGAAGAGCAGAGTTAAGTGGGAGGGACTGTATGAATGAGTGTGTGTGTGTGTGTGTGTGTGTGTGAGGAGTTCACACAAGTGCTTGTCTTGGTCTGTTGTTGCAAATAAATAACTGATGAATATTGATGAAGTTTGTAGTAACTGAAAAATTTGAAAGAAATAATCAAGGAATTTTTTGGAGTCAAAAAGCTTCCTGGTGAGCTGGACAGTCATGTTCCGTGGGGACACTGGCGTAACTACAAAGCTCAAATATTCTACTGATGTAACCACTCCCAACCACTGACATCTCTGATGTGGTTAGCTCAAAGTTCACAGAGTCAAAACAAACAACCTTTCACATCAAAATAGCTCCTTTACCTAATAACCTGTTTCTCTCCCCTGCCTGCCCTTCTGCTTTTTTCCTCAGGTGAAGCTCCAGGCCTGATAAACTTCCTCATCTCTAAGGAGGGGGACGAGATGTCTCTGGTGGACCAAGCCAACGTGTGGCTCTTCTTGCGGCTTCCGAAGGGCAACCGCACAAGGACCAGTGTCACCATTTGGCTCCTGCTGCAGCAGCCAGGATCCGGAGAGAAGCTACTTGCTGAAAAGGCTGTGGACACGCGGCGCAGCGGCTGGCACACCTTCCCTGTGGCGGCTAGCGTGCAGTCCCTGTTGGAGCAAGAGGGCAGCAATGCCCTGAAGCTGCGTGTCTACTGCCCACTGTGTGCTGAGGCCCGGGCAACACCCATCCTGGTGAGCCCAGGGGGCGGAGAGCGGGAGCAGTCGCACCGGCCCTTCCTGATGGCAGTGGTGCGGCGGGCGGAGGAGCAGGAACCCAGGCGGCGCCGCAAGCGAGGCCTGGAATGCGACGGTAAGGTACGCGTGTGCTGTAAGAGGCAGTTCTACGTCAACTTTAAGGACATCGGCTGGAACGATTGGATCATTGCGCCATCTGGCTACCACGCCAACTACTGCGAGGGCGAGTGCCCGAGTCACATTGCCAGCATCACCGGAACCTCACTTTCATTTCACTCCACTGTCATCAATCACTACCGCATGCGTGGCTACAGCCCCTTCACCAACATCAAGTCATGTTGTGTTCCCACGCGCCTCCGCGCCATGTCCATGCTCTACTACAATGAAGAGCAGAAAATCGTCAAGAAGGACATTCAGAACATGATCGTGGAAGAGTGCGGCTGCTCGTAAGGCAGGAAGGCAGAGAAACAAACAAGGGCAGAGAGGAACAGGAGGAGGTGGGAAAGATGGGAGGGCGAGGACTTGCGCCCTGGCCGTTAGGACTTGGACAAAAAGAGCAAAAGGAGCGAGGTGAAGGGAGGAGGGAGAGAGCACAGCCGTCCCACCACCTCCATCTCTCTATCGCACTCAGTCACAAGACGGACTCTCATGCAATGGCAGGCCTCTCTCTCGACCCGACAGCTGCTTAAGCTTAGCTGTCCAAAATATCCAATGGGTGTCTGCTTGGAGTAGTTTCTGTGGCACTTTCAGAAAAAAAGAAAAAAAAAAGAATATATAATATATTTTTGTTACAAAGCCGAGGGCAAAATGATATTTATGCGAGTGAGAATGCAGAGCAGTCCTGCCAAATATGCCCTGCATGAAGAGAGACCATGATGAGGTGCCTGAAAAAAGAAAATCTCAAACTATGCAACTTGTCAAGTATTAAGATTTATTTTTCATTGATGTGCTGTTTTGTTTCTTTGCTATTTACTTTTACAAACTTAAAAGGAAGTTGACTTTTTATACTTTTTTTTTTATGTGTGTTTGTGTGTATGCACATATATATAAATATATCAGCCATAACATTAAAACCACCAACCTAATATTGTGTAGCTGATTTAGATCAGGAGACCTTCTTCTTTTAGCAATGGACAGGGGTTAACATGGGCACTCTGATTGGTCTGTGAATACAGAGCAGCAAAGTGTGATGCAATGTCTGTTGTAACACCATTCTATTAGAGCCAACATTAACTTTTTCACATATTTGTGCTACATTATCTTTTCTGTGGGATTGGACCAGGCCAGTTCACCAGTTGTCCTTGCTTGGACCACTATTGGTAGGCACTGACCACTGCATACTGGGAACACTCCACAAGACCTTCTGTTTTGCTCTGACCAAGTCGTCCAGCTATCAAAATTTGGCCCTTCCACTGTAATCATGCTGTTCAATTCACCTATTAGTGGTTTTAAAATTGTGGCCGATTCATTGTGTGTGTGTGTGTGTGTGTGTGTGTGTGTGTGTGTGTGTGTGTGCGTGTTGAGAGATACTTGAAAGTTTGACGGGCTGCTGGAACCAAACATTTCTGTTTATTATTGTTATTCTTATTATTATGACCTGTATTGTTAATATTGCTATTAATATTATTATTGTTATTATTATTGTTTTTTTCTTCTTTTTTTTGTCGTTAATCTTAAAAATGAGAGGTTACGAACGTTTACAGTTTGCACTATGCCAGATCAGCCTAGCCACATCTACAAACGGTATTTAGCGAAAGACGAACAGCACTTCAGAACGGACACAATTCTGTTGCTTAAGCTGGAGAAAAAGAGAGACAGCTTAGCACGGGTGAATAGTGTGGACAGGAAATTAGCATGACAGGACCAGATGCACCCATGCATTGTGTAGTGTTTTTTTCACCAAAGACCTACAGTCAATCACAACATATTGGGTTCGCACAGAACAATTATTCACAAAGGCACCCAGATAACCTGATCCCATATTGGTTCACTATGTTGTGTGCTTTTTTGCACTGCTGCACTCTTGATGTGTGTCTAGCCATCTAAAAATGGTAAATATAGCACTTAAGCCAACATTGTAGATTTTCTTTGTGAAAGTGAATGTGCAGCATTGATTTAAAAAATCTGACATATGTAAATGAGAGATTAATTGCTGAATGGTCTCACAATTGGCTTTTATTTTATCATATATTTCACCAAATTATAGAAGGACCCCGTACGATTCAAACAATGTCACCTTTTTGTCATTTTTTTTGTTTTGTTCTGTTTCATAAAACAGGTTACTATTCTATTGTGCAATGTCAAAAAGTGAAGCAATTTTGGAAAAAAAAAGGTTAAAAAAAAAATCTGTGTTACTGTTTGGACTCAGAAAAGCATATTGTCAGAATGTATGTGGACACATACAAAAAATTATATTGAAATAAATAAAAAGAGAAAAAAAGTCGAGATTTAAAAAAAACACGAGAAAAAGAAAAATGTGTTGTATATGTTTTTTTTTTTGTTTTGATTTCGTTCATCAAGACAAAAACAAATCGACACTGAAAGAAGTGGACTAAGAATAAAAAAAATCTATATATTTTTATTTTGTATATATGGAAATCAAGATACCAATATGTTGCGTTGCTTTGTTGTACAAATCAAAGTGCTTGTGGGTTTTATAATCTAATTTATTTTACAGTATTTTTGTTCCGTTTTTTTGCTTCACCATTAAAGTTAAGAAGTTGTACACTAAAACAGATGTGGAAGAAGTGTGTTGTCTGTGCTGTCGGTTGGGAGCAATTTGGTGGAAATGTAATAGCGTGAACGCTGAAGATGTTTCCACACTAAAGAGATGTTCTGCGTGCTCTGTCTACTTCGGTCCGGTTCTTCTTTGAGCCGCGAGACATCAGCAGCCCACAAATCCAAAATATCAGACTCATAACAACTCTTTCATCTTTATGCGTGAACCACACACACACACACACACACACACACACACACACACACACATACACCACTGGGATTACCCAGCTGAAACTAATGGAAACCAAAGGAATCTATTTTGTTCCTCCACAGCTTCCTCAGCCTAAGCTCCAACAACACAAAGGTAACATGACCAGATGATTACAGCCTGTTTAGAGCAGAAGTTACAGAACCATTTACAGGCTAGCTCAATAAAATAAAAGTGTTAAAGCGATAGGAGGGAGCAGGTGTTCAAAAGATGTTTTCCTCCCGAAAAGCGGTAAACAAAACCTCTCCATGAGCGCACCAAAATGGGAGATTTCTCTCTCTCTCTCTCTCTCTCCCTACCTCCCTCCCTTCCTCCCTCCTCGTGATGAAAATAGCCTGGGTGCCTGCTCAGAAAACCACATACGAGGAGGTGAGGGTAAAAACAGGATGACAGTTAGCATGTTAAATTGGCGTGATTATCTGCACACAAAACCAGATGACAACTATATTAAGAGAATGTTGCATGCAGAGTGAAATCACAGTGGTTTTAGATAAAGACAGTCATCCATTCCTGTAGCTCCTGCGAAAAAAAAAACAAAAAACAAAAAACCATGCTGGCACTCTTAAAAAGAACTGTGTATTCTTCAGGAGAGTGAACACATGGGCACACACTCAGCTGTGGAACTAGAAATAACCAGAACATGTTGACCATATTTACTCGTTCGCATGTGATAAAAATTATACCTCGGCAAAGGAAAACATCTAAAATTTCTCTAAGTATATTGTAGGATTATTCAACATATTTCTAAGTGTTTTAAGTGGTTTCATGGAATTTTATTTACCAAAATGACTGTTCCATTGGCGAATAAGACATAAGAATGCTGACCATTTTACTCATTTCACGAAGTAAAACCACAAGAAGATGAGAACAGTGACAAGAAACAGAACAGTGACTCTGCCTGCCAAAGAAATAGAAGACTATCCCTTGAAGAAAATATTTAAAACAAGGAAAATATTCTAGAAATGACGTGACTTGAGAAATATTAATTATTTTGACTTTTTTGCTTGCCAAGGTTTATTTTTTTTTAACAGTGCATATGTCAGGTTCTCTGAAATATAAAACAAAACTAAAAGGTGCCTGGCGTAAGATGCCATAAGGCACTGTTTCAAAGTGCCCATTTAAAAATAGAGCTGTCTAAAGCTAATGACAGAGGGGGACACCAAAATGGCTGACAGATGATAATACTCCAGTAGCAGGCGATCAAAGGCCAAGGCGAACCGCAGGCAGGAGTTCCCTTTGAGGAGGAAGGCTCTGTGGGGGCGGCAGACCACAGGATGGTCATTCATCTGGAGCACACTCATTCCTTTTACTGTAAATCTTCTCAGTGCTCTAAAAGTTAAAGTAACAATTGGTGAGCAAATCTCCTTTCATTAGTTTGGAGAAATCATGTTCTTGCTCTGGACGTCTGGAGGCAACAATACGAAATTGCAGAAAAACTACACTGAGGGCTTTTTCCATCAGGTTAATCATAGGCGATTAGCCATAATAATATACATTTATGGCATTAATGATTGACTGATAAAGTAAAATGCAAGTAAGTCAGGACAGTAGTCTTGAAAATTACCTGCTCAATCAGGAAAGTTGATGTCTTGACATTATCGGGGACATTAAACTCAAACAGCACACCCAATACTGCCTTCATTTACTTTCTGATCCAAAACACCCTCTTACTACAGAAACATTGAATAATCTAGTTGTACATTGAATTAAATCCAACCAAACATGCTGTTTGTAGCACAAAACATGATTCAAATGGTAGATGAAGCACGAATGTGTGAAGAAACAAGTGAGAAATTTTATTCCCTCAATGAAAAATCTATTTCCTTGGGTCAGTTTTGACTTCTCCATACCAATGGCTCAATCGACTAGTAGGACAAGACCAAAGCAATGGCATTTCTAGAGAATTTCACAGCCCTACTGGTGACATTGCTTCTTAATAAAATGAACTTACTTAGGGTTTCTGAAGTGGGTCCAAGGAAGTCATTATAGTTAAGTTGTGGCCACGTCTTAGTACTGCATGGGAATGAGATAATTCAGTCGTGGCCGCAATTTGTTTACGCACCTCACTAAGTTTTGGCCATGTATTAGGATCCCAGTCCCACACCTTAGTTATCTGTGGACATGCAATATTTTTTACTAAGGAAGGATGTTATCTGCAGGGATCCGAACATTCACTAGATTATTAGGAAAAATCCTGCCTGTGAGTAAAAAAGAGTCACTCCTTCATTAGAAGCGCTGGGCATGTGCATACAGAGAAGGTATAAAACATTAGGTGAATACAAAATAACCATACCTTCTTACTTTCTTATGCCATTACATTTTTGCTACAAAGAGTAAAAGTAATAACAGCAACAACAATAATAATAATAAAATAGCCTTTAAAGCAATATGAAATATGTTTTATATTTGAACATTTTGTTTGGTACAGTATTCACACTGTTGGGACAAATGTTAACAGTCCACCTTTTTTTGACAAAAATTATAGGCCAACAGTACCAGCAAGCACCATTTGATCTTAAGTATTTTAAAAATATATGCATTGATTCAGAAATTGGGAGAACTGGAAGAAACAGAGTTTGTGTGTATTTGAGTTTAGGGTGGGTGTGTGTGCCGGTGGGCATGCTGGTTATGCAAGGTGTTGGTTTAAGTCCCAGAGGCAAGAAAAGAAGATTAGTGTTCTTCTCTGTGCTCTGTAAACAAACAAAAAGTGCTACACTAACTGTATTTACACAACAGGGGTGCTAATGGGTTCTAGATGAGGAACATAGTCTCTGCACACGTCGAAACCCTGCTCATATTACACTAAACAATAATCAATTAAGAAGCCTCTCTATCTTGTCAGGTTCTCATTGGAGATACGAGAAACTTTAATGATGTGGAAAAACATTTGAGCACTGGATGTTTAGGCAAAAAGGTTCAGCTTGCTTTTGGCTTAGCTTTTGTAGCTTAGCGGCTTTGAAATTCAGCCAGGGTTGCAGATCTTGCCGCTGATCTGTTTCCCGTCTGATGAGCTATTACTGTAAGAGAAGACATTTCTGAAGAAATAGTCTCCTTTAAATCATTTAGAAGGAATCTTGCTGACTTTGACCTGTGCTGCCCTTGATCAAGTAAAATGAAATTTCCTTGATTTAAAGAAATCAAACCCAAGGCCACAATGATTAGCTTAAGTTCAAACCTCGCCAGTTGCTTTTTGCAAAAGAAAGGGTTTTCCATTAAAAAACAGATCATTTACCACTATACCTTCAGGCCAGTTAAAGACACTAACCATTTTTTTTTGTGAAAGAACAACACTTGGTGCACATACATGCCACGTCGGGCTGATGAAAGACGCATTTGCAGGAATCAGTGTGAGATAATAAAGTTCAATTAAGTATATTTCAGTTCTGAAGCTTGCAGAGCTCAAACAAAAACCAGCTGCACATAAACACAAACACAAGGAGGATCCTGGAGGACCTTCTCTCCGAAGGGAACCCGAGCACATCTAGATAAGGGAGAGCTCTGCAGCATCGCCGACTAGCATGCAGCTTTGCTGATTCACTCGTTGCAGGGACCGGTAACAAATGCTCCTTAGCCTAAGAGTCGTACACAAAGGTGGGACAAACCACTGCTTAAACTGTCGAGGCAGAGTGGAGCTCCTCGGTGACCACACACTAATTCTACGGATCGGCTGAGCTTTAAACCAAAACACAGACCCAGACAGCCAATCACACGACGCTGACCTCCGATAAACACAGAACACTTAATCACAACTCAGGACAGGTGGACATGTCATCGGGTGCCTAGCAACCCTGCTAAGGAGCTATCGAAGCTCATATCACTCACCTGAGTTGACTAAGCTCCTGACCACCATACACACAACAACCTACCCCATCCTAACCCCATGCCCAGAGCTGTTTATCCCTAATATTCTGGTGAAGGGGGCTGTTGAGGGCGCGATTGATGGGGACCAGACGTGACAATACATCATTATATGAAATCTGGACTTCATATTAGTAAGAAGTGCATAATACATTGACAATTAATATTTTATTTGATCATTAACAGGAAAAAAATTATTATTATTATAATTATTATTACCCTGTGATGGACTGGCAACACGCCCACATCCCTCAACACTGGTTAAGGATAAATGGCAAAGACAATGAATGGATGAAATGTATTATTATTATTATTATTATTATTATTATTACCAATATTGGAATTAACAATCACAGCCGATGATTTAGAGACATGATTTACAGCATTTACATTCTTCTTCTTCAAAATGGGTACAAATAACAAGTAGCTTAATATGAGTACATTAATATGTTCCTTTATCCTGTTTTTTTTAGAGCTTTCAATTGTATAAACATGTATGTTTTGGGGATAAAAACTATGTTGTGTACCAATATTACCTACAAGCTAATATTTTAATCCCAATTTAACATACCACTCACAAGCTAACATGCAAGCCATGATATTAAAGGGAACCTATTATGCAAAACTCAGTTTAGTTATAATAGGTGAAGTTCTTTGCACAAAATCACTCTCACTTAAAAAGATCTCACCCGCTTTATTCTTGACAGTTTCAGTCCCTTTCAGAACGAGCCGTTCTGTCACTTTTATGCAAATAAGCTGTTGCTGGCCATGTCCCACCCATCCCATGTTAACGCTGCACGTTTAACACATGTGAAACAAAGGTGCTATCCAGCCCTACACGTTCGACCCCGAGTCAGACCCAGAGCAAGATGAACACAACACTTCATAAGTGACTTGCCTTTGCCTGTAGCCACAGCACTTGGCGTCTTATGCCTGCTAGTAAAACCAGCAGACAAAATGGCGGATTTTCAACTAATCTAGTGGGTGGGGGCTTGACAGATGAGGGGTGGATCTATACTTTTCCCCATTATGACATCACAATGGGGGGGGGCGTTCAAACGACTCATAGAAGCAAATGATTCCTGACACCAAAATCTTTCAGTTGCTTCACAGAAAAAGGATTGATGTTTTTTTTCATGCTTGGAGTGTTTATAGGAGCAGTAGAGACCCAAATGGAAATACAAAAGGATGCAAAAAGTGAGTTTTGCATAATATGTCCCCTTTAAGAGGCAATATGACATGATATAAGACAATATAAACATGATACATTACAGTACATTTGATCTCTGCTCTTTTAGCTTTAACGGCTACGTAAAAAGTGTTGCAGTTTTTTATGCCTTTAAATCAAATAACACTTAACTAAACGTATTTTAAATAGCCAGATACCTTGTATCCACAGTCATTGTCCATTTCATCACAGGTACAGGTACACAAGTACAGGTAATTAATCTGTTGCTGTGCATAACTGTATGTGCGTGTGTGTGCATTTGTGTGTTTTTGTGTGTGCCTGACCAGCACTGAAGAAGGGCTGAAGGATGACTAACACAAACTGTGCAGCATCAGATGAACTATCATCTATACCATACACACCGACCGTGCTATCGTGGCATAAATTGCTGAAAATAGTTCATGCTGGCTATGACAGAAAGGTCACAGACCAGTCAGAGTGTCCATGCTAGCCCCTCTCTACAAACAAAGTGCCTACAATAGGCACGTGAGTGTCAGAACTGGACCGTGGAGCAATGGAAGAAAGTGGTCTGGTCTGATGGACTAGGTTTTAATTTACACCATGTGGACGGCTTGGTGTTCGGGATTTATGCCAGCAGAGGCAGTGTGATGCTCTGGACAATGCTCTGCTGGGAAACTTTTGGTTCTGCATTCATGTGGATCTTACTTTGACACAAACCACTGACCTAAACATTGTTATAGATCAAGTACAACCTTTCATGGTAATGGTATTCCATTTACATTTACGGCATTTAACTTACGCTCTTATCCAGAGCGACGTACATCAGTGCTCAATTAGTCCACATCTGTTTCTTCAACATCTATTATTCAACCAGGTTACTGCATGCTCGGTACACCTAAACACCTTTCAAACAATCCCTAAACAACACCTGTCAAAGAAAGTCAGAGAAAATTTTTTTTTTTTTTGGGAAGGCGAATTGAGAGACATGGTTAGTCACCAAGGTACTCCTTGAAGGGGTGGGTCTTCAGGCGATTCTTGAAGACAGCGAGGGACTCCGTGGATCTAATAGGAAGAGGGAGTTCATTCCACCACTGGCGGGCCGAGATTTGACGCACGTCTCCCTCTTCTTTTGAGCAGCTGAGGCTCAAGACAAGCTGTGCTTGAAGCCCTGAGAGGACAAGAAGTGATACGATGTTTGATCAATGCTGTTATGTATGGGGGTGCAAGTCCATTCTTGGCCTTGAAAGTAAGTGTTAAGGACTTGAACTTAACGTGAGCAGCCGCTGGAAACCAGTGAAGGTTCCTTAATAAAGGTGTGGTGTGAGTGAACTTAGGAACGTTGAAGACTAACCTTGCAGCTGCATTCTGAATCAGCTGAAGTGGTTTAGTTATCTTCTGTGGAAGTCCAGCCAGTAGAGAGTTGCAGCAGTCCAGTTTGGAGATGACCAGAGATTGGACGAGAATCTGTGTAGCTTTTGCGGTGTGAAAGGGTCGGATTTTTCTGATCTGGTCAAACTGCGGCGAGAAAGACAGATCTTACTTTCTTAGAAGGGACAATGACTGAGTTCCCAGCAGAAACAATGAGATCATGGCTTGGTGAAGGACTCCCTTTGATAAAGAGATGCTCAGTCTTGCTGGGGTTCAGCTTGAGGTGGTGGGCTGTCATCCAAGAGGAGATGTCGGCCAGACAGTCAGAGATGCAGGTTGAGGCCTGGTTGTAGCTGGAAGGGAAAGAGAGAATAGGTTGCGTATCATCATCATAAAAGTGGTAGGAAAAGCCATGTGAGGCAATTACATTCCTAAGAGAATCAGTATATAAAGAAAAAAGAAGTGGTCCTAGGACCGAGCCCTGTGGAACACCAGTGGATAATCTTTGTGGAGCAGACTGGTTGCCTTGCCATGTTACCTGGTACCTCCAGTCATCAAAGTAGGATGCAAACTATTGCCAGGCTGTGCCTGAGATCCAAGGGTTGGAGAGAGAGGCGAGGAGGATCTGGTGATTGACTGTGTCAAGTAGGATCAGAAAAGAAGACAGGTTGGCTGATCTCGCCGCAAGAAGTTCTTCTGAGACGGCAAGTAGAGCAGTTTCAGTGGAGTGTGCCATCTGGTGGGGGTCCAGAAGCCTGTTTAAAGAGAAAAACAAGTTGATTTGGTTATAAATGGCATGTTCCAAGACTTTGGAAAGGAAAGTGAGAAGGGATACCGGTCTGTAGTTGTTGACATCTGAAGAGTCCAGCGGAGGTTCCTTCAGAATTGGTGTGACCACAGCAGACTTGAAGGCAGAAGGAACATGGCCGCTCATCAGGGAGCTGAAGCGGGTGACACTAATAGTTATAACGGGACACAAAGGGTTTGATTTAAATAGGGGGAAATAAAACTGCCAGCCAAACCACAATCCAACAGTGATCGAACAGAAATAGTATGAGTTAAAACATAAATTAACAGAAAGTGAAAACTGTGTAGTAGATAACTTAGAAGAGTACTATTTTTTTGGTTGAGGTGCGAGGCGTCCATGCCTCCAGTGTCTGGCTTCACTGTAGTAAACGCACACACACCCTCCATACTCAATGTGCACGTTCAGTGGCCAAAAGGCAAGTGACCTTTACCCCCAGAGCTGATCTGGCTGGAGCTGACTGAGGGCATTCAGGGCTCTGCAGGAGTCATTGAGGGGGCTGGAATGGCACAGGATGAGATTCCTCCTCTCTCAGATTTCGGTTAAAACAAATGGCAAGTGCAATGACCTCATCCAGTGAAAAAACAGCATCCTGACACACAAATTCCATTTGGAGGCCCATAAGGAGGACTGAGTAAAATGCAATGAGCAAGGCTGGTTCGTTTCATTTGTTCTCTGCTACAAGAAAGTGCATATAATAATCGGCAATGGAGGAAGAACCCTGCCACAGCCAAAGCAATTTGTCCTTGCAAATCTGTCCATGACCAGTATCGTCAAAGCTGAAACAGAAGCATGTTACAAAGTTGTCATAGGACATAAAGATATCCCTGTTTTGCTCCTAAACTGCCATTGCCCACAACAACCAAGGTTTCAAACAGAAAAGAACAGTCTCCAGCACCAGCTTCCCTCTGTGGTCAGTCCCTCCAGTGGACCCACGACAACTTGATATGGTTTTTAACCTCTAGTGAGGGTCGGAAGAGTAGGGGGCATAGATCGCACCCCGATAATAGTAAGGCTTTTCCCTGGATGGCTGCCAAGACGGCTTCTCCGGTCACTTCTGCAAAAGGGGGGGGAAAGACAGAAAGGGAAGTTAGAGTTTAAGGATGACGCGGATAGCTGCAAGATACCCCGTGGGTAGGAGAGCCAGTCTCAGGAGGAGCGAGCCCTGATTCTTTCAGTGTGGGTGGTCCTTGGGCTCGTATTTTCTCCAGTCCTTTTCCACTGTTCAGCCAAGGATATGAAGGAGTAACAGAATGGGGAAATGAGGGTGACAACGCGAAGACTTTCTGGATCGACTGGCTCTTATCTGGGGAGGACACAGGGGCTAAACACACACACAACCAATCAAATCATGCGACATATTAACTTTAACTAACTGAGTGATTAGAACTGAAACAAAGGCAGGTGTGGTGCCTGGCAACCCTGCTGCGTCACCGCTAATGAGCCCGTCCGGAACAGGTGGGTTGCCAAGCACCCGGGACAAAAAAAACACTAACATGTGGACAGGAGGGGAATCCCCTTTCAGGCTCAGAACTCCGTTGACGCTGTCCTCCTAGGGCAGGGCCTGGGAGCCCCTGGGAGGGCCTGGGAACTTCATCCATATAACTAGCTAAACAAACTTTATATAATACAAACCATTTGTAAAATTCAGGTAAAACATGACTTGTTATTAAGCATCATTGACAGGCCATGCACAAAACAGCTTTGTTTTTGTCATTAAGCATGTAAGAATTGATGCATTTGATATTATTTAAGAATTCAAAAATTGTCTTCATTTAGAAGGACAAATGAATTCAGTTGCAGGGAAGGGAACTTCAGTTTGATGAGTGAGATCTTTAAAGTGCCGTGCCCTGGAGGGTTTTTCCTGGTCTTTCTAGAATTTCACACTAATGTTCCAGAGTTTCAATGTTACATGAAACAAAGTCCCTGAGGGTATTTGTTGCATCATAATACAAAACTTTCACATATTTGTGGTTGTACACTCCAGAGATCATCACGTGTGTATGATTGTGCTTCTCAAAGAATTAACTTGCAAATGTATGTAGTGGAGAGCCAATACATTGACTCTCCAATGCCTCTTAGTAGAGTTAGGTGAATAATACTGAAATGTAAAAGCAGTGAGGAGGAATTTTCTGCTCTATGTTGTAACCATTACACTTTAGTTTATTATTATTGCTCCCTTTCTTTTCATCAGATCCTCATTATTGATGCTTTATTGCTGTTGTGGATGGAAACAGCATGCACACTGCTTTGTTTACATGGCCTTCAGCTTGACTTTGGGCAATAAAGACAAGTGTTGTGTTTGATGGAAACTCCATCCCACTGTGGCCCCATCTCCGTTTACCCAACAAGCAAATGTTCCCAAAGCCATTGTTGCTTGTTTTCTTCTGTTTAATGTTTTTGTTCCTGTCTCCCATCTGACTCGACCTGGGTTGTCTAGGGTTATAGAAGAGAGCTGACATAACCATTAAACCCAGCACCCTTTGTGATAACTAGATATACAGTGGCCCCAGATTTATGGCTGTGTTAATTACTAGCCAATAGTTTGAGACAACTGTGCTTCAATAACATTAATTTCATCCACTGGAAAAAAAGAATAGAGAGACAACAGAGGAGAGTAGGGTTCCAGGCCTTGATGAAGCAGGCCATGAGGCCACTGAGGAATCCTGCCATTATAATCATGTCACCCTCTGTATTGCCTGTTAGAAGTGACGCCACGGCCATTGCCGGAAGGTCACATCTTATAATTGGACGTAACATCAACAGATAATGCTATTATGATTGTGCATTTGTTTGTATGCCAAGTCACTATCTTTTAAGTCCCTCCTTACGACTCATCTTTATAAGAAAGCTTTTACTAGTTTTGTTTAAGTTATACATTTTATTTTTTTGATAAGTTTTATTTCAGTGATATAACCTGGTGTATTACTTAATGATCTTTACATCTTAATTTTGTTTATTTACTTTGATTTTGTACAGAACTTTGTAACTTTGTTTTTTGAAAAGTGCTATATAAATAAAGATAATAATAATAATAATAATAATAATTATTATTATTATTATTATTATTATTATTATTATTGGACATAATGTCAACAGATTGTGCACTTGTTCGTATGCCAGGTCAGTGCATCTCAGAAGAGGCCTGGTAGAAAATTTGGGCAAAATTTACAGCACCTTGACCAGGCCACCCATAGAGTGTTTCACATTTCCTTCCATTTGGACTACTGCTGTGCTTCTACTGTCTGCACATTTGTATTATTGAGTGCACACTGCATAGGTGTCTGTTTGCTACAATGCAACTAGAGATTTAATTGATCAGCACGCAAATATAACTTGAGAACACAGTCTAGCCCAGCTTGACACAGCCTGCAGCACCAAGCAAAACTGTGCATAATTGCTGTATTGTAATGGTCAGATGATTTTTATTTTACTTCTGTTTTTCTTTCATCAGATCAAGGACATTTATTTTGAGTTACCATAAAGAGCAGACGATGTGCATTAGAACACTCAGAATATGTTCACATCTTTTGTTTTTGTATGTGATGAAGAAAGACATTAAATAAGAATTGACGCTTGCCATTTGTGGGAGGCTAAAATAGCTTTTTTTCTGACACAGAATGTTGGGGTTCTTCAAAACATGGGATTTTCCCACCACTAGATACAACATAGTAACGACATTCGTGTCCACTCATCTAAATGTGATATTTACTATTGGGCTTGCAGGCAGCAAATGTTTTGTTCTCATGTTGGTCTTTCAGACCTCTCTGCCATCAACATGAGTGGTGCATCTGGTAGAATCACAGCACTGGTGGCTGCCTTGCAGCCAGAACATGATGCAGCTCCCCCTAATGGAATTTACATAAGACAAAATAAAGCCTCATTGCAAAACAGAATGTGGCAGATAGTCATTTTATCCTTATTATCTTGTTTTCATAATCATCAGACTAAACATGGATGCAGCTTTATGTAATGCAAACCAGCTGTAACAATCAGGTGAAATATGAAAATATTGGTGCATTGCCCTTATTTCTAGCTTTGCAGCCATTGTTAACTAGCATGGAAAATAAAGTGACAGTTAAATCAGGAACAAGACAGTAAATCTGGAACAAGATGAGGTCAAACGGTAACATTTTAAGGGAGTTAGGGGATCTATCTTTTTGAAGTAATTGGTCATTTATGGAAGGACATTGTGAGCACATTCCTTAAAATGGTGCAGCCCCATCAGCTAATGCCTTTGGTAGAAAAGGTCAGCCTGTTTAAACTGAACACAGTGGCTTACTCAGTGGACTATTCCAAGCAGAATACACTGGTTGAACACACTGGTTATCTAACTACTAATTTTCTCTGCCAAGTTCATTATAAATAATAAGTCAGCTATGTAAGAAAGGTGATTAGATTGTTTTTATATTTTTCTATTCAGTATCAGGTGTGTTTGTACATCCATCTATCTAAACATTTTATGAGCTTTTCATCCTTCACCAGGGTCGGGGTGGGAGCTGGAGCCTATCCCAGCGTCACAGGGCAAAAGGAGTAGGAACACCTGTCCTTTGCTGTGCAGACGCACAAACAAACATTCACACCTAAAGGGCGGTTTACATGTCTTTGTACTGTGGAAAGAAACCGGAGCTCCGAGAGTTAATCTATCCAGACACTGAGCAAAGTCCACAGAAAGGACCTTGACCACCTCATTTGGGAATTGAACCCAGGAGCTGTGAGGTGACAACACTAATCACTAGGCTACTGTGTCACTGTCTGTGTTTGTACAGTCAGGCCTGAAAAAAAATGAAGCTATTTTTTCCCCAATGCAAACCAACCTTTAGAAACCAGATGGGAAAAACTAAGCACACCTTTACTTCTTCCAGAACCATTAAGAGAATAATAAGCAGTCATATTTTACTAATAAAATGCACAAAATTAGTTAATTCATTGTATATAGATAATCACCAAGAACTTCTTATATGAAAGCAGAACTTTAGGCAGTTTTGTGTTCTGGAGCACTCAGGAGTGAGTATCCTAACAATCTTAGTCCAAGCTCTGATCATTTAATGCTGAGATACAAAGAAAAAAAACCAAGAGTTACATTACATGACCTACAGGCTTCAGTAAACACACAAAATTTTATGTTTATGACATTCCTATTAGGAAAAGACAGAAAAAGCATAGTTTTCAAGGAAGGGTGGCTAAAAAAGCATTGCAGAGCACAACTCTTGTGCTTTGCAAATGCTGCTCTGCAAAATTGCATCTAACCAAACCACAAAAGCTGTTCAAGTGATATTATTTGCAGTGATATGACCCAGATGGAGATGTGTGGTCATCATGCACGGCTCAATGTTCGGTGAAAACCAAACACAGAATATCACAACAAACACCTCAAACCAGCTGTCAAGCATGATGGTAGAGGGGTGATGATTTGGGCTTGTTTGAAGTCACAGGACTGGAGAAAACTTGCAGTACTTGAGACAGCAGCTTAGGCTGAAACTGGGTCGTGGGACGATATGATGATCCTCAAGTACATCAACAACTCTAAAGAATCAAATCTCAAAAGAAGAAAAAATCAAGCTGTTTGAATGGCCAAGTCAAAGTCCAGACCTCAACTTCATGAACTAACGAAATGTGAACAAGAGTAGGCCAAAACTCCACCAAACCAATGTGAAAGTTTGATAAACTTTTACAGATGTTTGGCATACACCACAGAACTATTATAAACGTATAAGGTTGCTTCTGTTCGTTACTGCAGCCAGAGAACAGAGTCAGGCTACTGATACTGAAACAACAGGGCCAGAATCACTGAATCAGTGTATCTTTGAAAATGATCTATGACTGCTCTAGAGCACCCCATTCTAAGCTTATACAAGCTGTGTGCAATTGCAATCAATGTGTACGCCCTTTGCATCACAGTTCCCTTATTTGTTAAAAAGATGAAAGCAGGATTGTGGCACCTGCAGCCTGTCATTTCCAAAGCCCATGTGGTAAAGTCTTTAATCTCTCATTTTTTATGGGAGTGCCTGCCATACTAATCTGTGAAAATATCCTGTTTGAATGAATTGTTTTTGTGTTATCTTAGACAAACAATGCATTTACAAATACCTGTCTGCAGCAGTCCCTCTCCCCAATCACAATGAAGCAACATTTTAGACTGCATCTGTATTTTGAATGGAACACAGTATTTTAAATATCCTTCAATCCTGCAAGGTCCATTATGAGCCACTGAAATGGAGGTGCAGCAAGTCCTAACCTTATTTTGCAGGTCATGCATCAGTTCAAATCCTTCCATTTAGTAAAAGACAGGATGAATTAAGGCTTGGGGCTGTCTGCATGTGAGTCTGTGGTGAATACTGTTCTGCATGTCTGTAGTTGATGGTCTACACATGTGCTTTTGTGCTTCCTCGTCTGTGTTTTTGAAGATATATGTGTTTCACCTCTCCATATCACTGCAACTTATTTCTAGAGGTCTTTCTAAATGAGTATTCAAAATGCAGATGCTCACTTGCCTTCCTTAAGACAGATCATTTATTACCTGCCATCTCCTCCCATACTCAAAATATCATCTTTATATGAACATCTAATCCGTCAGTTGCACAGGCATTTCCTCATGTGTGTAACATGGGGGCTTCTGAAGCAGCAGGAACACTGGATCCTCACATGGAAACACGAGAACTATGTTTCTGAGCATCAGCAGAAAAACTGTGAGTCATCCTCACATCCTTGCCCCACCACTAATTACAGGGATTTGTAATTCAGGGGGTAAAAAGAACACCATTGTGCTGAACTGCAAGAATCCTGAATCCAATTACAGAAGAGTGAATGCACCCTTAAGGCTTCAGCAAATGTCACTATGATTAGATTCATGCATAAAACAGAGGTGGCAAAACAGATATGGCGAAAACACATTATTACAACACATTAGATTTAGTGTGATAAATTGGAACAGAGTGCACTAGAAAAACAGCTGTGTTACTTTTAACAAATGCTCAGTCCACTCATTTTTATTGCACATTTCACATACTTCATCGTGATGTACCCCCAGAGAACCCTGAATGTTGATGCTCTAAAGTCCCCAAGCACCCTACTTCCACCGGGCACACTGGAACCTCGACAGAGACATGCACACCCATTACCCAATCTATGGCCACAAGAAATAGCTGTAGGCCTGCAGCTAATCTTTGATGTGCATGAAACATGCTGATATTTTGAAATGAGTTTTTTGGCTTTGGAAATAATGAGAAATTGCCACACTCTGTCAGGATCTGAAGCAACAGCATGCTCCTAAAGCTTGACTGGGATAACGGCAAATAGCAAAGGATGCTAATCAGTGTGTTTAGGCAATAAGGCTGGACTAACTCACAAGTTCAGGAAGAAGCATCAGAAATTTTATATGGCCACATTAAAATAACGATTGTGGTGGCCTAGGGTAACAGACCCCAACCAACGTTTCATTTGTTTCTTTTGCTTTAAGTTTGATTTTACCCTTTTAGGATCTCTCACAGCACAGGCAATGACTGAGACTCACTCACATATGTTTTCTGAGCAAAACAGTTTATTTCTCTTTCAGGAAGTAGTAGGCAGTGTCACTATGGCCCCTTATGCAGTTACCCCCCTTGTACACCACCCAGCTCACAGCAATTCTCGGGTAAAGATAAAGACTTCTCACACTCCAAAAGATTTTTCAGCTAGCACCACACTCACAGCACTGCACTCTGGGTGGACCCACACCTTTCCTCGCACCCACCCACACACACACGCACACATACACACACATGGGATTGGTCAAACTTATAAAGTCCTGGGCCTCCACGCTCCCACCGGGAGGCCCTCTAACAGAAAAGAAACAAGAAAATTAACAAAAACCCCACACCTCAGACCGTGCCTGGTCCACTGCACTCACCCTAAATGTGTCTTTGCTCTTTCTGCCGAGGAAAACCCGACTCCTTTGCGCTGCACAGCTCTCGCCCCGCTGCCACGTCCCACACGGCTCCACACACTTCCAGTCAGCAGTGAACTCACCTCTCTCTCCGACCCTCATGGCCACGCGTCATCTCCTCCTTATTACCAGCCATTGCACCCTCGCGCTCCGTTGCCCCTCTCACGCTGCTCCATTTCTACTGGACAAAGAGATCATATACCACAGACCCTCTTCCCCAACTTGGCCCGCAAAGGGCTAGCCACAAGCACTCCGAAAACAGAAGCTACTTCTCTTTGAGCCGGCTAGGGTATGCAGGGGTCCGAGTTCTGCTCACTTGTCTCTCTGCCCATCTCCGCTTCTCTCCGTTTCCTCTCGCTTGGTCCTCGCATCCTTCTCGGCCACCGACCAGCACTTGAAACAGAAAAGTGGCCACAAATGCAACAACTGAGGCAGGATAGCCACTGCCTCTCCCCCTCTCGGTGTCCTTGTCTCACGGGCTTGGAAATCAGCGCTCAAAATCCATTCACATGAAGTCCTGGCCAAGTCCAGAAGGGCAGCAGCTCTCTGAAACGTCCTTTGATACGGTTTCTTTTTACACTAAAAACAGCGCTTCTTCAGCCCCCCAAGCGAGTACACCAAACACTGGCAGTCGGCACGGTCTATAAAATAAATCTAAACACATAATCACAAAATACAAAGAAAACAAAGAAAATATAAACACACCAAACCCCTCCCCGGCCTCCTCACCTTCCACCAGCCCCCTTGCGAGGACCGCCGTTCAGGCATCACCGGTGGAGTTTCCTCCATCACTCCCTCTCTTCCTCAGGGGTCCCCCTCGCCAGCACCGGCCGGCTGTCGCCTTATCCACCCACCAGACCAACCTAGGGGAAATGCTGGAAGCCGCCAAGGGCCAACGCTAGCCCCCCTGTGTTCATCCCCCGTCTCTGGAGCATCCACCCTCCCCGTCTCTGGAGCATCCACCCCGGAGAGGGCATCAAGTGCCATCTATGAAGGTGTCCGCAGGGGGCCTTCCTTGCCTTCGGGCCTAACCTGAAACGCAGGGGTCACTCAGTCCCGCTGCTTCACCACCACCCATGACCTGGCCTACCAAAAGGGAGACACCTTACCTCCTGCCCACCGGCGGAAGTCCCACAGCAGGACACACTCCCCCAGCTGGAGCACCCGACTCTTGATACCACTGGTCCCCTTGTCGGTGCTGTTGCCTCCCCTCATCGACCACCTCTTGGGTTCTCCAGAGCTGCCCCCAGAGCTCCTGCACCCAATCTGCCTCTGTCCGGTGAGGGGTCAACTCACTCACTCCCCACTGTTGATCCACGAGAAGCTGGCATCCAAACAGGACCCAAAAAGGGGACTGACCGGTGATGGAATGGGGGGTGCAATTGTATGCCTGCACCAACTCAGGCAAATGCATCCTCCATCGTCCCTGTTCCCCAGCGGGCATTGTGTTCAACAGCTTCAGTACGGTGTAATTCCACCTCTCACAGGCTCCATTTCCCTGTGGATGATATGGGGTCATTTGCACTTTAACACAGCCATACGTTGTACAAAGATCAAGATCTAGGATCACCTGGGACTCAAAAGCAGGTCCTTGGTCGGCCAGCAGTCGTCTGGGGCACCCAGCCGTCCAGCAGCCGTCTGGGGCAGCCCCAACCCCTTTCAACAAACCCTGGAGGGCCCCAGCCTTCTTGGCAAACCCTAGCACGAACTGGCGTTGGCTGTGGCCAGTCCCGTATTGCTTCCGTCTTCTTGGGGTCAGTGGTCACCCCTTCATGGCTGATGACATGACACAAGCAGCGGACCGCCTGCTGAAATAGCCAACAGTTCTCAGGCTGCAGCTTCAGCCCATGGGAAGGCGGTCTTTTCTTTATCTTCCGGATGCACCCCCACCTGCCAGTAACCACTAGCCAAGTCCAAGGTGGAATACCAAGATGCCTTTTTCAGCCCAGTCAGCGACGCCTTGGCAGCGGATACGCATCTTTGTGGGTCACCACATTTAACATACAGCAGTTAACGCACAATCTCCACGACCCATCTTTCTTCATAGCTAGCACTACGGGGGCGGACCAAGGGCTGGAACTTTCTTTCACCACCCCTCCTTCCAACATGGCTTTGAGGAGCTCACGCAGTTCAGGATACAAACTTGGAGGAACTGGCCTGAATCGTTCTCAAATGGGCGCGGCCACCCCGGTTGGGATATAATGATAAACCACATTAGTCCACCCATAATCCTCTTCGTCCTGGGTGAACACATGCTGGCAATGGTCCAAAAATTCTTGCACTTGCTGGTTTTCATTAGCTGTCAACCCCTCCCCCTGCTCGACCTGTTCCTGAGGGGCCCTGACCAAGAGCCACACTTCCACTTCCACCCACTCCCTTTTGTCAGGGGGGCAGATCACTAGCTTATTAGGGTTTTGCATGCTTCTGATCCCAATCCTTTCCACCTGAGCCAGGGATCGATGAGAGGGGAGTTCTATGCCTGCCGGGCCATTCCTTGGAGTGCTGTACGAAACAAAGATACATGTGAGCCCCCTTGGGCATTAAGCACTTCCCAACAATGTCTAATCATGTTCATACCAAGAATGCCATACGGGGCTGGCAGGTGTCTGTCCTCCATGATCACCACACCCCGCAGGGGGATCTCCACCCCAGCAACCCTGAAGTCCAATACCGCGTAGCCTACATACAGGAGCGACAGCCTATTCACTGCTTTCAGAGTCAACCAAGGCACCTCTTCAGCATCTTTGACTCTGGTGCCCTCAACACAGTGCGTGAACAGACTGTGGCTAAATATAGTTGCCTGCGAGACAGTATCCAGTATACATGGGACAGGCCTCCCGGCAGCCAACACCTTCAGGACGGAGCTCTCTCCAACCAACACCTCACTAACGGCAATTGCGACTGGCGCTGCTTGCATCTCTGGCCGTACCCCCCTACTATTAACTGGCTCATTATCTCAACTGGGGCAAGCCCTCATCATGTGGCCAGACTCACCACACCGCAGGCAAATGTCCCTTGATATGGTCTCTTTTTACACTAAAAACAGTGCTTCTTCATGCCCCCCAAGTGAGCACCTCAAACACTGGCAGCCGCCATTTTTTTAAGTTCCCAGGCTCCACACTCCCAGCTCGTTCCCTTGGAACTGGCCAATCGCTGTCCGGGGGCGGAGCCACGCGAACCTTTCTCTCCCCCAGGGTACGGTTTGTAAAATAAATCTGAACACCCATAACACAATCACAAAATACAAAGAAAACAAACAGAAAATACAAACACACCAACCCCCCAAAAGTCGTGCCGGGACACGACATGGTGGTCACAGAAATGTCATACTCTTAACAGATGGAGATTCTAAAATAAGCATTTTTCACATTTGATTGGGTACGCCTGTAAGCAGTCTGGGCGTACCCATGGCTCTTGGACTCCAGGCATAGTCAGACTAAAATCTGATATGTCTTAAGAATGGTGCAACACCTTCTGTACCACTTGTCATATTATGAAGAGGAATTTGTGTGAAAGTAAAAATGCAAAAATCATGAAAAGCAAAGCACAGATGACCATGACATGTAAAATACATTATGTTCCAAAATAAAGCATAAAAAGAAATAAAAAATCTCCTTGTTTTTAATGTTTTCATACTGCTTGTCATTTTTTCAACAACAACAACAAAAATAATAGTTTTGAGCTTCTGTTTAAAAAATGAAAGGTAGAACTCATCAGAATCCAGCTATATCACTTTCTACTGTCTGGTATTTCAAAAATGTAAAATCAATGGAACGCATGTTTTACTTTTCATTTCAGCACATTTTCTGCTTGCCACTGTTAAAAGACAATCTCACATGTGCAAAGATTACATTTCAGAGAGGCACATACATTTGAAATAAATGGCAGGACGCAGTATAACAATGCACTGCTAATTTCAAGGTGGATTGTGTTTGGTTCAGACATTAATTCAGCTCTTTGATTTTAAGTGCGAATTTGATGCTGCCAGGCCGTTGGTGAGCATTGTTAGGGGGACCATTGGCTGATGTTAGTTTTGTGTAAACAGCACTGTTGGCTCTAGTAGGCCCTTGTCAGAGTGTTTGAGTGTTTTCAGCCATGAGAGTAAGTGAGTAAGGAAATGAAAGCAAGAAAGAAGACACCTCAAGAAATGGCACCAGTGCATGCACCAAGGTTTTTTCCCATAGGAAGGGACATTTTAACAAATTTTTTTTACCTGTAAATTAAAAAAAAAAAATGTAATTCCTTACGAGAAAAAAAGTAAAATGAACATGGACGCAAAGTAGCACTGAATGTGCACTGATACAGAAGCATTCTGTACCTACCTATTTCATGGACTTTTTGCCTTTTTGTCATAGAACTATGAACATGCACCAACCACGTGTTATTTTACCATTAAATTTCAAACATTCTCTTAAACCACTGAGAACCAATCTAACAGTGGTTTATTTTTCACTTTCACACCCTGGGTTTAGCTTAACTATGGCCATTAGAAGCTTATAAAACATTTACGCAAGAATTTCTTTACTTGCAACCGTTTTTACTGCTTGTACTATAGAGGGCTCTTTCACGCAGGTGCATTAATGTTTGTAAGCCATCAGCTGTAATTTTTGCAGCCTGTTCCTGTGCAAGACTTCATAAGAGACAAGAGACTGACAAAACTGAGACATACAGGGGTGCTTGAAAGTTTGTGAATTGTCTACATTTCTGCATAAATATGACTTGAAACATCATCAGATTTTCCTCAAGTCCTCAAAGTAGATAAAGACAACCCAGTTAAATAAATGAGATAAAAATATTTCACTTGGTCATTTATTTATTGAGAAAAATGATCCAATACTACATATCTGTCAGTGACAAAATTATGTGAACCATTCATTTCAGTATCTGGAGTGACTGCAACTAAATGTTTCTGGTAACTGTTAATCAGTCCTGCACATCGGCATGGAGGAATTTTAGTCCATTCCTCCTTACAGAACAACTTCAGCTCTGGGATGTTGGTGGGTTTCCTCATATGAACTGTTCGCTTCAGGTCTTTCCACAACATCTCAACTGGATTAAGGTCAAGACTTTGACTAGGCCATTCCAAAACATTAACTTTATTCTTCCTTACCCATTCTTTGGTAGAACAACTTGTGTGATTAGGATTGTTGTCTTGCTGCATGATTCACTTTCTTTTGAGATGTCCCAACTTTTTCTGAGGTCCTCAGTAATCTATTTGTTTGTGCCATGAAACACTTCCACAAACATGTGTTACCATTTTGAAAGATCTGTGTTCTTTAAATAACACAGGCTACCCACTCACACCTGATTTCATCCCATTGATTGAAAACACCTAACTCTAATTTCACCTTCAAATTACCTGCTAATCCTAGAGGTTCACATACTTTTGCCACTGACAGAGATGTAATATTGGACCATTTTCCTTAATAAATGACCAAATGAAATATTTTTGTCTCAAAATTGGGTTCTCTTTACCTACTTTGAGGACTTGAGGAAAATCTGATGATGTTTCATATTTATGCAGAAATGTAGACAATTCCAAAGGGTTCACAAACTTTCAAGCACCACTATGGTTGGCACATAGTAGGCCCAGGACACGCAGGTCAAGCAACATGAAATGTTTTGGCACTTGTTTCCATGGAAAATGAATGTAATGTATGCATTGTATTTCAGATTTTTCCACTGTGATGATTGCATTTCACCTTGGCATGAATTCCTCTCCACATGAAGAGTCTACTAAACCTCCTTTAGAGAAACATCCAAAATATACCAATGATATGCTCATAGCTTACTGTGATGTTGCTTACAGTGACAATGTCATCATATTACCCACCTCTAGTACAAATCTTTACTTTTCACTCAAGCGCTGACATGAACTGTTGATTAATTCAGGGTGTTGGATGCCTGTTTAATGGCTAATTAAGTACTTTGACAATAGCTCATGTTTTAACGAAGTCACATTTGCAAGCTTGCAATACTTTTTGAGCATGCATATATCATTCCTTAAAAAAAAAACTTTCCCACATTTCAGAGGGGTTTCTGCCTTTTTCACCGTTCTTTGTCCATGAGCCGTTTTTCATTTTTCTCTAGGGAATATCCCGTGCAACCCAGTTCAAGTTTCCAGTCAAATGTCATGCTTGCTTTCTCTTCCAAAATGTTGCAATAAAAGCTTTCATCTAGTGTTTTAATAAAGAGACATCCATCCAATGCACAAAGAAGGCACATCAGGACACAGCTCTATTAGAAACATTTAAGTAATTATATTACTGATCTGTGGAGTTTCGCACAATTTTTTTTGTTTGCTTTTGTCCTCAAGTAATATAACAGGGTGTTCGTTTCCATCAAAATTCTTCAAAATTGAATGGTGGCCTTTTTCATAGATACAACTTGTTGTTTCATAGATACAACAATTAATTCAGGTGAACACTGTGTTTTTCTCTATCGGAAGTCTCTATCATTCATGTATAAAAGCAGTATTACTAGGACAACGTCTTACTATGAAAACGGAATATATTCTGCGCTGTACTCTAACACTCCTATCATCAGACCTGCCCTTTGCCAGTAAAACAACAACAAATCAGAAAAATCCAGGTACAAAACAATACAATATAGTCTTCAGTAATGGCAAAGCATGCTGACCCAGGGTCGCGCCACTGTGCTGCTTTCCGGGCTGCAGAGCTAATGGCTGCTTTAATTTGCTGTCATTACAGGAAGTTCAGTTCATGCCATTTATTCTTTTCCTATCAGCCATACACCCAGTGCATTGTTCAGCTAAAATGTCATAATCGTTTGCGGTAATTGAAAGAGTTTTTAATGAGCCTGGATCCTTACTGTCTTAGGACATCGGAAGAGGGGTAAACTAGGGTACGAGGGGTGAATGGGAAAAGAATCAAAAGAGCCTGTTGACCAAATCTCACTTGAATAGAAATACAAGGAGCAATGCCTCACAGCTGAGTTCACTATTGCCTGCAACAACTGACTGTGAAGAATGGGCCACACATATGGAGGACCGCTAATTGCATCTAAAACTTTAATTTTCCACACTTTTCCAAAGTGTGAAACGCTGACCATAAGGCCTTTACAGAAAGCCTATTGATATCAGGGAATTAAAAATAAATGTAACTTTTTGTTCCTTTTAATTCAACAGTATTGTTATGCTTGTGGTATTTAAACTCAGAAAAATACTGCAGGACTCTTTTTATTGCATGGCTAAAGTTTGCCTGAAAACAAATGAGTTAAAAGTTTGAAACACCCAACAACATATAGGATTGCTAGTTTTTTACAGTTATGACCTAAACTTAGCTCTAAAAGTCATAGCTTGCCTCTAGGAATCTCACTCCCAAGTCTGCACTGGTGTGAATCCTTTAGAATCATCTATATGTCTAATGAAATAAGCTTCAAAACATCATCAGATTTTTAAACAAGTATGATCTGCTATCACCTCCTTGTGCAGGAATATCTGTATCTCAACATTTCTGAATTTGTGTATGTCAGAATTTATTTTTCCATCAATGACGGCAAGCCATCATGATCCAGATGCAACAACACAGGCTGAGGGATAAGGTTCTTATTCTGGAATGCATAAACATTAACATTAACCAATGTGAGAGAGGCCTTTAGTTGCTAACAAGTTATCCAAGGCTCCATTGACACCCTGCTGACTGTTACACACCTTGCTCTTGGAGTGATCTTTGTTGGTCGGCCGCTCCAAACTCTTTACAGATGGTTTTGTTTTACAGCAGAAGTCCACAAACAACGCCGAAATGCTCAGAGCAGCCAGGACCAATCTGTCCTGGGGCATCAAGCTGGCAAAGCGTGAGTACGCCAAGAGGGTCAAAAACCACTTCACCTGTTCGAAGGATGCAATACGCATGTGGCGGGGCATTCGAACAATCACCGAATACAAGAGCCCGCCGCATGCATGTGACACCGGCGCCTCTCTCCCCGATGCACTCAACTCCAGATTTGAGGCCCAGAGCATTGAGACAGCGCAGAAGACTACCCCTCGGCCAGACAATCGAGTGCTGTTACTATCTGCAGCCAGCATGAGAAAGACTCTTACCAGGGTCAACCCACGCAAAGACAACGCGTCCGGCCGTGTGCTCGAAGCCTGCGCTGACCTGCTGACTGACGTCCTAGTGGACATGTTCAATACTTCCCTCAGCCAAGCTACCATCCCACAGTGCTTCAAGGCCACCACCGTCAGACCTGTTCCGAAGAGGTCCACAGTTTCAGAGCTCAACGACTACCGCCCAGTAGCACTTATTCCAATCATCATGAAGTGCTTTGAGCGGTTAGTCCTGAGCCACATCAAGAATCAGCTCCCACCCACACTGGACCCACTGCAGTTTGCATACCGTGCAAACCGGTCAACAGATGACGTGATCTCAGTCGCACTCCACCTGGCCCTGTCACACCTGGAACACCACAACACCTACATGAGAATGCTGTTCATCAACTTCAGCTCAGCATTCAACACCATCACCCCCAACAGCTGATTAGTTAGCTGCATGCAACTGGATTCTAGACTTGCTTACTTGAAGACCCCAGAAAGTCCAGATGGGCAGTACCAGCTCGAACACCATCACACCGAGCACAGGTGCCCTCCAGGGATGTGTACTGAGTCCACTGCTCTTCACATTGCTGACTCATGACTGCACCTCCAGCACCAGCAGGAACCACATCATAAAGTTTGCAGATGACACCACAGTTGTGGGGCTTATCAGGGACAACGATGACATGACATACAGAGAGGAGGTGTGATGGCTGGGGGTCTGGTGAAAGAGCTGATTATTGACTTCAGGAAGACCCAGGCTGGGCACATTCCAAACAACATTGACGGCGCCATGGAGGAGAGAGTGAGGAGCACCAAATTCCTTGGTGTTCACTCTCCTGGACCAACAACCCCCGTGTCCTTGAACAAAAGAGCCCAGCAACGCCTGCACTTTCTGCGATGGCTGAGGAAGGCACACCTCCCCAAACCCAATCTCACCACCTTCTACAGAGGCACCATCGAGAGCGTCCTGACCAGCTGTATCACAGTCTGGTATGGAAACTGCCATGGCTCCGACCGCAGAGCCCGTCAGAGGATTGTGCAGACTGCTGAACACATCATTGGCAGCTCTCTGCCAGGCACCAACAAGGTGATTCAAAATATAAAGAAATGAGGGGAAAAAAAGGATACAAGTCCTTCAAACAAAACATTAACATAAATGCATGTATTTTGTACTAGAATGGTGGTGCTGCATTGCAAGGTATAGATTCTGTCTTGTCAGCATAAAGAAAAGAGAAACTCGAGAAACTGTTTACATAATTACCTTAATATACTATTGTGGAAGCAAAAGGAGACACGGAGAAGTGACAAAACTTATGTAAACCCTTTTTTTTTTTGACAGACACTTCCCTCTCTGCCAGCTGGCATGCTGTACGTCTCAACCACATAACCTGCAATTGATGCTATATTTCAAAGAAGTTTTGTGCATCAGAAGTCATGATCCTGTGTGTGCATATCACACTTCAGTAATATGATTCACATATTAAAGGAGCAGGTGTCAGGTCTGGGGAGAGTGACGGCGTGGTGTCTTTAGTTGAGATTGTTGGTCAACCGTTGAGCTGGGTTTATGTTTCTCCCATCTCTGCGTCTAAAGTTGTGAGTTTTGTATCAGGCCCTCGAGCCTTTTGTTTCGTTTAGGTTTTGGAACAATAAAAGAGAGAAAATACAGCATTTCGACTATCCCTGGTGTGCGTGTGCCTGCTTTACATGCCTGAAGAATAGGGGAGATTGTGACAGCAGGTCAAAAAATACAGAAGAACGGCAGTGGATGTATATGGTCTAAAATAAAATGATAAAGTTCAGACATGCTGTATTTTGTGACCAAACACAAAGCAGTACAGATACTATCACCAACAAAATAAAATCAGTTTGGGACTAAATGTGAATGGCTTAAATGAATTCTGTCCTTTCTGACAAACTATAATAATATGATTTGAAAACACTGAGGAAAATACACTTGTCAGAGTTAATATAGGAAATACACACTGATCAATCACAATGCTGCAACAGCTGATGTTTTGGAAGCAGTAAAAATGGGCAAGCATAAGGATCTGAGTGTTCTGAGACAAGGGTAAGATGGGGTGTTCCTAGTATACAGTGGTTAGAACCTACCAAAAGTGATGAACTAGGGACATTGTCATGGATTCCCAAGGCTCACTGGAGTGTGTAGGGAGCAAAGGCCTAATCCCAGACAGGCACTACTGTAGCACAAACTGAAAAAGATGATGTTGGCAAAGGTAACAGAACACACCACAGCTTGCTGTGTACCTGCAGACCAGTCAAAATATGCATGCTGACCTCTGTGCACCAGTTAAAGTGCTTATAATAGGCACTTGCGTTTCGGAACGGCATGGAAGAAGGTAGCCTGGTGTGATGAATCACATTCTCCTTCATATTATGTGAACAGTCAGGAGCATGTCTGTCACCTTGAGAAAAGTGATGGCACCAGAATACATCATGGGAAGAAGAAAACCAGCAGAAGCAGCGTGATGCTCTGGGAAATGTTCTGCTGGGAAACCTCAAGTCCTGACATTTATGTGGATGTTTCCTTGAGATGTACCACCTACCTAATCATTGTTGCAGATCATGCACTCCCCTGCATGACAACAGTATTCCTACTAATCCCACTTCTGACATTACCATTTTTGGGGCAGCTGGTGGCCTAGTGGTTCGGGAGTTGACCCTGTGATCAGAACGTCGTGGGTTCGAATCCCAGGACTGTAAATTGGACCTCTGAGGTACCCTTGAGGAGGATGGTGTGCCCACACACTGTGTTCCTGGCTGCCCACTGCTTCACTTGGTGAATGGGTTAAATGAGGAGAAAGAATTTGACACTGTGTGCTGTGGTGTGTTCATGTATGACACATGGACACACTGCAAAAATTGAGGAATCTGACAAAAAGTTCCAAATAGCCCAGGTCGTAATTTGATGAAGTATCTGTGGGATATCCTTGACAAACTAGTCTTGAAACATATAGGACATAAAGGATCTGCTGCTAACATCTAGATGATAGATAATACAGCACACTTTCAGGGGCTGCCCGAGGGGAACCTGCACATTAGGCAAATGTTTTGGCTGATTGGTGTTAAGTAGTTATAATTGGCCCACATATGTCAATTATTGTAACAGTTTTGCTGATAACTGATAAAAGATGAAAAATTAGGTTACAGCTGTATAAAGATATCTACACTTTTTTCATAGAACATCCATAACCAGAGAACATTTGCGTAAACTGCTAAATAGTGCAATACAACTCTGCTTTTGGCTCACTCTGCTGGTGGTCAGTGCTATTACTATATACTTAGAAAAGTAAAAACACAATATATGTATTTTATTATTAACATATCATAACATTATTATTACCATTACTATTAAAGTTCATAGAGCACTGGGCTAGTTCCATAAAGTAAAATCATATGTCAAGATGTAGGAATTAAACTGTAAATGTATATACCATCTATTACACTACATACCTTTCATCTACTGGACAACGAAACGTGTTCAGACTGTACACAGAAACTCCAAATAATATACTGTATATATTTTTTGCATTTATGACAACACAAGCAAGATTGATACAGCAATACAATATTTTTACAATGGGAACTGTCCAAATGCAAGGTCCTTTTTTAAATCTACATATATTCATATATACGGCAGACCTTACACATATGACATTTCTCAATCATTAAAATTTGATCTTCATAAGTTACTCTTGCACTGTTTCAACACAAATTTACAAATAAACACAATTCACACAGATTACAGCTTTAAATACACAGAATCAGGTGTCCATACACAACAACACTTGAATAGAAATTTGGTTGTTTCTTGCATCAAATATTTGCTTTATCCATTAGTTTCTTAATACTCACTGTAGCTGGATACGGTTAAATTCTAGAAATGAGAGGAATCGTATGGTTTACAAAGAGATGGTGCTATTAAAACAAGCACAGAATTGGAAAATGCTCAAATTAAAAATGGTTACACAGACAAGTTAACAAAAGAATGTTTGAATTGGTACATCATGCAGACATAAGGCCACTACTATGTCTAATTTACTGTTAGAACCTCATTTATGCACACTGGAGATGCTGCAGTGAATACTGTACATATTCAATGTATATGCAGCATCTAAGCAGAGGAGTAGAAGCTCTTTTGCTATAAAAGGCCAGACACATGAGGCCAGAACCTCATCTCAGAAAGCAATCATTGCTTTGCTGATTAGTTACGCCACCAGCACATTTTAAAGTCGCAGAACCATGAGTGCTTGTGTTTCATTAGACACAGCAGTAGCTAGGGGGTTGTGCTAGGGTTAATGGTACATTTTGATGACTTGGTATCATATGAATGTATCTCAGTACCACATCAACTGAACTGTAATGTGACTAAACGTTAATGGATAATCTTAAAGAACTAAGCAGAGGAACCCATGATGTTATCCAGGATAGGTCACAGAGCTGGTTGTAAACAGGGTAACCCTCAGAAAGCTGTTGCCGTATTTTAGGAGTTACACAGACAAATCATTCACGTTACAGGAAAAAAAGAAAATCAAAATGTACAGTACTTATAAATAAAACGCCACGAATGGCAAGGAGGGAATTAAGTGGTGACTCTGCCTTTAGAAAATGGGGATGTAATTGTCGATCTTAGCACGGTGCCTCTGGGCGATGCACTCTGCGATCCACACAATGTTCCGGCATTCCTGCTCCTTCAGCTTCACGTAAGCATAGAACACGCTGAAGTGGAACTGGTTCAGGAAGGCCAGTTTATTCAGCTTCACCTGCAAACAAATAAAAACCAGAGATACGGCTACTAATGCACAAAATACAAAAACATATTTAGTCATTGACCTTAACTGACTGGTTGAAATACATGTTGCTTTTGTATTTCTCACACAGTGTAGGCAAAGCCATTTTACCAAAAGGCAATATCCATGCAGTTTATGTACAATGGCTGCAAGTACACCGATCACTTCAAGATACATCATTACATAAAACCACCACATCTACAAACAGAATTCCTCTGTAAAAGTTAGCTTGCCAGCTTTTCCTGAGGATTTATATTACAGCTAGGCAGTTTGTGAATAGTGTTGTGAGCTACTGATGATTTCCAAGTTATTCATGCTAGTGCAACCCTTAGGGTACAGTTGCTGTTTTTTTTTTTTTTTTAATGAGTACACAAAAAAAAGTCTAAAATACTGACCTCCCTTTTACCGGACTAAAAGCCCTAAAACACAACAGTTTCACCCGTGATTCACTACAAGGCAATTCTAAAATACAAAAAGGCATAGGATAACCCTGGCAAGTAACTTTAAGCCAGAAGAAACAAAGCAGTGCTTCAGGCCTGCCAGACTCTTTTTCTGACCTCACTAACCTCATTGTCTCCCTGCCCTGCCTTCTCTCTGTCATGTTCTTGCTCACCTCATGCTCAAAGAAGCGATCCTCCAGCGTTTTGTCTCCTGGGTTGCTGCCAGCACCCTCAAACAAGAGCTTGTATTCCTGAGAAAAAAAGAAACCATTTTTATTTGGCATAATGCAGCCACAGTCATATTTCTTGACATATCAAAGTGTTCCTCAGACAACGATGAATCACGTCAGCCTTGCAGCTTGGGATAAAACACGTACCGCACGTACATCTGGTTTCAAGTGTACATAAAAAGTAATGCCTGCTTATCTAGCACTTCTTCCAAAACCAATTCTTCCAAAATTCATGCTTGTTTGCAGAGGTTATAGGAACCGTGTGTGAGAGAGAGAGAGAGAGAGAGAGAGAGAGAGAGAGAGAGAGAGAGAGAGAGAGAGAGAGAGAGAGCGTGTGTGTGTG
>JBBJLS010000006.1:5406882-5424518 GCA_037577275.1 Bryconaethiops microstoma | reverse complement strand
TGTGTGTGTGTGTGTGTGTGTGTGTGTGTGTGTGTGTGTGTGTGTGTGTGTGTGTGTGTGTGTTGGTGTGTGTGTGTGTGTGTGTGTGTGCTCTGAGCTAAAAAGAACCTTTTAAATGTCCCTTGAGGGCTGTTTAGGACTCTCATCTCAATGCTAATTTACTTATACAAAGATATGTCATCAACAAAATGTTTTCTATAATGTGACATCTACAATAACATAACAGAATTAAATGTCTTTCTAACATGTTCTGCTTAAGAGGATGGATTGGTTTTCTAATGTTGTATATCTTTTTGATGAGCCATCAGCGTTACCATGAGAGGGTTTGTTTTTACAGACAATACAAACATTTTGCCACATATAAAAATACACAAGAACCCTTAGTTGACACTCTAATGGGAAACTAAATGGTGGGTGTTTCTTTTCTGTCACAGTCTGTCTTATTTAGCCAGTTTCTGCTTTGTTTTCTCTGTGCCATGTGACTCTTGTTTTGGTTCTCAGCTCATCTTTAGCCCTGCTCCCGATCAGTGGATTCACCTGTGTCTGGTTCATGTCCCCACCTCTTTCCCAGGTGTTCCCTATTCTGAACCAGTACATATGTCTCTGTGTTAGCTCTCACTGGTCATACATGACCCTTCACTTGTATCACATTGTGGTAAATAAAGTACATTGGTGTTTGCAAGTGTGTCTCCTCTCTTCATCTCATCCCTGGAGCATGACAGAATGACCAGCCATTTAAAGGAGACACCAAACTTCTGGAGCCCAGACCTCGTTCATGCTGATTGTCTGGAGGATACTGACAACTGGACTTCGGACAAACTACAGGGAGTACCAACCATTTCATCACTTTCACTTCACTTTCACTTTCACTTTCATTGGGAGCGGCTAGGATCTACTTGACCGGCTAAAGCTCTTCCACAATTAGTGGAGATGAACGTATAAGCCAGTTGGTGAGCATGGTTGAGGCCGCTGTGGGGACAATGGAGTTGCTTTATCACCTTAATACATTGGTTAGGGCCTGTGGGGATAGCAGAGCCAGAGAAGCCGCAGAAGAAGTAGAGTGCAGAGCTGATGGATTGCCCCCTAATGCTTCGGAGCATTTTTCCAAGCAGTCACAGGAGACACTAGCACCCTCTGATGTTCTGGATGAGCCATTGGGCTGTTTTAGGGGGTGAGAATAGTGAGGATGAGGTTGAACCCGAGGGGCCTGCTCTTCAACTTCCTCAACTCGAGGGGCCCGCTCTTCCACTTCCTCAACCCGATGGGCCAGCTCTTCAACTTCCTCAACCCGAGGGGCCAGCTCTTCAACTTCCTCAACCCGAGGGGCCTGCTCTTCAACTTCCTCAACCCGAGGGGCCTGCTCTTCAAATTTCTGAACCCGAGGGGCCCGCTCTTCGACCGCCTCATCCCGAGGGGCCTGCTTTTCGACCGCCTCATCTCGAGGGGTTGCTGCTTTCTTCCCCTGGTTTCTCGTCATCAGCATCTGGTGGAGCCCAGAGATTGGCTTCGACCAGGCCAGTGCCACTTTATTTCCCTCAACTTCAATCTCCACCTTCTGTTAAAGACGGTTATCAGTCCCACGCTACTCCTGTTGTTTATGTGCCTGTATCTGTGCCTGTCCCCGTTTCTGTTCCCATCACCGTGTTTGTCACTGCACCTGTTCTTAATATCTGGTTTGTTCCCACATCCATTTTAATCCCTGTTATGGTGCCTGTCACCATTTTTGTTCCTATTAGCCTTTCTGTTCCTCTACCATTCCAGTCAGCCATGCCTAATTCATCTTTTGTCCACCAGTCTCCCTCTTGCTCATCTGTTACATCTTCGTCGTCTCTTTCCACTACCCAGTTCTCTCCCTTGTTCTCTTCAGTTACTCCTAAGTCTTGTCTCCCTCTTGTAACCCACAGTCCCAAGCCCCTCCAACTTCAGTTCCGTTCGAGGCACCTATATCTAAGATTCCGTCTCAGTCCCCTAAGCCTGATCCTTTTGTATATGTTTTCTAAGCCTAATCGTTCATCATGTTTTCCCCCATCTAATCACTCATTTCAGTCTTTTCAGCACAATTCAGTTTCAGCCTCCTGACACCAGCAGTCAGCTTCAGCTCTCTATGTCTGACCCTCGATTTCAGTGTCATGTCTATTTGTCACTTCCCATCTTTCATGTCTAGTCCTTTGTCTAAATCTTTGATTCCTCCTATCCAGTCTCCACCTCTTAGGCCTTGTCCACAGTCTTGTTCCTCTCAGTTTGACTGCCAATTTCAGTCTCCTGTGCTGACTAATCTTCATTTGTTCTATCCACAACCTAGTTTCCTAGAAACCAGTCTTTGGTGTTTCTGTCCTTTTATCTGTTAGTTTTGTTTCATATTGTCCAAATATCAATGTGCTCTCTGATCAATATCTCGAGTACATCATATGTATCTAATTTTGGGTTATATTCTGTTTTGTTCCTTTGTCACTTCAGTTAGGTTCTATGTCTTTGCCTTCTGTTAACCAAGATGTACTTTCCTGTCCCGTCTTCATTACTCAATTAATAGTCTTTCTTATAGTATCTACCCATATGGCTAGAAACCTGTGTAGATGTTGTCCAAAAGTGTTGTCAGCACTTGAGAGTTTTGGTCTTGTTTCCTATTGACCCCAGTTTCCTCTGTTGTCATTTACCTGGTTACCTTTTTCCTTTCATGAAATGTCCGGCAGCATGTTGGTTACCGTGCTGAGTCTGGTATTTAATCTTTTGTTTAGTCTGTTTGAGGCAACTATCTTTGCTATGTTGACTTACTGTAGTGTCTGTCATTACATCAAGCTGTGACTGTCCTGTGTTGTTGAATGGTTTCACTGTTGAATTATGTTTTCTTGCCTTGGTCATTGGGTAAGCTGCTAATTGTCTAATTACGCCTGAATCCATTTATCTGAATCTAAATCTGTCTAATGGTATCTGAAGCTGTTTATTTGAAGCTGTCTATATGAATCTCCTTGTCATCACGTGTTTTGTTCTGTCCAGTTAAGTTGATGTTATCCCGATCTTGGTTATGTTGACACCTCTCTCCATTTCCCTTGTCTGTTCTTGTTTTTTTCAGCCATGAAATCTGTCTTATGTTTAGTCTACCCCTTGGTATTGGTCCTCTCATTCGTAACTTTCTCTTCATACTGGTTTTTGATATCTCTCATTTGTTTGGGTTCCAGTTCTATCTTGTGTCCAGTCCTTTATCAAGTTTTTCAGTCTTTCATGACTTGTCCTTTGTCCAACTTTAATCTAGTGCCCATTACCCCTGTTTTATGTCCAAATTGTCACCTATTCCCAGTCCTGTCAGTTCCAGTTTATCTGTCCTCTAGTAATCTTTTGATCATTGAGCTCCTTCTCGGGGCCTACTTTTTTTTTTTTTTCATAACCTATTGTTGGTGCCTCGGGAGCTGCACCTTAAGGCAGGGGGTCCTGTCACACTCTGTCTTATTTTGCCTTGTTTTCTCTGTGCCTCTGGTGCTCAGCTCATCTTTAGCCCTGCCACCAATCAGTGGATTCATCTGTGTCTGGTTCATGTCCCAGATGTTCCCTATTCTGAACCAGTACATATGTCTCTGCTTCTGTATTAACTCTTGCTGGTCATACATGACCCTTCACTTGTCCCAGGATTAATCATATTGTGGTAAATAAAGTCCATTGGTGTTTGCAAGTGTGTCTCCTCTCTTCATCTCATCCCTGGAGCATGACACTCTGGATAAGAGCGTCAGCCAAATGCCCCCTTTACCCTTTACAACTTAGTTATTGACCATTGCCCCTACTGACACTGTTTGGTGAGCACAAATTATCAGTGTATGACTGTTACATTGTCAATTGCAAATCAGAAGAGTGTAGTAACACTGATGGACTTGCAGATACACAGGACCTGCAGTGGCTTTAGCTCTAGTCCACTCACTGTTGGTTGAGTATCTACAAGCACGGCTCAGTCCAACAGAAGTCGCAAGGATGACACATCAACAGTGAGCTATCCAAAGTTTATAAGTATGTAAAGGAATGGCGGCCTACCCAGGTAGAGGAAAATTTGAAGGAGTTTTTTCACAAAGATAAATGAGCTGTCTACAAAATAAGATTGCATCCTATGAGGGACCAAAGTCATTGTACAATGAAAGAGATGAGAAGTGTTAAACGAGATCTGCTCTCGAGCATCAAGGTATAGTGAAAACAAAAACCTACCTCATATACACATACACCGTCTGAACACTCATACCATAAACATAAGGGAATAGTAAAAGAAACTTCATTTGAGTTCAACTGAGAGCATGTGGTGTTTTGTTAATTGTTGTTCAGTTCTTTCCAGCTGTTATACAAAGTCATTTTAGAATAGTGATCACATAATTGTTATATAGTATATCCTGTGTATATATGTGTTATATCGGTATATCCTGACCAGTGCCTTTTTCAAGGGTTATGATAGAGCATACACACTAATTTGTAATGTGAAATATGGCAGGAATGTTAAGGAAAACTTCCTCTACATTTGCCCCATCAAAACACTACAAAATTCTTTATCTCAATAGATAGCTGTATGTCATTTTGCACTTTGCATCACATTTGAGAGTACTTGTAAATTGGTCATGACACCAACTACAAAATGACGGAACAAATTCAAAGGGTTATAAAGGAAACACACAGACTACTGCAGCCACCTAAAGATGGCCTAGTGGTTAGGGATCTGTCCCTGCAATTGAAAGGTTGTGGGTTCAAATCCCAGGCCTAATAACAGCTGGTGAAAGACCATTAGAAATAGTCTGGTTATCATTAAGGATGCCCTTTTTTGGTGTAGCCAGATCATTTGTGGTCTGGTTCTGAATTTAATTTAAAGCAATATTAGAGTAATACCGCATCCAGAAATATGGACATGGTGCATGAAGTTTCTTTAATAAATCATTTAAAAAATATTAAAAAAATACAAAATATACCCCCCAAAATATTGTTTGGTTTATATAGGACTAGATAAGACTCCTAAGGCTGCCAGATATCTTTTTTTTTTTTTTTTTAAAGACTAAAATGTCATTTTGGAATGAAATGCCCCATGATTGATATAAGGATTGGCCACAACAGAGTGTTAACGTGTCAGCCTACAAGTTCCAATTCAGTGCATGGCTGTTGATTTTACTCTAAAATCTTTTTTTCATCCTTTCTTTCAGGTTCATCTTCCTGGTTAATCAACTTTATCCTGGGGATATGCATGATACTGACTAATAAATAATAGTAATTAAATATCTCTATGAAGTTAATTCTCTGTGTTATGAGATGGGAGCCTGCAGTAACAGGAACTTGTAAGTTTGACTTGGAAGACTGTTCAAGTGAAACTGCCCAGTCGGAAAACTTGTATTATAAGTGTAACACCATCTTGAAGGCACCATTATATCAATGGGGGGAAAAATCTGCAGATGCTGAGAAACAACACTGAAAATTGATAATAAATCACTGGTGTGGACATTGATGGGTTTGAGCCTTCAGCTGAAATGAGCTTTCTGAGATCTCACACACGTGAGATACAACTATCTCACTGTCTGAGGGGGCTCTAAGGAAATGGTGCACATTAAGGCCTACTTTTCCAGACTGCCAATCCTGCAGCCAGCACAGACAACATGCTGCATCTGATCGCAGCGGTGATAAGGCTGGCTGTGCTTCCCGAGGTTCTCATCCAAAATGATTTCTCAAAGAAAACATTTTGTGAAGCCTCACATTCATCAAAGCACTTAATCTATCTTCAGTGCTATGTACCTTTGATATCAATCACCCACCACAGGATTGGACCGCGGTCAAAGCCAACAGCTATGCAAAGCTTTTTTTCCTCTACCTTATGGTTTTCCAGTGCAGGAGAAAAGAGGAACACAATGCATAATCTATTCTACCATTCTTCATGAATACTGGAGTCAGTCTAGCCTGTTATTTTTGCTCTCAGAGAGGCCAAGATTGCCACTAAGCAAATAACTCCAAGTAAAAATGCACACAACTTTTACATAAAAAAGATCATCAAAAATAACTGCAATGGTTGTGCTTTTGCAGAAACTATTCAAAATAGCACAAGCAGTGTTGTGTTACAGATGCTTTATATAAAAATGTACTATAAAAAAATCTTAAAGTGATGTCATATTATCTCTACCAGTAATTGTCATGACAGGTTATGTCACATGCTAAATTAAGTCATGACATCAAATATTATTGTATCTATCATGACAGTCACCAATAAAGGTGATAGCATTTATCCGACATGTACCATGACATATTTATGGCATTGCTAAGTAGTGACTTTGCATGGTTCGAGTGTTACTAGAACTGTTTTAGCAGTTTTGTTCACTAAAGAAACAGAATTTTCTTAATAAACTTCAGCAAAAATGCAGAGAGACACATTTTTCTTTTTGACATCATCACCACCAACAAAGTAGCAAACTGTGTTCAGCTCTGTGTTGAAGAGACAGGACCATGGTTACTTTGTTCCTGACTTCCAGAAACAGAAAACGTCCCGTTCATAGCCTAGAATGCTCTCCACAAAGGAGGTATTCAAATTAAAATATCTGGACAAAGGAATTAATGTATCCTTACCAGTCCTGGATTTGTACGTTTTATCAACAGGCTTTTTCATAAAACATTTAATTGCCACTCCTCATCCTTCAGCGAGTTACACTGCAGTTTGCTGTTGCCTTTTTTAGTGCAACTGGTCATGACCTGATTAAAGTAATGAATCTAAATTAAGGCATTCTCTTGCCAGAAAAATCTCCTGCTTCTGTAGACACTTGGGCCCCTGCATGAGAGTCACAAATATGAATTATTGGTAACATAATTTGGCTGGGCAACTTTCAGAGGTGCAGATGGTTCCCATTACTCTGTGTTGGTTTTACTTTCTTCTTGTTTTTGCAAAAGTAATTATTGCCAGCATTCGTTTTAACCCTGGGCTCACACCGGCAGTGACAACTAGTGACAACATGGCCGGAACCAATTAATTTCCAATGGTCACTGGACCATGCTGAGCAGAATGGTAAATCAACAGGTGACCAAATCGGCACCATTTGGTGACCAAAAAAAAGGAGCAACGACTGAGTCAAGCGACAGCCAGTCTGACGGTTGATGTGTTCCCCTTATATTCTTTTCCTGTGAAAAGTTTTCTTAAACTTTAGTTTCTATATTGGCATTTAGGACCCATCTCCGGCGGCGTTGCTCACACACATGGTAAGTAATGACTGCTAATGCTACGTTCCAGTCTGCGAAGTAGCGGTAGTGTTTGAAGCAAGATCACACTATTCCTAGGAAAATAAACTCCCTCTGAAACATATCTTTGGTGGGAGAGCACCTGATTTATGAGTTCACACACACAATGGACTTCTGCCAAAGAAAGAAACTAAAAACCACTGCTTCCAGTTAACCAGTAAAATTAAAATAATGCACTTTTATCCGTATTCATTTATTTTGCTCTATTTATTATTGTTCAACTTATTTGAATTGATCTTAATTCCTACTTTAATTTTATATGAATTTTATTGTTACTTTTATTGCTTACTTTTCTATGATTTTACGCTTATTTCATCTCTGTAAAGCACACTGAATGACCCCAGTGTATGATAATGTTATACAAATAAACTTGCCTTACTTTGCCTTGGGTGAGATATTAATAAGCCTGTCTTTAAGAAAACATAAACATACATAAACTCCACAAGAAAGATGTTGTAAATATAACATCAGTAAATAGAAAAATCCCCCAAACTTAATATAAGCAACAACTAGGCAACAGCAACTCGAAATACAGTGAAAATAACTAGGCAACTGTGAAATACAGTGAAAAAGTCGCTGCCGGTGTCAAGAAGTCTCCTCATGACCATTCATGCCTCCAGTCCAAGCCACTGTCAAGTCCAGTCGAGTTCAAAAACCTTAAGGCAAGATTTAGAACTCTGATAATGCAAAAACATGCAAAAGCCAAATATGTCCAAAAGTATTCAGACATAATTAGTGAGAAAGCTACTTTAAGGTGCATTCACTGCTTACACAGGTGTTCAACTGCGCACACACAACTTGAATTATCTCCAAGAAAAGCAGAAACAGCATCAAATCCCTACCCAGTGGATCAGAGCTTGTTATTGTATGAAAAGATAGACACACTCTCTACAAATACTGCTGATTTCAGAAACTCTGGATGAACAGTCGTCTACACACTTTTGGACCCATAGTGTACACTGATTAGCCATACCATTAAAATCACCTGTCTAATATTCTGTAAGTCTCCCTTGTGCCACCAAAACATCTAATCAAGGCATGGACTCCTCAAGACTTCTGAAGCTGTGCTGTTACATCTGGCACCAAGGCATTAACAACACATCATTTAAGTCCTGTAGGTTGTTAGGAGGTGCTTCCATGGATGTAATGTTTCTCCAGCACATTCCACCTTGAACTCTATGTTGTTTTTCTCAAATGATTTCCAATGTTTACAGTGTGGTAGGGAGCATTATCCTGAAAGGCCACTGCCATTGGGAATACCATTGTGATGAAGAGGTGTCCTTGGTCTGCAACATTGTTTGGGTAGGAGGTAACGTCAAAGTAACATCCACGTGAATGAAAGACCAAAGGTTTCTTCTTCCTAAAATGCATCCCACTATCATCTCCTCCCCAGGTAAGCAAGCATACACACCCAGATGCTTATGCATTTAAAGTAAAGTGGCACCTTATAGTCATACATGAACACACCACAGCACACTGTTTGAAATACTTTCTCTGCATTTAACCCATTCATCAAGTGAAGAGGCGCCCAGGGAGCAGTGTCTGGGGACGGTACGTTGCTCACGGGTTCCTCAGTGAGGACACTAGCAGTGTGGGGATTTGAACCCACAACATTCTGATTGCAGGGGCAACAACCTAACCAGCTTGTTGCCTAATATATCTCACCCATGTCAGGTGCCTAATCAGTGTTATTAATTGACCTGTCAGGGGTTTTACTGTTGATGGTTATAGAGTATATTCTGATCTGTAGCCAATAGAAGTATGTTACAGCCAAGTTCATGAAATAAAGGAATAGTGAATTCAACAACAGAAAGGTCATTTCACGCCCAGTTTTTGGGAACCTGTGAAATGTAAAGTAGTAAATTCACTGTTGTTTGGAACCATTATTTACACGTACGTAGCAAGCTCTGAGCCTTCATGAACTGCTATAGGTTGAAGTAGTTTTAGTTATTTTGCAGTGAAGAAACATATTTACATGTCTGGGAGCATGGAAAATTCAGTCATATTTTTTTCAAGACTCATATTTTTTTAGTTCCAGTGGGATAATGTATCTGATTGTCTGACTCATTGATGCTGCATTGAAACTGACCAATCAAAAACTATATTAATTTATACAATACACAGTATGTTTAGACAATTAATGAAAATTAAGTATATTAAAAATTGAAAATATTCATATAAAAATTATTATGGAAAAGTAGACAGCATTCCAGGCACACATCCAGATATTTTCGATGAAAAATTGCCTAGAGGTTCAGATATTACCATTTTCAGAAGTAACCTGTCATCCAAAAATGGCCCTTTCCAGGTGTTCAGATATTGAAACGTCACTGCACATCTGTAGACAGTCACAAGAGCTCCTAGTTGGACGTCCAGATTAAAAATGTATTGCAGGTGTCAGCGACATACAGAAGAGGGTCTAGACCAACGGATGTGAAACAGACCCCTGTTTGTTTGCTGCCGCTTGACTTTGGAACGCTATGTATTACCTCATTAGAAAATACTTTATTAACTGATTAACTGAAAGCCCACTTTAAAGGTTCCATACAAGACAAGTTGGTCATTATGAATTGTTTCCATTATTATAACTCTCTTTCTGTCTCCTACTCTCTCTTTAGCTCCTCTCTCAGAGTACAGGCCAGCTGGATACATGTGGAGAGTGGTTGTGAGACACACACAGACACACACACACACACACACACACACACACACACACACACACACACACACACTTGGCCTCTGCCTCGGACACACTGCTATCAGGTGAAACCGATATAGCTGGCAGCAGCCAAGTCTTGAGAGAGAGAGACTCAACAATGATGGGACGTCAACACCTGACCCTGGCCCTGTGCTAAACCTTCTACGGCCTCTTGTGAAACACCAGTCTGAGAAAGAGAGTGAGAGAGAAAGAGAGAAAGAGAGAGAGAGAGAGAGAGAGAGAGAGAGAGGAAGAGAAGCAGAGAGAGAGCAAGAGAGAGGAAGAGAGGCAGAGAGAGAGAAAGAGAGAGAGAGAGAGAGAGAGCTATGTGAAGGTTGCTGAGTTCTTTTACCACAGAAGCATTAATGAATCCATATTAATTCATTATTGAACATATATTGGTTCCAGAGCTTAGGAAAAAAAGACAGAGCAAGCTGGGGAGAGAGAGAGAGAAAGAGAGAGAGATAGAAATCCATTTTTGTCTTTGAAAACTACAGTTGATAGCTATGGTCCAGAGGCATTATGTCTCCAATGTTATCCTTAAGACCGTCTCCAACACAAACTCAACACACCTGTAACTCACACGTGGCAACGTTTATTTGAGAAATTCAATCTAAAATACATTTATCCTCCTTCTGTGGGATTCTACTTGCAGCACTGCTATTACTGTAATGCATAGAAGAAACAGACAGTGTAACAGAATAAGAACAAATCTCAGCTTCGTGCCAGGTGGGAGGCTTATGAGCATGTCATCAATCATCCATGGCCTAAGTGCCCAACCAAAACCTTTTAAAAGCTCATTTTGAATCATTGCACAATGGAAAAAAAGACATTTATGCTTCAAATAGCCTGGGTGTATGTGCATGGGTTAGCTGGACCATGCCATTTTCCTTTGGCATTATTCTCTTGTATTTTTTCAGTAAAGCGGCATCTATTCAAAACGTATCATTAAACGTTTTGCAACCATTTACAATTCTCTCCAAAAAGTGAGGTAAAGTGAGTAATCAGAACAGCAGATCCTCTCGTTCTGTTCTCTGTCATATGCAGGTGCTGTGACGGAAGAGCTGGTTACAGTCCTTTTCATTTCCTGGTCAGCTATCACTTTACAATGCGAAGGCCGTCAAAATAAGATTAAGGTCTTAATAAGGCACAAATTTCAAAGCGGAGCATTTCATTACCCAAAAGGATTTGGTTAGCGCATTACTTCAGTGTCTGAGACCCAGGTTATAGTGGAACTGAACTCCAATCTGTGCTCAAATGAAAAGAATCTCTGGAAGAGGAGAAGAAAAGAGCCGTCATTGTTCGCACATTGCAACAGTTCCTATTTTTCATTTTCATACTGGCACAGAGGAAGACGAGTGATACAGTGTGATGTTTTTTATCTAAAGCCAAAGGGTGCTCTGCTGTCAGATGCTTTTGTGGAATCTGTAGCTGTTCAATTGTCAGCTTGCCATGTATCTCCAGTGCCAGTTGATAAATACTACATTCAATATGCACAGCTGTTTTCACAAATACAGTTTCTGGCACTGGTAAAGCCGATTTGAGGGTCTGACCCAACAAAGGTTCAAAAGCTACATTTTGGGGGTCTCTGGTGCAAAACAGGTGAAATGAGTGTTTGCCTGAGTTACCTGAGAACTTTAGAAGGGGGACCCCTTGATGCCCACACTGATTACAGTTATGCAAAATCTTCTTGATATGCTATCAGTATTTCTCTTCAAAATGTGTGTTCTCTTATAAACAACCTAATCAATTCGGAAGATTACTCCCACACTAAACGGGACTTGGAGATATGGAGAGTCTCTGTTGGCAGTATAAATTAGCCAACCTGACATTATGTTCAGTCTAGCTCAGCTAAAACTACCTACTACTATACTATAGTAGGAAAACTACCTACTAGTGGTAAACTAGTAAAAAATGAGAACTGAAGGTATAGTGGAAGCCTTTGAAAATGTGCGGTGGCCTGCAGAAGTCCTTCACATGGGGAATTTTTGACTTTCTGGGCTTTAGACACATTTTAGGGTCAGCCACCTCTAAAAATGAAAAACGGAGAAAATTCTACTGAATTCCATTTGTGATGTGTTTTATTAGGAAGCAATGGATCACAGTTTGAGAGGTTCTATTGTTGTTTTTAAGCATGTTTTCAACACCTTCAGACAATGTCCCATATGAACTACATTAATAGTTAATATATCATTTCAAAGGTATATTATAAAGTAATACTGTGCCTTTATCTCTGTTCCACAGGTTGATTTATCTGCTGAAGACTCTTTACAAGTCCCGCTCTATTGCTCATTACATTTATTAATCACTTTTTGTCAGTAATTAGTGCAATCTCATCAAAAACTTCATTTGTTCATGTTAAGCACGAGTGAGACATGAGACCTCTGCACAAATGTGAATCATGTTAAAAGGAAACAGCACAGTGGGTGTTCTCCAGGAAGACACGTGTCTTATCCTTTGTTCTGTCTAAAAGGTGCTCAAGACAAAGAGTTTAAGTGATCATGCGTATGTTCACAAGAAGTGATTATAGAACAGCTGTGGTTGTTTTTCAAATCCTAAGACAAATAGTGCTTGTTTGACTGCTGCAACACTCTTTCTGCCTGCTCCTGCGTTAACTTTGACTCAAGTCAGGTCCTGCCAACACAGCCAAGATGCAGAAATGTTGCATCAGTCTGACATGTGAGCTAGAAACAGTGGTGTGATATGATAAACATAACCCTGAGTGGCACTAGCAGACTTTGTTTGGGTTTGAAACGGTCGGCCTCAAAACACAGGGCTGGAAAAAGTGAATGAATGACTGTGTGAAAAGATAGAAAGGAAAAGAGAGATAGAGAGGCTGTGGAGAGACGTGGGAGAGGAAAAGCCTGGGGGGGATGTTAGTGTGTTGCTAAAATATTGGCCAAAAAAAACATCAGTTTGCTTGGTCTACTAGTGACTGGGTTGTGGTGGTGGTGGTCTAGTGGGTAAGATACTTGCCTCTGGATCATGAGATCATGGATTTGAATCCTTCCTTCAGCACCACCTCTGGATTCTTGAGCGAGACCCTTAACCCCAAGTTGCTCCAGGGAAACTGCCCCCTGTAGTTAGGGAATGGAAGTCGCTTTGGATAAAAAAGCATCTGCTAATTGCCATAAATGTAAATGGTTGTCTTGTCCCAGGCAATTGTAGGTGTGTGACCACCAAGAGACAGCATGAACGAGTTTTGGATGGTGACTGTCTCCTGTGACTTTGACCTCTGGGTTCCAAACTGGGTAACTGTATGAACATTTGCATGTACATTGGATGTCAAGCTCAGGCAGATTTAGAGGGTTTGGGATCCCTTCATAGACTCTGCAGGACTGGATAGAGTAAGAACATCTGTCCAAGGGAATGGACTGGACAATTCACGCTTTTACAGACTCTTAGAGAGAGAGAGAGAGAGAGAGAGAGATAGACAGACTGATAGACAGACAGAGGGAAAGGAACAGAGAGAGAGTGAACCATGGTCATGAGTCAAAGATCCGCTGACAGATGTGGCATTCATTGTTCATGGGTCCTGCCTTTCCAGCGGCTTTTGAGTTCACTAGTGGGTTTGCAGTGATTTTCCTTCTGTGAGTTCATGGCTCGTGCTCAATGAGGGAGATGAGTGCTGGCCCTTGAGCATGGGAACATCTTGGGCTGCCTGCAAGAAAGCCCCCACACCACCTCAGGCAAGGCAAGACGGGTGCAAAAATCCCTCATAAAAATTCTAACCACCAGAAAACTGTAAATCAAGCATCCATTCTGAGGATACAGTCTTTTCCCCAACAAATAAATTGGAGACGATGACCGCAGAATCATTATAATGAATCATAAAGCAAAGTGCTTGTACTGACGCAAACTCTCAAATGACCACATTAAAGGATAAAAGCATAGTTAAAAGTGATACAAATGCATATACTGCCAAAGTCCTTTTTTTCTTAAATAGCAATGCATTGTAATCACAATCATTGAGGTCCATTTTCCTTTTGACTCATCTGCATGCTTTTACAAGAAAGAAATAATAATTTAGCCCCCCCACACACACCTGAATGATAATGATTTGTAGATTTGTAGACTTTTACAGGTTGAGTGGCAAATGCAAATAGGAAAAAAAATTAGACCAATTTAAATAATGGAGTGTGAATAATCTGATCTGAAAAATGAGAATGAAATGATTCCCAATAACTGTAATAAAGTCTCAAACCCGTGGTTACTCCTAGCTGCCTATTTAACAGTAGTGGGAGCAATGTTTCCTTCTGCTTCATGGACACAAATATTTTGGCTAATCGCAAGGTTATGAATCACCATGAGGGTTTTGTGCAGAGATTGTTTTGTTAATGCAAAAGTGGTTGGGAGGGGGTAACAGAACCTAATCGTTAGCATGTTGATGAGCATCGCTCATTATTCTTCAGCATAGAATAAGCCTCGAGGTTTTTTCCCTCCTCTTTATGAATGGCGCTTGCATACTCTGTATGCCAAATTGGACTTGATTTGTGTGACTGTGAAATAGAATTGGAACCTAGGATGACGTCAAATGGTACAAATGAAGCCTGCCGCTGTTTCACACCTTGAGGTATGTCAGCCACGGCACCTGACATCATTAATGTCAACATGGCCTATTTTAATGGAAAGGTTTTAATGGCATTCCGCTTTCCTGAATCCTTTCCTGAAAATTAGGCATGACATTTTGTACCCATGGTGGCATAATTTACCCTGGGGTGTTCCAACAGCTGCAAACGCATTGTACAGCCTGCTCTAATTGCAATTAAAATGTCAAATGAAAATGAGTGGAATCAAATGAACTTCATAAATTGTTGCTGAATTCTCCATAGGTACACTGCTGTCAAGTGCAAGGGAGACATGGAGGAATCAATTGTACATAATGAAGAGAGATATTTCCTGTATTTACAACTGTGGTACCAGCATCTTCTGGATTATTTAACCTTAACTGTTCACAGTAATTCTCAGGTGTTACATAATTTGCATACCAGAAAAAGGATATATTTGTTTACAATGATGGTTTTGTTTCTTCCAGTTATCTGCAAGGTCTCTTCAGAGGGTTCCTTTAAGTGCTTTTGTTTGGTGGCGTCTCATAGAAACATTGTTTGGCTCATCTCACAGAATAACAAGAAGCAAACTTCATTTGAGAGGGGATGATGGAGGAGCAATGTAAAGACAACTACCACGCCATCCGCTCTTCTCTACCTGACATCCTCAGCCGCCATATGGCAAAGTGCTAGAATTTTGGGACAGGCCGTAAATTCTCTCTGAATTGCAGAAAGTCTTGGACACGGCAAGAAATCTGACCAGAACCTTGACAATCAGAGCGCCCTAGAGTCATTTATTACCCACCAGGTCAAAAGTGAGCTCCCCAAGCAGGATTCACAACAGATGGTTTATTTTCTCTGTTCAGGTGTGTTTTTTTGGTCTGCTAAATACTCACCTATAGTATATATCATCAGCTAGTTTAGGAAGGGAAACAGAATGAAGGGAAGGTGATCTACTGTCACTTACCAGCATTTTCTGTTCATAAACTGTACGTCTAATCTACAGCTGGACTGTTTGAATTGTTGTCTAGTTTTAAATCATTTCAATACATTGTGCAGGGAGGACATCATAGTACTTCTGGGAGTTGTAAAAATTTGTATAGTATTTTGCCCAGAATTTACATTTTTCTCGTTGAATCAAAACCCAGCTGTTGAATTAGTAAGGCAGGGGTCGTCAACTACATTTGTCCAAAGGCCAGAGTTTTTCTCGGCAGACACTGTGGGGGCCAGATGCTCTCCTAAAATAAAATACAATTAATATTATATCTTAAGTAATATATTATTATTTGATATATTAATTTTCCTTCCAAATTTCTGTTATTTTTTAGCCCTTGTCAATGTTAACAGACTCATATTACCTGTACTGCATCCGTTTCGGCTTCCTTATATGCACACACATATCAGTCTTGACTCGGTACAACTGAAAGTCATTTTCATGCGCGAGCTGTGCTTAGTGAACCTGGAAGTGAGAATTTAGCCATCTAGCTCCACTGGGGGGCCGGATGGAAAGCTCTGGCGGGTCGGATGTGGCCTGCGGGCCGCCAGTTGACGATCACTGCTTTAGGCGCTTAAATTGAGGAACGTAGTTGAGGCGCTTAATTGAGGAACTTTAAGGTGCATTTCCTTTCTTGGGCTGATAAGTTATACTTATATAGAGAACATACAGGGTAGGTGTTTCCAGTAAAGTGTAGAGTGAATAAAAGTACAGGGGAGGGGGTTGTTAATATAGTGGATGGTGATTATAAACATCTACTGAAAATCCATATGACATCCTCAAAAAATCTGTATCCGCTGAATATACAGGATGCATTTGCATTCAGTTCATTTGCAAATGAGAGTTACATAAAGAGGCCACAGTCGGCAGAACCACTTAAACTCATACACACACACACACACCCGCGCACATATTCATACACACTTCTTCATCTTGTGAGTACCTAAATGTTCGATTTGGCCTCGCTTTGTCTATCAATGCATTTCCCCCCTGCTCAATTAAGACAAAGGTGAAAAAGCTCATTAGAAAGCAATGCACACAAAGCCATAAACATCAGCACTACAGTCAATCAGCACAGAGCCGCGAGCTACGCGCGCGCACACACACACACACACACACACACACACACACAATCTCCCAGCCACTGCTGGTCTCACAGCCCACCATCCTGCCAATTATACAGCTGCAGTAGCCGGCATGTGCGCGCACACACACACACACACACACACACACACACACACACCAGATTCCGACTGGCTGGCACTGAACCATTTACTGATAGCCTTTGCACTCAGATAAGCATATGTAAATGAAATCCTACAGAAACTTGGCTCAAAACTTCTGTATCTCACAAACACCCCCTACACACACTCACACAGGCACACACAGCATATGAAAATACAGGGGCGTTTGAAGGCATAGGCAACCTGGGAAGTTGCCTAGGGCACCACCGGCAGGGGGGCGCCGATTCAGCTAGGCCGCAACCCCCTGCTGGACTATTGCTGTGAGGATTTGATTGCATTGAGTCAGGAGAGCGTTTGGTGAGGTCGGAGGATTAGTTCTGGATCAGAACCATCCCTGCAGTCCCAAAGTTATCTCCAGTTGCTAGAGGGCTTCATACCATTCTTGCCCACGCTCACCATTGAGAATGGAGCGCACACAGCAGTGGCGCTGGAGGTTTTTAAACTCTGTCCATATCCAACCCGCTGGTCCTCATCGCAGACGTGAAGTGATTGATAATAGTTCATCTTATGCTGGGTGATAAACAATGCACAGAAACAGTTGGACTCCAATCTGTAAACTACAAAATGATACAAGACAGGTGGGCATGATAAGTGACTCATCTGTGTGTGTGTGTGTGTGTGCGCGCGCGGGTGTGTGTATGTTGTGTGTGCTGTCCGGGGAGCGGCCGACACCCACAGGCTGGGAGGCGTAAACCCACATCCAGGAATGCACACAGACACCAGTGCGGGTGCACAACGGAACTTTATTCAAACAAAAGAAATGACGAGTTCAGAAAGTGCCTCTGGCTGCTCTCACAACTACTGGAGAGCCCGTAGTTTAAAGAGTCCCGGCTCCTCCTTTAAGGCCGTTTACCTGGCTCTCGCTGTGCTCAGTCCACTATATATACGTGTATATATATATATATATATCTATATCTATATCTATA
>JBBJLS010000006.1:5348750-5406782 GCA_037577275.1 Bryconaethiops microstoma | reverse complement strand
AATGCCAAGAATGTGCAAAGCTGTCATCAGAGCAATAGGTGATGTTTTCAATATTAATCTACAATGTAGCCAATAATGAAATAATGGAAATCGTAGAATGAGAAGGTGGGTCCAAACTTTTCACTGGTAGTGTATCTCTCCCCATATTCTATTTGGCTATAAATAGAATATTAAAAGTAAAACTTAAGAAGAACAATAGTATAAAATGGCTCTATTTGTGTTGTAGACCTGCCCCCTGGTTCCATTTGCCACCACTGTAAAGAAATCTGAGCAGGTTTCCCAACAATGAATCAGTTTGTGTGAAGCCCACTCTGAATGCCCTTGATCACATGTCAGTGAACGACTTATCCAGCAAATTTGAAAAGTCAGTGCAATTTCCCATGAAACTGTAGCAGATATGATTACAGGTGCAGGTGTGTGTGAGTAACCTGAAGGGTCCACAGTCAAAGGATGGGGACATTGTCATCATGGTGTAGACCACCGGCATCAGGCTGAGGAACAGTACGAGCAGCAGGATGCCCATGTAGAAGTTGTTGGAGCGTGAGGCCTTGAACACTCTCTCGTGAGGAACGTTACTGCTCATCACAGCCCAGCACTGGAAGTACATGGAGGACACTAAACGCAGGATATTTACACCCACCAGGCCTGGGGCATAGAACGTACCCATCCTGAAACAAACACACATGAATATGCAGACACATGAGCACAGTGTGGAGCCATTTTGGCGACTGAAGTTAAGTTTATTTGTACTGGAGCTACGAGGCTAATGCCGCTAACATATGACAGGAGCCAGCAGGTTAGTATTGTATAAACTGTTTTAAACCATGTAAATAAACTTGCTTATGTGGTTTCTAATTCTGATTGACAGCCCATATTAAAAATTCAGACTGCTACTGCAGGTTTTAGCTAACATTTATGTTTTTGTAGATGACAGTGTGTCATACAGGCAGTGTCAGCTAGTTTAAATGGACTCCCTCTCTTTCAGAGAAAAAAGGCATCAAAATAGGCTTTCATTTTTGGCCTCCACATGGTTTTATTTTCTTTTAATCCAAAAACGGGTTTTTTTGGACTTATTTTGGACAACAGTGCCATCAACGGGTTGTGAGGAAGTAAAATGGGCTATGATATTTTACATAGAGTCAAATGGGCCTAGATTGTTCTACATTTAAGAATTGTATAAGTCCACCTTCCCACCACCTGAGGTATGTACTATAGGTTAAGTTAGGTTGATTGAACAGCCATACAGTCAATCACAGCCAGACTAGCAAAACACTCCTGCATTAGGCTGTGTAGACAGTTAGTACTGATCATTTTACTAATCATCAGTGTTACAAGGAAACAGTTAGAAGACGTATGTTCAGAAGGGGCTGATAGTAAAGCAAATGGCCATATTTAAGTATGATGACCTTGATTACATGTCAGTAAATGAGTTAAGCAGCAAATCTGAAAAGTCTGTGAAAAAGTCCATGAAACTGTTTCAGAATTGACTTTTACAGTGTTGTCTTGTTAACATTATTCACAGAAGATATGGCTTGAAACGAAAAATCCCTCACGTGAGCCAGCGGGCCAGCTGATGCTAATGCTAGCCAATGGCACTTGGATTTATTTTATTAGACAGCATTGTCACGACTAGCTAACAACACTACGAAACCAAACCACTTAATGTTACCCCTTAAAATTACCTCAATTCTGACTTTAATTTCCAGGAAAGTAAGGAACATTTAGGGGGAAAAGTGCACAGATTAAGGCTGATAAAGGGGTAAAACTACTGAATTTTACCCTTATTTTTTAAAACTTGCCCCTTAAATAATAGAACCTCCTGAATTAATGCCTTAAGGGGGTTTTACACTCATGCCTTAAATCCACTTTTAGGGTAAAATGAAGGGATCAGTTCACAAATTACTGACCACTTCATTCAAATGAAGGGGTTTGGTGTATTTTCAGGGGTAAATTAAGGTAGGGTTAAGCACATTTTAAGTATGTTGTGTTTCATAGTGCAGGTGTGAGTAACTCTGTGTTTTTGGGTCAGCTCCCTCTCCCCCCCCCCCACCCCCATCTCCCCCAAATGTGCTGCTATGGTGTGTAAGCTTCTAATGTCATTTTGTAGGCCTCTCATCGAATATCATGATGTCATTGCAAACAATGTTAGAAATGACATAACCAAGCCGATTAGCGATGACTCAGCACAGTGTCGGGTGAGCGTGCGATGATTCACACATGGTGTCTTGGATGATCATCTACATTTGGGATGAGGGGAGTAACTTGTGTTGTGGTGAAGCACTGTAATTGTAGAGGTTTCTCACCAGATCATTCCCTGGTTGAAAATGAGCCCAAGGACGTTTCCACTGATGTCAAACTCTGCATATGAGGGCTGTGAAAACACACATGTTAAGTCAGTGAGCAGAATAATGGGTTATGGTTAAAGATGCTTGGTGTGTTGCTCTCTCTCTCTCTCTCTCTCTGTCACTGTAATTAAGTGACCCGAGTGGTGTAGTGTGTCTTAGTGTTCCTCTGGTCGTTAAGTATCACCTATCACGCCAGCTGTCAGGGTGACATGTTAGCTGTGAGCTGAAAAGGAACCAGCGTTGTGTGTACTCACACCAAACAGGAGGACAGAGCAATAGAGAACTTCAATACAGAACACACTATAGACACTGGTACATGTGTGTATATTGTATAACCCATACATATATGTGATTGTATATACAGCTCTTTGAAAAAAATTAGAGACCACAGCAATTAACTGTTAAATCAGCATCTCTACGAGTGTGACAACCATTCCATGCCAGTTAAATTCCTACACAAGCACCTCATTCTGCTTTATGAGGGACTGATTACTGATCACCTGAATCACATCATATTTAATGAGGAAAAGTATAAAACACTGCTGTAATCAACACTCTCCTCTCACAATGAGACCAGTCGGATGGTGAAACACTACTAGAAGTCAAAGGTAATTACTGCCATTTTGTTTAAGAGTGAATAAGAGATTTGTTTTCTTTAAATTATTTAAGTTCTGTAAACACCATCATTTCTCTTATTTTAATGTATTCGTCATTTTCTTTAAAATTATGCTTTAAAGAACAATATTTTTATTTGGAAATGAGGAGAAATATTGTCAGTGGTTCTTAAAAACTAAGGCTAAGCTGTTCAGTTCAATACTTGCACATATAAAAGATAAAACATGAGAAACTGAACATTTTTGCAGCGGTCTCTTATTTTTTTCCCAGGGGCTGTATGTATATATAATTTCCTCAAAGTACATTGTTAAGTTACACGCCATGATTTTTCTAGCAACTGGTGATTCCTTTGCAATTTGACTGGTATTTATAAAGTCACACCTTGCAATCTGGACATTCTATTTAGACTTATTGTTGTGACCATCCTCCTGAAAGGGAGGAAACCCACACCATCAGGTTCTCGCTAGTGAGCTTAGGTTTATAGCTACAAATATTTATGCATGTGAAGTAAAATTGAAAAAAAATTCTGTTATACTTGATGAATCACCAGTAATCACTAATTACTCAATTAGTACACATAATAATACATAATAATATGCTATATAATAAATAACAATCAACAGAGATAACCCTGAATTCAGAAATATCCAATGCTGATATTTTCTAAGTACACAGAAAATTTTAAAAAGTCTTTCTCTTTTTAAAAAGTCTTTCTCTTTTAGTTGGCAATAGGGCCTTAACAACTTTAAATTTTTTTCAGGTCGACTTATCCGTCATCAAATTCAAAGTCGAATCGACTAGTTCTTTGATGACGTCACACACACGCAATGGAGGAACACGGGCATCCAACACTGAGAAACTTTTATTAAAGTTCTCTGTAACATTAACAGTCAACATGACAATTAAACAAAACAAAACAAAGGCTGATACCTTGAATTTTCTGGTAAATTTAAAGTGTACAACAGAAAGTGGGAACAGCTTAAGCCACGGCGTCACTCAGCGTCCTCCGGACTGGACGACGACCCGCAGTGCCTGCAATGCTAGCGTTGGCCATGTTAGCTAGCGGATGCTGTTTCAGATTACTGTTACTGTACTTTTAACACTGACTTGCAGGTTGTGCAGGTCACCGTACTGTTTGTGTGGTCTAGAGTGAAGTATCTCCACACATGTGATGTGTGTCTGTCTTCTCTGCTGCCATGTCTCTCATCTTGTTGTGGTTTTGTGTTTATATTCCCCTCAGTTACCGCCTCTGAAGTCGACTAGTCGACTTTTGTGTTAACGCCCTAGTATAACAGTATGCATCAATACATTAAATCTGAAAATGTTTGGACTAGATAACAGATCTCCATCCTGCTGAATCAATCACTCCTGTCATGGCACTCATGTAGGAGAGCGAGAAATGTCCTTGTTATTCCAATATCCTTGTTATTCCAATATAATATTACATTCGAAAAGGAAACCACTGTTCACACTTATATTCTAAAACACTTCAAGGCATTTATCAGCACTGAAAGCTAATGAATGGCTGATTGATGGTGGTGGCTCATGTTCATTTGCTGGCACAGTTGGAACTTCAGTTGGGCCTGCACAAGCCCATGTTCTAGAGTTGGCTTCCAGCTTAGTCGTTGTCAGCAGTATTAATCGCCCCTCCTGACAGGACCTGACTCAATGAGAGCTTTCCATGCTGTAATTAAGTGTCAGATCCACAGGAGCAGCCATAGAACTGCAGTGGAGTTCCTGTAGAAAACCGCAGGAGGGAGGTGAGATCACAACAACCCTCAAAAAAGGCTATTGAAAAAAGATTTTTTGGGGGATGGTGGGGTATAAATGCATGTGTTGGTGTTTTAGAGATCAAGACAACCTCTTGAGTGCTCAGAGAGGGGAACAGCTTTATCCTAAGCATTAAAAATGGAAGTGTTCAGTCCTAAGAGGAGGATGAGTGGTCAGGCGACTGGTTTCTCCATCACATTTCATTTGAGTCTGAAGAGAGAAAGAAAAAAAAAGAGGGAATATCCATAAACCCCTCGGAATACTCATTGTAATAACACTGGAAAATTGGAGGCACACCTGTGCCGAAAAGTGTGCAGGAAGAAGAGCGACTCATAAGAGAACTGCTTTAATGTTTTTTAACCGTTTCTTGGTGGTTCTGGGAATGCTATCAAAAGGTCAGCAGGAGACAAGCACACTCCCTTGGCTTGGTAGCTTAGTTCAGTAATGAGAGCTGACCCGCTTCCTCTAGAACCGACACGTTCCAGTTTCCTTCACAGCCTGCGGTGAGCTGATGGGGCTCACAAATGACCAGCTCAGCACACCACACCCCTCTTTGTCCATTCCTTAAGTGGGGGGAAAACCCCACTGCGCAGCACCAAAAACTGCCCCCGGCCGACACATCAGTTCAGTACAAAAAGACAACAAAGCACGGCAGAGTTCTCTACTAGTGTCTTGTTTGGGTTTCCAGATACTAATATAATACAGCATTCATGAAGCAGAGGAGAGGATGTTTTGTCATGTAAATATGGCACAGTTTGGAAGAGTGCTCTGTTGTTGACAGGACAAGGGGCTTTGGTTTTAGTAATTAATGCCACCACATGCTTCAGAAATTTCTTCTGTTATTAACCTCTCATTAGCGTGAAGTGGAACTCTCTGCTTCATTTGAGAGGCAAAGCGGCATTCACTGGGCCAACTGCTGCGATGTGTTTCTGAAAGCCATTGGAGGATGGAGATGGTTAATCAGCAGTGCTGTGGCAAAACTGAAACTAAGTATGGTGGTGCTAATTATGTCTTAAACTAACTGACTGAGCAGAATCTGTTGCTTCTGAAAATAGGTAGGAGTGAGAGATCCAGGTAAAAAAACAAAGATCAAGAAAGAAGGAGAAAGATGAAAGAAGGTTAAATGAATGAAATAGCATCAAGAGATCTGAATGTGCTGGTGAAGAAAGGGAGACAGATAGAGATAAGGAGGGGAGATTAGATAGCAAACGGAATGACAGAAGGTAGAGAGAGGTGCAAATGGAAAGAGAGAGATATCATCAATAGAGATACTTATAAAGAAGATGCTCCTTCTTCAGTGCAAGATCGTCCTACCTTCTTGCACTGTTCCTCAGCTCAGCCTGCAAGGCACACACCTGCTAGAGATATGCTAACGACATAGAAGGGCCATGATAGCTACAGTATGCAATTAGCAGAGGTAAACTAAATGGTTCAGATAATTCAGCAAAAGACGGCTGATCTAATTCTCTTTCGGCTTCTGGAAGTCTAAGGATAAAAAATAATTTCAGTAACAGAATACTGTTAAACCGCTGTTTAATTATACAGTTTTGGGGGTTTGCACTTTAGATTTTGGTGTAAATGTTTATCATTTTTAATGGCTATAACCATTAATAGTATGGATGAAGATTATGAAGTGTAAGGGACAGAAAAGGAAACAGGTCAAGTGTCTTAGAGTAGAGTGGTCCAACCCTAGCGATTTACCACCCTTAACAAAGAAGAACATCTCTATGAGGAAACAAAACACTTAATACAAGGTAAAGGCACTGTGAGAGTTTGAGAGTTTAGGTGCCACTACACTGAATGACCTGCCATCCACAGGAGAGAGCTGAAACCTGGGAATGGATGGTAAACCCTGACAAGAGGATCTGAGAGTGTGAGCGAGGGTATAAGAATGCAGGTAGCTCAATCAAATATCGAAGGGCAAGATATGAAGATTCTTTTAAATTGGTATTTTGTATTGTATATAAATAATTGAGTTTGATTAATTGGTCATTATGGAAAAACCTATAGAAGAGCTAAAAGTCAAGGCCATTACAAGGGCAACGGAAGCCGAGACAGAAAATAAGGTAATTCTAATGCCAGATAATGCTATTAAAGTAATCTGTAGCATCCATCATTGCTACATAGCGAGAGGTTTTAGTTGTAAATCCACAGTGCTGTCAAAAACACTTACAATCTTACTGGCATGTAGCTTTGCAAAGATACCACTAGCGTTGTTGATTTAGCTTGACAGAGGAAAAATAAAATGTTGCACAATACTATTGACCTTGCAAGATCATAAAAAGCTCTTCCTGGGCCAAGAAAATGATCTAAAACCTGAAACAAATTATTTTAACATGCACAACAAACGGTTACGATCAACAACCTGATTGTTCTATTTGAGGGAACATCAGCCCTTATTGCTATGGCATTATTTGCCTGTTGCCTTGGTGATGTAGGGTTTGCCCTCTCAAAGTAGCAGCGAAGGAAACCCTGCTGAAATCATTACAGGGCTTGTGTAATTAAATTACAATATGTGTGCTTGCGTGTGGTTTCTGACAGCACTTTTACCCATAAAGAGGTAAAAACGATGTCTGCGTTAAGCTGCGTGGGTCAACTAGTTTTAATGGACCTCACAACAAAGTGGCTTCCTTGAGAAGAAGCAGATGCTGTTAAGTTTGTTTGGAGCTGACCACAAAGGAATGGTCTAAAATCATACATCTCGGAAAATATTCTTTCTTGACAAAACATTATATCCCTGAGACAACTCTCAAAGTGACTATGAGTCAGAACAATGAAGGGTGGAGAGAAAAGGAAAAGTCAACTGATGTGATGGGAGTTCACCGTTTGTTCGCTTCTGCTTAGGAGTAATAAACCTCCTGTGTTTTCCTGCTCTGACAGACAGGCACCCTGATAAGCTCTTAAAAAACATAAATGGGCTTTTTATGAAAAGGTTAATGACGTCGGTCTATTTGCATGACTAGCACAGTGCCTCTGCTTCGAACCTAACAGAAATATGAAAAGTCCACTCCATAAAGCTGAAGCAATGACATCACAAACATGCCAAGACAGGTAGCATTAACCTATAGACGCTCTGCCTGAAATGAGATAACTGCTGCACTGTATGTTGCCTTTACTCTCAATTAGCACCTGCCCTTTACTGTAACCTTGTTTACTGCCAGTACAGACACCCTAATGACCTGTCACTGTTAGAACCAGGGGTTGAGATCATTTTTTTGCTGTAGTACTCAAATGAGTACCAAAATTAAAAATGTTCTCTGTGTCTCAGCCGTGATTTCGGGGGGTGGTGGTGGCTGGGGGTGCGCAGAGGTCTGGGTCTCGGCGTGGTTCCTGGGGAAGGGGGTGGTTGCGCCTTGAGGTCTATGTCTCAGCGAGGCTCTGTCTACTGTCTATTGTAACCTGTACTCTGTTGAATATTGTATGTTGCTGTATGATGCACCATGGTCCATGGGAGAAACATTGTCTTATCTCACTACGCATGTGTACACAGCTGCCGATGACAATAAAGTAACCTTGAACCTTGTCTTGTAAATTATTGTGCTTTTGAATTTTTCTATCAGTCCTGTCCTGTCCGCACTTGTTTAACTTTGTAGTGTTCTGTTTTTGTTCTTTGTGGGTCTGTTTTTGTTCTTTGTATTGCACCATGGTCCCGGAGGAACATTGTTTCATTTCACTGTGTACCGTGTTCATGGCTGAAACGACAATAAACACCTACTTGAACTTTACCAACCAAGTTCCTTCACCAGAGATCACCCACCCCTGCTGGAAAGTCAGACTTGTTGTTTAGTACACTGAGCGATTCCTCATCTATGTCTGTGGGTCATTACCTGGTACCGATTAATAGCCCTGTAGAGGATTCTGCAGACCAGATGTGGTTGGCAAATTGCTTTGGATACAAGTAGGCATTCCCATGAATCATTTGCATCAGCGGCAGTCAGGCTCGAGACTAAATGACGTGGGCAGTCTGGTTCCTGGTGGGCCTGATTCTCTCTGGAGAGACAACAGCAGCTTTGACACACAAGAGGGAAGACAAGTTCACACAAACAGAAAGACTGATGGTAATCACTGTCATGACGCAAGAACTCCACTGAGCATCTCTCATGGTTAGACCAGCTCTCTGAGGATGAAGGAGCATAAAATGAGAGTGAAAGAGGTAAAATGAGTGTATGGAAGTAGATGAAATGTTAGTAGTAAGGAAATTCTGAATGATGCCTCGAACTCTGAGTGAGGCCGCTCCATTTTTTCCTTTAAATGATTCTCTCTGTCATCCATGCCCCAAACAAGTCAAGTGCATTTCCTGCTGAATCATTTAAACAAACCAGTGCTGGAGCAAGAAAACTGCAATAGCGGGCCCCTTCGTGGTGGGTTAGAATAATACTCAGACAGGAACGGCATTACGAAGCTTTAATTAAAGCTTCCAAGTATAAAATAAGTTCTAGTCAGTTCTTTGAAAAAACACGTACGCAAACATGACTATCGGGACCATGCAGAGACATCTAGAGGATAAAGGGGGCATTTGGCTGATGTTCTTATCCAGAGCGACTTACAGTCATTAGTTACAGGGACAGTCCCCCTGGGGACACTGAGGGTTAAGTGTCTTGCTCAAGGACACAATGGTAGAAAGTGTGTGTGTGTGGGGGGGTACCGTCGAACCTGTGACTTTGTGGTCATCACGGTCACAGGTAAGTGTTTTACCCAGTAGGCTACTACCACCCTATGAGGTGCAGGTGCTCAAATTAAGGGTGTTTGCCCAGGGGTGGAGGTGGGGTTGTTAAGACATTTGCTGAACTTGGATTTGGCAGACAAAGACATCTGTTGCCCTGGATGGGGGAGTGAGAGGGGTGGGACTGGTGTTGAACTGATGTTAGGATGAAACTGGTGGTGGGGGCAAATTAAACCAAAGTTTTTTCAAACGGGGTGCAATAGTTTTACTAAAAAGGCCACCAGGCCCAAACATGCAGGTGCTTGAGCACCTAAAGCCCCTCCTCTAGCTGCACTGCCCTGTAAACTGCATGACCATTTGAGTTTAATTCTGCACAGGGAGCAGAATTAAACTCTCTCTCTAATCGAAAGCAACCCTGTAAGTCAGATTGTATTCATCTCATTTGTTACTGCCTGTCTTCTTACTGTGTCTCATTTTGTGTTTCCTTAGAGCTCTACTCATCCTTCTCTCTCACATTTTTTACTTCATTCAAAAGCATTTTCTTTATCATCAACCTCTTTTTCCTACTTGTTTTCCTGGTCACTTTCTGTTACTCGTTGACTCAAACAAAAGAGTGAATGAAATCAAGGCTAAAGTTAGAGTGCTCTTTCTTTTTTCTCTTCTGATTAGTCATCTCTTGCCAGTTTATGTAACAGTCTGTTTTCCTCATTGAACAGCCACGTATTCTGTACAGGACCTCAAATCTAATCTGGAAACAGTCCAACTTGTTCTGTCACTCACATCACTGCTGATATATTAGCACGTACAAGACATTTATTTAAAAAATAAAATTTTTTGCTAATATTTATTTGTTTACTTTTGGTCGCAAGAAGGGCAGGACTCAGAGCTACCACTAATAGCATGGCAGGGGTGAAGCTTAGCTGTTATTTAAGGTGGGGCAAACCTTGGTAGTTAGTCCTTGAGGGACTTTCTGGGAAAACACAGACAGGTGTGCTGTTATGTTAATTACATCTTAATTATATAATAATACAACTGATATAATCCTTGTCAACGTCTACTTTATCCTTTGGATCATTCTGCACTTTTTGGAGGTTAAAAAACTGCCCTGCTAAGTACCTGACCACTTCAAGTAAATTTATTTTTAACTCACACGTAATGGACAGAAAGTCTCCTCCTCTGTGAAGCACCATGTGCACAAATCACAACCAAAACTCATCTCTCCTATTGAAAACAAAATTGAAAATATTTCTTTTAGACAGATATTATTTAAGATATTTAATTGCAATTTTCCATCTCCCTGGCTCCATCACTGTGGTATGGGTCAGATTACTTTTATTCTCTCTCTTTTTCTCACTCATTCTCTCTTCCTTTCTTTTTCTCTCTCTCACCCAGCCCCCCACCCCACCCACACACACACACACACACACGCACACAAACATCCATGTGAACAGCAGGCAATTTGGCAGATAATTACAAGAGTCTGTAATCTTACACAGGTACGTGTGTTTAAAACCGCTGACAAGCAGGGACTCGCAGGTTCATAGAGATATGTGAACAAATCTCAGGAATGTTAAAAATGCCACAACGATGAGTGTATCTATTTCCCAAAGCCAGAGGACAGAAAACACACTCACACAAACACACAGACACACAGACACACAGACACACACACACACACACACACAGATACATGAACATGCACAGACTGTATTGCAGAGTATTACTGTTTAAACCTACGTCTAACTGATTCAGTAACTAAATACTTCGTTTCAAGCATTTCTTTTAGGTTGTCAAACAAAAGGAATGAATGAATGAATGAATGAATAAATTAATTAATTAATGAACAAATACAGACATATATATATATATAAAGACTTATAGAGCTCTGCAAAAACATTTTCTTAGTTTAAGGGTTAGTTTAAAACTTCTAATATGGGATAATTACCATAAATGCCACATATAGTTGATCAATACACTCTAGGCAAATATTTGACTTTAATCAAAAAGCATTAATACAACATTCTAAGAGATTTTGTACATCAGAGGTTGTGGTGGTCTTCAGAAACCTATTGCACATTGCTGATGTATTTTTCAAAATGCAATTCATTATTTGTTTCATTATTTGTGCTTTTTAAGCAAGGCAAAACTCCTTTTAGCAAGCTAGCCTGTTAGCATCTTCATTTCTATCAATTCTTTTAATGCAAAAGAGAAAGAAGAAAGACTTTCAGGTTATCTTTCAATGCCAGACTAGCTAAATATGTGTGTGTGTGTAGGTGACTGGTGTGTGTCTCTGTGCACATCACTTCATCACTAGATGACCTGGCTCACAGCTTGGTCAAAAACCATCAGAAATAACACAAATACTCAATATTATTTATTCATTCTTTTCAGTATCTTATTTAAAAATGATGAATGAATAATTAATAGTAGAGTTTAAATGAGGCCGTGTCTATAGTTATTCATAAAATACAAAAACGGGTTCATGTTTTTTTAAAATTTATTTTGAACTGATCTTAAACATTCCAAAAGTAACCTGTTTTGCGAGGGTTCGTTTTTTCTGCAGGCTGCCATACACTTACACCTGAGTATAGAAAAGTCAAGCAAAATTACATTAATATTTTCCAGCATCTGAGCGTTTAATAGAAAGCTAATGCTGTTTCCACACTTCTTGATTAGGTATGCAACCCTTTGAGCTGCCGGCTTATTGTTACTACGACTTATTGTGGGGTAACTATAATGAATTACTGGGAAACTTCAATTAAATGTATGAATTCATATATAGGCAGGGTTTGACAATTTTTTTGCTGTAGTACTCTAATGAGTACCTACATGAATCAATTGGTACTGACCAAAATTAAAAATTCTCTCTGTGCCTCGGCCGTGGTTCCGAGGGGGGGATTAGCTGCTAACTGCCTTGTAGCATTGTGACATCCTGCGCGCAGAGGTCTAGGTCGTGTCTTGGGTCGTGAAGTCGAGGGGCACGCAGTATGAAAATCAGGTACACATTTGCGTTGTGATACTGAAAACTGCCACGCATTTGCTACCACATACACCAATTTGTCATTGCGTACCACCTAAGTCAATCCCAGAATATAGGCTCATATTTAACCCATTCAGAATTTAAGCTTAAAGGCTGCTAGTGATTGTGCCTCCCTGGAATTCAATGGTTCTGGTCTATATATCGTGCTTTACATGCAGTTAACCTTTATGAATCGAACTGAAACTGTAACTCCTTTTGTCTCTGGGCTGGTGAGATCAGTGTTTTGTCAGTGTGGACTGTGATTAATATTGTGGATGAGTGTATCAGCTCCCTTTCAGGCTGCCTGTCAGTGTGAGTTTTCCCCTGGGGACACGTTTCTGACAGCACTAAGGGCTCTAACTTAATTGCCCATTTGTCTGAGCCATGTGCGCGTGGCTATATTTGACATGTTAGATGGGTGTTTGTTGGCGAGAGGTGTGTGTCAGCGTTCGGTACTGGGATGTGCAGTCGAATTGACCCAGGAGCTGTACTAACCCATCATGAGCGCGGCTTCAACATGTCACGCCAGTCTGTGTGTGTGAGTGCAATGACTCACTTGCCCACTGTATATGAGTTTTCACCCCACCCTACTACTGTCTGGGGGGACGGAAAAAAATCCAAATTTCCAAAATAGGAAAAAAGGAGCGTCTCTTGTACCAACATGATGTGATGTGGTCAGCCATTATAAATGATATGCGATGAAAGGCACAGAGTAGCAGTGTTCTTTAAAGTGGGACCAAACGACAAAACAGATGATGTTTGCTTTGATTGAAATCTTGCAGTGACAAGTTAAATACAGTCCTTGCAAATATACACAAACATTTAGGGAGAAATTAACAGTGAACGCCTATGCCCCTGTATTATAGGCCTGCGCCTCGGGTAGGACATCAGAGTCACAGTGTGTCACGCTGCCTGCCGAGTGATTAACCCTAGAAATACTGCTGGGGTCAAAAATGACGTCACTGCCTCTTTCACCTCGTGCCCTACAAGTACCATACATACAATTGTTTGCTAATTTTGTGACGTTTCACCTTTCATTGCTATGCACAACATGCTTACAAAGATCTTCTTTTATTGTTCACTGGTGTTTGTCAAGCACCCATTGTCGCACTGAGTACCAGTGGGGACATTTGTGACCCCACAACAAAATGAATGGAGTAAGCCAAAGTAGTTAACTTTCCTGTGGGTTACATGCTTCTGTCAATCCAAATAAAGCTTGTTTTTTAAATTTACAAATATACTAGCATACAAAATGCATTTTTGTTCGATCTTAACATTGTGTATAATAGCCGGAAACTCTGTACATTTATTTCATGAAGCTTAAACATGGTAATTCACGGGTAAAAAAAAAAGTGTAAAACACATTGTCTCCTGATATCAGGAACAAGAAAATTTAGTTCTATGCTCCCGGTGCTTGGAAATGTTTATACATGGTTTAGATGCATTTTACCCTTCTAGCTTACCGCAGTTCTATGCACAGATTTAGTGGAGAGCAGCTTTCAGTTTTACCATCCTCTGTTTTTCTCTTTGAGACCCAGAAAGTCCATGTCTGTAAGTGTTATTCCAAATTATTCTAAATGCTTACGTGTTTCTGTAAGGTTGATGTTGGTAACTGTGAAAATACTGTTGTGTTAGCATGACGCTAATCGCGCTAGCTTCTCTATGTGATTTTCCATGTTATGTTAGCATTTGCGCTAATCATAATTTCGGTACTTGCAAAAAAATCATTTGTGGTTTTTCAAGACTGACGAACAATGCCTCTGCAACGGTTTACTGCTGCTCAAGTAGTACAAATTCTGTTGGAAGATGCTGATGGTGACAACAGAGACTCAGCTGGTGAAGAAATGGGATCAAGTGATAACAGTTATGAGGCAAGCGTTCTGGTGAGTGATGAGCAGGAGGATGCTACAAGTTCGTCATCATCCATGGATGAAAACAATGCAGTCACTCGGGGAAGGGGGTGCGGCTGCGGCAGTACAACATGTGGAGGAAGACAGCAGTCGTTCACAATGAAACCATCAGCAAGCAAAACTTTGTTGTCGAAAAATAACCCCAAGTGGAGTTCTGTACCTGTCAAACAGTGAGAAGGCAGACAGTTTGTGGCGAATGTAATGCACGCTGCTTCTGGACTAACTCGATTTGCAATCCGAAATTTTGAAGGACCTCTTTAGTCATTGTTGAACGACACTGCGAAATGGACAAATAATGAAGGCAGGCGCACTTCAGGCAATACCTGGGAGGATTTGACCGCAGAAGAGTTTCTGCGTTTCATTGGTCTTTTGATCTTGTCCGGCGTCTACAAGTCAAAAAACGAATCTATTGTTCAGCTCTGGAACTCAGAAGATGGTTGTGCGATTTTCAGTAACAGCATGGCTCGAAATCGCTTCCAGCAAATCTCGAGGGCCATCCAACTTGATGATGCAGTTCAGAGACGACAGCATCATAGTGATGACAAACTGGCGCCAATCAGAGACATCTTTGACACGTGGAAAGCGACACCGAGTGACTCGTTTGTTCCAGGTGATAATGTCACTATAGACAAGCAGTTATTGACCTATTGTGGGCGTGTTCCTTTCAGACAGTATATACCAAGTAAACCCGGTAAATACAGAATCAAACTGTGGATGTTATGCGACAGCACCACATGCTGGTGTCTGCTCCCTTTGTAGTCGCAACGTATGCAAGAAACATTCAAAGACTGTTTGTACAACTGACAATATCAAAACTGCTTGTGCAGTGTGACTGATACTGTAATGATTTTGCAGACGCTTTAGATATGATAGTTTTGTTCAGTTTTCAATGTTTTGTGTTGTGTCTACTGCAACAATGTGCAAAGGACATTAAAGGACGGTTTGTGATATTTGTGTACTCAAAAGCTTAGTTACTAAGAAAGTACTGACATGCAGCAGGAAAACAGGTCAGTGTTCTGCAAAATGTACTGATTTTATTTTATTTAATTTTATTTATATGAATTTATTTCTTTTTTTCCTGCTCCATTTCTTTCATTGCAAATGCACAGTTTATATTTATCTACATCTGCACATCACACTTGCCTTCACTTACTTATTTGTATTTTTATCTTGTTCTATTTTTTTATATATTTCTTTATTTTTATTTTCTTTTATTCTTTATTTTTTATTTCTTTTTATTTATTAACTCTTAACCTAACTTGGCATTTGTTTGTGGATAGCAAAGAAAGAATTTCATGGCGCAGAGAAAATGGTGCTTTTTTGTCTGTACATATGGCAATAAACGCTTTGAATCTGAATCTTTATCCTATAATTCTGCTTGGCTATAATGCAGCACAGTAAAGGAGGGAAAACAGTAATTAGCATTTCATGTTTTTAAATTTTGTGATAGTTTTGGCTGACTTCGGCCGAGGAATACCTATAAGAATACGTGGGGTCATTTCAGAAGGATACAAAATTTCCGGTATGTCTAAGGTTAAACATTTTGCAGAAAAATAAAATCACATTAACTTGGGGGAGCTGTGAATCTCTAACCACCGCTGCTAAATAAAACCATCATACAGTTTGTGCTGTCACACAATCCTGCAGTCACGTGACTGGAAAACTGTAAACAATGGCTCCAATACACACACACATGCACACACAAACGCGCACACACAAACGCACACACACACACACACACACACACACACACACACACACACACACACACACACACACACACCGCTCCTTTCCAGCCTCCAGCAGACTGACAGCCAAGTTTAAAGACTCTAAAACAACGCCACCTTATGTCTGAAAGAAAAAAACATTCCAAGTAAGATTGCACAACCAACCATTCTTGAGGATAGAACCAACGCCCACATTCACCTACAGCAGTATTTGTTATGATGAGGACATCAGGATTTTTAAAGAGGAGACACCTAATATGGTAACATGCCCGAGATCAGAGCCATGTGATTCATTCTCCAGGGAAGCCCCATAGCAGATCACTCTGGAATGAGTGGATTTGTCTGGAGAAGACTTACTTGTGTTGTCATGGTGGAATTTCCAAAACAAACATGATTAAAAAAAAAAAAAAAAGTTGGGACGGCGGCTAAATCATTCGCTGGCGTGGCTCTACCTGCACACTAGACACCTGCCTGGGTGTGTGGAGATGAGGTCATTTTTACACTCACACTCATAAAGATCTGATTCTGTAAGTGAGTGACTGGAAAACGGCTGGTGATGGTGGAGCCCAGCAGAAACTGACGTGAAATCTTTTTTTATGATTTTCGAAGGCAACATTCTTTATGTCTATATGAATCATGGACATCTTCAGACTACTTCACTGAGTTTCTGACAGTACTGTAGCTGTGGGCCTCATCAGCAATCTTCAAACAACTGAGCATTAAAATGCTAGCATATATATATATATATATATGTATGATTATGCTGTTATCAGTTTTGAAATACCCCTCAGGAATTCGGGGGTCTTGTTAGTACTCTTGTAAGAAACCTCAAACACATTTTGACTTCTTTGAATAGAGAACTGCAGGTAACTCCCTATAGCACCCCCTTTAGGCTGGGAGGATAGATTAATAAAACATGAAGGGCTTGTGGCCCTCACACTCTAGATTTGGCCAGCTGTCTAGGTCCTAGGTCCATGGGAGTCCCAAATAATCAGCTTCTAGTTATTTGTAAAGAGTAAGTTTTTACACCAGCTGCCCTAGATAAATTAAAAAAAACCCCTGAAAGTTGGAAAACATTTGTGAAGTTTGTTGCTATGAGTGGGAATAATTACACCACGTTTTTACCACAAGTGAAATCAATGACTTTTAAGGTTTATTGCAATGTAATAAGTTCAACTGCATACATTTTGTCCCATAATAACTGGCCTTTCAAATCCTACAACCTAAATGTGATTGCATCTATTATTTTTTTTTTATTATTCTTTTTCAGTCAAAATTTCCTCTGAGCTCATGTTCAATTTCAGGACTGCTCCAATGTCAAAATATCTGGTGCAGTGTGCTTATATAACACTTTGTGATTGGGTGATCAGGGGCCGAGCACCGATCATTTAAATATTAGTCAAGAGACCTTTCAAATGTCTGACATAGAGAGAGTGACATACGGGTGCCCTAGACGGACAAAAAGGGGAAAAAACAAAATGCTAAGAAACAAACACGGAGCAAAACACACAGCATGCTCATAAAACAGTCTTCCAAACACAAAAGCTCATGTCAGTTATATACAAAGAGATGAGTGTCATGATTTGTTGTTGTTTAAATAAAAATAATCAGCCTGTGAATGCTGCGATGTATTCAGGCGTATCCATAAAAAGAGCACATTCACATCAACACAGTCAAGACTGCATGGGGAGCAATATTTTTTTTTAACACAAACTTTTTTTTGCCCAATATTTTTTTGGTCTCCAAATTCTGGTTTTGTAGCAACCACACAATCACACTTTGCATTTTCTCACAGAAATGCATTTTCTAGTTTACACTTGTGCATCTTTACAGTTTTGTAAGCGTCAGTTGCTAGGGCGTTGTGAGCTTGTTGTTATGAAACATCTTGTGATTGCTTGGGTATTGCTAGGTGGTTGCTATGGTAGATAGGGTGTCAAAATTGTACTTGTATAATTTTAATATATGTGGAGTGCCATTCATTTCTAATGGGAAAACACAACACAAACAAAATGCTATGTTGAGACCGTATGTCAAAAACGTATACAAGCACTTTCCAATTCCCAATCAGTCCAAACAATTTGGAGTTGTTTCCATGTCGACCGCTGATATCTGGAACAATGCAGTTTGAGTTAATGGACAGGAATTTGGATGAAACAAAAAAGAAGAAGCATGACGAAAAGAAGAGGAACATAAACTGAATAATAATAGGGTTTCTCAATCCCTAATAAAATCTACTTTCCTTCCTTACTTGTATGTATCTCGTTTCCTCTTTTTGTATGTATCTTGGCCTCCCTCCTAAGACAAAAAATTTAGGCACCTAAACCTAGGAGGACAGCAACGTGGTAAACAACGAACAATTTAGTCACTATATACTGACCGTGAAAACAAAACTGGACAAACGGATGGACTTTTCTTTGAATCTCTCACTGTTTGTGTCTGTGTGAGTGACAGGGTCTGGAACCTCCCCTGGCTCAAGTTATTTGATAAAAGATTTAATGTCTTCAGGCAACTAATTCCATGTTGTGGAGCTGAGCGGTGGGAGTTCGCTGTTAACAAGATTACACCACTCTAAGACAGAACAATGCATCCGTTGTTTACAGAGATCTCTTTAATAAGGGCCACATTGAGACAGAGAGGTCTGGCCAAAAACAAACGCCCAGCCCCTCCGATCCCTAACCTTTGCTACCTCTCTGTAAAATCTTTTCTGAGATGCCTAAACATTTAAAGAGTGGTCCAAGCTCCTCAGGCCAAGCTGTCCCAATGCACATCCTTGTGATGGTTGGTAAGAGATTATAAATGTTTAGAATGTGTTTATCGGTCATTACCATCAGTCATTTCGACCATCAACATTAACTTGTAAACACATTTATGATAGAGGTCTATGTTGTGATTGAAACCTTGTTTAAACGCCATTTCTAAGCTGGCTTTCAGACTGTCAAAATCATCCAAAATCAAGAAAATTATTTTATGCTTGCTGTTACACACTACAAAAAAAGAATTTTGATTGCAACACTATTATCATTCACTGATCTGTATACTTTAAAATTCTACGGTAATTTACGAGAGTGTAAATTGAAAAGTCAGTTTTCTGCATATGTTGATGCAATACAGATGGAGGAGCGTTGCCTGTGTGCCATAAAGAGCCTTGTTAGGAGAAACTTTTTTTCTATCGCAAGATGATCAAATTCCACATCGGTCTTGTGTAATTTCCATCTTTTCAAAATAAATGAAATCTGCAAACTCATTTGCTTACAGTGATTGACTGACTAGACAACCAGAGAGGAATTAGCCATGGGTGCAGCGATGACCTCAGCGAAAGCAACTTGGCAGCATGACAATTTGGCAGCTCTAAGCAGTTCATGGTTAACAAGAGGATGTGGTGGATGTTGCTTACCCTGGCCTTCACCTTCCTGAAGCCTCTTTTAAAGGGCCAGGGGTGCATGTGAATCAGATGATAGGCCAAGGGAGGTTTCCTCCTGTTTGTGGCCGTTTTTTGTGCGCTTAATCCCCAGCCTTTAAATCGTCTAGACTTTGTTGAGAGGGATCCAAGTCTGGCCCACTCACGACTGACCTGACCGCTGTGATGAGGGGCGGCTTCAGAGAGCCCCGGCGAACTTGAGACCCGAAGGTCTGTTAGCACTAAATGACTTCCTGAAATCCTGCATTCCCAACCCAGTACTGACTAAAGTCAACAAGGGTGGATTTCCAATTTTCAGGAGGGAAAAAAAATCATGTGGTATCATATGCAGAGCAGATCTGGCCGATGCAAACAATGTCTGCATGGAAATTTGTCTCTGTTGGCCTATAGCAAGTGTGTGAGATAGTGTCGCTCTGTGGGTTGAAGGCGAAGATTATATGTTACACTGGCCCATTTGAAGAAGAACATGGAAAAAATGAGTGCGGTTGCAATATTCACAAGAAGACTCGGGCAAGTATAGTACTTTCAAGTAATTTTGGACTCACTCGTGTTGGCAACACAAAACGGCATGGAGACATCTCGCTGTTTACCAACAATTTATTTTATTTGTGTTGCAGTGATTTGCTATTGTGTTCATGTTCTCAGGGAGAAGACGTTTCCATGGCAGACAATGAATGATCCACTATTTTGTCCTCAACATCTTTTTAGAAGGACTGGAATGATGCAGCTTTGCTTTGAGTCATGTTTTATCAAGATAACATGAATGTGTGTGTGTGTGTGTGTGTGTGTGTGTGTGTCCCAAACAAAAGCTATAGGTGGACCAGTGCATACCACAGGGCGTTTTCCAAAACTAAGCATTGCTCCTTAGATGTTCTGTATTTGCTCTCACCTGGAAAGCAGTGTGTTGTATACCTTAAACAGGAGAGGATGTCAATGAGCATACCTATTCTTTTTCCAAGCCATTTCTCTGGAGAGAGAAAGAGAGAGAACAGAGAGAGAAAGAGAGAGAGAGAGAAAGAAAAAGAAAGAGAGAGAGACTACAGTCAACGACTCTAAACACCTTGAGTAATGATTCTATTTTAGGATCATCAACTCAGAAACATTCAAACATTCTCCTTCCACTTTGACCCCACTTTCCACAGCTCTGTGCTCACTCACGTCAGATATGAACTTAATACTAACACATAAAAGCACTTAAACACAGGCTAACATTTGCCTCACTTACATTAGAAGGCTACTCAGGCCTCCGCACCACCCTTACTAGTGCTAACACTTTTAGAGAAGTTTTTCTAAAAAGAGGACAAGATATTTTACACTGCATTAAATAACAGTCACTTGAGAGACAGGGGGTCACTATCAAGCTTTGTATGAGAGAATTGCCTCTGCCAACTTAGCTTTCACCATTGAAACCTGTTTGAGCGCAAGCCTTTAGCGTAGCAAGGCAGAGCCCATTGCAGTTTATCACTCCCAGAGGGTTTACATATGTGTTTATGTGGGGACACATTGAACTAGATCTGTGAACCAATTATTCATGCAATGGGGGCCTCTGAGCGAACAAACACTGTGTATACTAAACTCATTAGTAATTACTTGATGACACAAGGGGGATGTTTTGCTAGGTTAGATGTCAAACACTACTGAAGGATGCCTCTGGCTAAAGCAAGAGGTGCTGGCTCTCGAGACCACTCACAAGAAATAGCACAGGGAACAATCCAAGAGTGTGGCACTGTCATCATAACATATCATATTTTATTGATTCCAAGCACTGCTCATGTCCAAATACTTGGAATGTCACAGTGTTGCTGTTTCCCAGAGAGTTATGCTTAATATTGGGAGTATTAATGCCAGATTCCTGCAGCACAAGTCTAAGGGAAGGAGGGGAGAATTAAAAAAAAACAAAAACGGAGAGTATCCTTCTCTTCCGCAGAAGAACGCAGAGTAGGGCGGGAGACAGCAGACCCTGCAGAGGCCTAACAGTGAGCCAAGATTGCACGGGTCAGTGTGCTCCAAAGCAGGCACGAGCATAAAACATTCTGTTTGACTGCTGGTCAACAAGGCAGGCACCCTACAGTGAAAGGCCCATGTTCTACATTTTACTTGTATTTTGTTTTATTGTTTCCATGAAAGTCAGCTTAGAACATTCATGTGGTTTATGCACCCTGTAATAATGTTTTAAAAGGGTGTAATGATACATTTGCTTGCTTACGCCCATGAACAATGCAGCATTTAAACCTGGATCAAAATTCATTTTTTTCATCATATTAAGGATTTCATCATGCCAGACCATTTACAAGAAAAAATTCATGTTTTTCTGTCATCTTTGACTGAAGTGTAAAAACATCCTTTGCCTCAAAAACATCTTCAGATTGTTGATAACATCTCTACCAGACGAGGGAAAAATCATATTAACCAGTATGATTGTTTCATCTCTCCCTACAGTGTGGCCTGTGCAAACCTTAAGCCACATATTATACTTTACTTTATAATCTTAGTAAACTGTGCACTAAAATTTGCAGAAAAATGCTACGAGGATAATAAATTGGCCAAGGGTGTTTATATATAGACTTTATTCATTTTTACGATTCTTTCATTTTTGCAAAAGCAGGAAGAATTTTTTTCTGATATGATGATATGACGCAGCAGGGTCACCAGGCCTTTGCACTCTTTCTCACTGAGTGCATAACTTTAGTGACAGATCTCCAGACCTGAATCACTGCGCCCCCGTCCCCTTTCTCCTTATAAAAACTCTTGTCCGCACACAGACAGAATACACAACAGAGGAGGCAGAACCTTAGGCCTCAGTCTCTCAAGACCATTCAGAAATGTAGGCCAAAAGCAGATCAGACAGATCAGAAGAACAAGCACAGAGTGATGTCAGCTTCATCAGCGAGTCACAATCTGTTCTTTCGGTTTTATTCTCACGTAACTAGGGAATAAGAGAGAGAAGGAGCAAATGGTCATTCATATAAATAAAAAAGCGTAACCTTCAGAAGATGTGCACCCTGTCATGGATAAAAGCCCACAGGTTATGACGCACAGGGACACAACAAAAGCAAAAGTATTTGGGAGGACGTGGACAAAGAAATGAAGTTATAAGTCACATACGATTATGGCTGCATGTTCAAGCATTCTGGAGGGATGACAGGTAAAGTGTGGGCGCACACTGTCCGCTGACGCAAAAAAACGGTTAAAAATAGCATGTCATCCCTTCACCTCATGACTCCGGAAAAGTTATGGGATCTCATCAGTGTTCTTTCTGCCACTCATCTTTTGTGTCATCTGACCCTTAGTCTCCTCTGCTTAAAGAAATGGACAGCAATTGTGTGCATATTTGGGAGATAATTGTTTTATACACAAAAGGCATCTTTTAGAATAAGAAGCAGGAAGAAGCTTTTATAAAATGCTCTTTCGTGCATTTGCTCTCGGGATGACTCATGTTATGCACATGCCCATGTGCCGGGTATGTGGCGTATAGCTCAGCATAGTGCTGCAGCATTCAGCTTTGACCCTTCAAGCTTAATGTGACCTTTTTCTGAAGTAAAGGCGCGGACCCGATTGCAATGCACTGAGGAGTGGATCAGTGTGAGGCCAGCTTGCTCATCCCACTGGCTCTACTCTGAAAAATAACTTCGACTTTGATGTGCTGTCGCCGAGACGTTGAGGTTTGGGTGGAGATGAACTTAACACAGAACGTCATCTGGAACATTTCGCCCCAAAGAGTTCTGACGAATGTATGTTTGACGAAATCGACGCCAGTGTGACGTAAGCAAATATACTGCTTTAAAGCATGACTTTATTTTCTTTTATTTTATATGACCTTATTTTATATTAAATTCTCTAACTGCACCACTAGAGGGGTTACCTCTTTGATTCTGGAAATCGTTGGTCATCTTTAAAGATGTATCAGTTCTTAAAGTGAAGGTACGCTGGTGCATCTATCACAGTGTTTCGCCAGAAGAAGCTCATGGATGGCTCTACCCACTCTCTACTCCACACACCTGTGGCCTATTTACAAATCTATATATAAATTATATTATATATATATATGTATATATATATATATATATATCAAGCTGATATGCATTCTCCTTCCTAGTGTATTTCTCTGAACAGCAAAAAAATGTAAAATGACTGAAAATTATAGTTAAAGTGGTGATCATTCTCATCTCAATGACAATGTTAATGACACACTTCACTCCTTTAACACAGCTAGACGGACGCTTAGAGTAAACTATATTGCGGTGAAATCAAACGTTCAGTGAGAGCAGCGACTTCTCAGCAGCCAAAAGTTTTGCATATTGATATTATTTATGTTTATTAATACTGAGATTTATCACTGGTCATAAATATTATTGATGGTGTGTGGCAAAATTTCATTACCCCACTTCCCTATGTAAAACTAAATCCTGTCAAATGCTACTTCAGTAAGAATAATTTCAGTTGGTACGGATTCGTGTCTGGAACTGTACTGGAAGGATGGAACATCATTCTTACAGAGATATTCTCCCTATTGGCGTTCTTGTGAGGGTGGGTGAGAGTGTTTTCTAACGTGTCATTTCAAAAAATTTGAGATCTAGAGACTGTGAAGACTATAGGAAGACTTTAGTTTCTCCGGGGACTACAGACCAGTTATTCCACTCATGACTGTGGGAGCAACGGGGGCGAACTGGCATTTGACCCAGAACGAAGAAGCATTTCTTCACTGGATTTCAATTGCTGGCTATTGCTCCAAAAACCTTCCTGCTGTCAGTAGAACATACAATTGTTTGCTGTTGATTATTTTAATGTTTTTTATTTAAACAGTTGCCTAATTTTCCTCATGGATATGTTATCCCTTTATAGAACCATGAGCTATGCTGTAAGTCTTTAGAGAGCACATTTATCTACTAATGGAAAAATGTTTTAAAACAAACTATATACACCATTCAGTCATAACATCTGAACCACCCAGCTAATGTTGAGTAAGTCCTCTTGTGCAAAACAGCTCTGATGAGTAGAGGCATTGACTAAACAAGAACTCTGAAGGAGCTGTGGTACCAAGTTGTTAGCAACAGAACTTTTAAGTCCTGTAAATTTCAAAGAGAGGCCACCATGGATCAGATGAGTTCATGCAGCACATCTCACAGATGCTCAATTGCATTAAGATCTGGGGAATTTCAAGGCCAAGCCCACATGTTGAACTCTCTGTAATGTTACTCAATCCATTCCTGAACAATTTTCATAGTGTGAAAGATAGGGATTACTGTTGCCACGAAGGAGTGTATTTGGTCTGCAATAATGTTTAGGTAGGTGGTATATGTCAAAGTAAGATCCACATGAATGTGAGGACCAAAGGTTTCCAAGCAGAACATTGTCCAGAGCAACACACTTCCTCCACAGGCTCGCCTTCTTCCCACCGTAGATCCTGGTGCTCTTCACAAGTCAGTACAGCACATGGACTCTTCACAAGTCAGTACAGCACATGGACTCTTCACAAGTCAGTACAGCACATGGACTCATCCATCCAAATGATATTAAGAAATGATGAGTAAGATATTACAATTCATCAGACCAGGCCACCTTCTTTGATTGCTCCATCGTCCAGTTCTGATGCTCATGTGTCCAGTGTAGGTGTTTTGACGGTGGACAGAGGCCAGCATGAACATTCTGATCAGTCTGCAGCACCATAAGCAGCAAGATGTGACACACTGTGTGTTCTGACACTATTTTTTCATAGCTAGCACAAACTTTTTCACAAAGTTCCTTGCAGTTTCTTGCCCATCTTTCAATACATCAGCTTCAAGAACTGACTGTTCCCTTTCTGACTACTATATTCTGTCCCTTGACAGGTGCCATTGTCACAAGATAATCAATTTTATTCACTTCACCTGTCAGTGGCTGATCGGTATGTATTTTCCAGTACAAAGCTAACTTACAAACTTTCCTATATTTGATCCAAAGTGTGCATCCCTCCTTCACTTTTTTTTGCAGCCAAGCATGTTGACCACATGACAAACAATGTTTAATGAGATGCTATTTTTATTTAATTCTATTAGTTAAAAAATGTTAATTTTAGGGAATTTGTTCTCAATCATAAATGACTAAATCTATTGGATGGGATTAAAGCAAAGAAAGAAGTACATATTCATGAAGTACATAGTCAATGATTAGCCAGTGCAACATAGAAGCATTGAGGCATACAGTAGTGTATGGAAGCTGTTTGGTTCTTTATTACTGTGCGCTACTCCTTTTGTTATGGAACAGAGAATGGCAGAAAAATGTAAAGGAGTAACCTAATGTTTAATAAATATGAATAAAAGTTTGATTTTAAATAAACACACATTTTGTTCCATGCCTACGTGTTTTTCCGTTTTATACTGGATATCTCAGCCTGGTTCACATTAACCTAGAGTGTGAATTAATATCATCCTTAGCTTCCTCGACTGGAATTTCCCCAACAAACTGTTCGTCCCCTTTTAAATCAACATGCTGTCATGGTCAGGGCTTTGCACACAAAAGCCAGAGAGGGTTTCTCCAGTATTTTCCAGAACAAAGGTGATGAACAGAAAACATAGCCGGCACTTCACCCTCCCTCTGTCTCTGGACAGCCAGGTGTTTACAGCCATTGGCAGTGTTTTGATTGACCTCAGTCTTCAATTCTGCACATACTGCTTTTTAACACACATCCATAAAACACACACTGCGAGTGTTGAGCGACATAGAAGGGATATTCAGAGACAAGACTGGGGAATCCAGCTGCTTGTATGTGAGAATGTGTGCATTTGTGCGGCTGCACCTTCTGTCTCCGGGGGTGCATGTGTGACAGAGTGATAATGTAATCAACATTTCTGAGCTGGTTTCAGTACTTTGGAACTGAATATGATACCTGATAGGTTATGATGGCTCCCACTGCATATGTGTCAATCCAGCAGTCACAAAGACTCCCTGCCATAAATTCCTGCCTCATCCCTGCCAAGCACACAGTATGACTGTGACTGTCTTGATAACAGACCGACTCCACAGCAGTGTTTCTGTGTATGCATACAGGCAAAAACAATCAATCAGAGAGACGGCCAAACTGACGATGGGTCAAATCGGGTTTGGTACAAAACAGAGATATGTAAAAGTCCAACTCAGGCAACACGCTATCTCCAGTGCATGTGGTGATGGATGTCTGAAGCTCCAGTGGTTTGAAACTATTTATTATTTTATTAACTCAAAAGATGGGTACTTTTATGTGAAAGGAGGTTTCTATGGGTTGCATAAATGACACAAGTTTTGTGAAAATTTGAATTTTACCATATTTGGATTCCCTCATGAGTGTTCACTCAAAAAAAAAAAAAAAAAAAAACTTTTTTTTTTTTTGTGAACCCCTGAACTACCCCTTTTGGTGATATCCTATTTTTGCACCAGGAATCACACCACCGTTCTTAAATTTTATTTTCATGATTTTTTTTATTGCTGGAATTTGTCACTTCTCCTACAGTTTTTAAATATGAGCATGGTTCCAATATCAAAACGTCCATTATTATCTCCTTCAGTGCACTTGTACACAGCTTACAGTTCAGATGATCAAGAACCGAGTACTGATTTAAAAATAAATAAATAAATAAATAATTGTGTTTAAGTCCCCTCTGTAATATATGGAGAGAGAAAGGACGGTTGCATTTAAAATGTGTGTGGGAGAGAGAGTCTGTGACCTCACGTGTATGATGGCCAGATAAGGACAATAAGCAGAAAACAATGTCATAAACAAACTATAAGACACTAAAGCTCAGGTCAGTTATAAAAAAAAAGAGACGTGTCTCACTGTTTGTTGGGGCTTAATTAAAAAGAATCAGCCGATGAATGCATCTCTGTGCGCTTTCAACCGTCCTTTAGCACGGTAAGAGCCAGCACATGGTAAAGATGCAAGGAAGCATCATTTAACTGGTTTCTAACTTTTACATTATGTCCAGAGTATTTAATCAACCCACAAATCTCTTTCAAACATGGTTCTTTGGGAAACCAAAAGCATTTTTCCCTTTTTCCCTTTTTTAAGAGCCTAAGATCAAGCTAATGAACAACAGGGGCATTTTCATGGCTCATTTTTAAAACGAATGCCAGTAATTTTGTAAGCACTGCAGATGTAGGAGAACAACATAACCTGGTAAGACTCAAAAAGATTCACAAACAGATGGGGTGAAGATTAACCTTTCGAAAGAATGAGTGAGGACATATGGTCAGTTTTGGAAAAAAGGAACTGCTTCTTACCCAAAGCACATTGTCTCATCTGTGAAACACGGTAAAGGTCATGTTATGGACTGAGCATGTGTAGCTAATAGTGGAACTATGAATATATATCTATTATCACTGGCAATTGTATCTACTGAGGATTTATTTATGAGACATAGGATGAATTCTGAGTACATAAAGCATCCTGATAGCCCAGATTGAACAAAATGCCTGAATGCCTGAAGGTTTGGAGTGAATGGTAATTCACCTCACAGCTGGACAATGATCCAATATATGCAACTAAAGCAAATATGAAGCTGCTGAACTTCACAACTGAACGGTGCTGCTGTCTGGCCAAGTTCATCGTCTTGAACCTTTACTGAGCATTTATTTCACTAAAGACTAATCTGGCAAAAAGCTACAATCAGGCATCACAAGCCCGAGAAAGAATGAAGATACTCAGAAAATGATGAAATCTATAGGCCACAGAGTTCACTGCAAAGGATACTGAAGATGGTTCATTTGTACAATTGCTTATTGTCCCCTGACAATAACATAGAAACAAGTGCTAAGGCAAAAAAAGAAGGATTTGACATGTTTGTTCTCTGCACAACTCACTGGAGGTCAGTCTAAGTTTGAATGGACATAGGTATATGAAAGCCAGCACATTATGACTCAGAGACGTCTGCATCCTACCCTCAACCCACCACGGGGAGCGTGAGTCGATGACAGGCTCGTTTTTTTTCATCTCCATTCCCTTGTGATGTTAAATTCACCTTCAGTCACATCAAGGTGTTCTTTTTATCTCTATCTCCATCTCTTTCTCTCTTCTTGATGTCTCCTACTGTTTTATTCTGACATGCTGCCTCGTAGCTTCTCATGTGCGCATGTATGTGTGCAACACATTCCTTTATGAGAGAGGAATATGGAATGGAATCAGTAAAGCTGATATTTAAACATCTAAGGGATACCTCTTTCTGTTTTCAACAGAATAGGCTGCAATGTTGCTCGTTAAACCGATTACAGCATGTTGTGTATATAGCATACTGTATATAGTACAGAGTATTTTCTGGAGAGTTTTATTTTATTTTGACTGTATTGTTCTCTGTCGCTCTGCATATCCTCTCTCTCGCTGGATCTGCACGCTGACGAAAGACTTTGGTGCATGCTGCTCTCCTCCCTCTCCTGTCATCAGCATGCTCGGCGTTACAGCTCTTCCACGAGAGCTGCTCTCCAGTTAATTAGCTAATTAGCGGGTCCACTAGGCCTGGCCGTAGCACCATGACTCACCGCCATAGGACCGCCGCTTCCGCTACAATAGAGGAGCCGCTCAGAATGTGCTCCAGCTACAAATTACCTCCTGACACAAGGGATAAAGGACGAGTGTGTGACTGTGTGTGTGTGCATGTGAGTGTGTGTGGGACGCGCTTGCCATACAATAGCAGGTCGTGGATCGGCTGAAAGGTCACCATGAGGTAGCAAGTAATGAGCTCGGAGGGGCCAGCGGGTTCTCGGCTAAATGCTTTTCATTCATAACATCGCCTACGTCTGCACACACTCCTCATACTCATGCATGCAAATAAGGCAGTGTTTTAATTAACGCCGCCACCTAACAGCAACGAAAGGGGCCATGGGAACACAGCCATATAAGGGGTCTTTGCCATTTTCCATGAACTCGGGTCCATCCACAGGGTCCACTGGAAGTGAATGTGAACGATGCCCGAAAATAACTTTGTTCACCCGGCTTTTGTTTCTGCTCAGGGGCAAAGGGGAGTTTCATGGAAAGTGTCAGCCATCTGTCACGGTACGGGCAAATGTCTTCGCCACGTGAACAAGCCACAAAAATTATGTATGGTGGCAGATGCAACAGAAGCAGCCGTGGCGTTGGAAAAACAAGGACGCTTGCTCATATCAAAAAGACACTGAGAGTTTTCCAATCCCTTGGATTGGATGCAGCCACTTGCATCTTTGGTTTAGAGCTTTTTTGTTTGTTTTAAATTACATTGTCATAGTTGAGTCTACTAAAGTCCCCTCTCTGCAGACAAACACATAGGATAAGTGTGACCATCTGTGTTATGAGCCAGGATAAGCTCCTTCATGCCTGACTGACTATGACAATGTTTCACGTGGATGACAACAGAAATCCAATATCTCTTATTACTGCATTTGATTCAGCAATTTAAAATGGAACAGAAGACCTTATTTCCAGTTTCGCAAGCAATATTGCAATGCATCCTCTTTAAAACAGAAAGAGTCATCTTTTAGACGTTCAAATGTCAGCTGAGTGGACTCCATTCCATTTTCATTTCTCAGAGCACTGAACATAATGCTGAATATACACTACATCCACATCATTCCAAAAATAATTAAACAAATCTAAATCTCTTTTCACTGTGTACCCAATTCATCAGGAGGTGCATCCTCCTGTTTGACAGGCAACACCGCTTGGCCTGGAGACATTTGGAAGTCTCAGTCAGCTCAGCTGACAGGCAGGGAGACGAGTGGCCCATTGGAGGCAAGCATTATCCATCCTGGCTGAGCTCTGAGACCACACAGGAGAAAAATATATCCATCCACCCAGGGGAAACAATGTAATTCAGAGTCACTATAATGAGGAATAGGGTTTTCCACAAGTGGCAAATGTTATTCTGCTTTTGGGACATGAAGGATGGGGGAACTGCTTTATGGCTGACAAGACAGACAAAAAAAATCCTAGGGTATAGACCTTGAAAGAATTCCCAGACATTTGCAGAGGCAGTGAATGAAAGAAAATCTAGGCGTAATAAATGTTTAGGAGCAGGCATCAGGATTCTCCTAAATGGGATGCAGTGGGTGGTTACAAATGTTTCGTGCAGGATCCACAGATGCCTTCAGTTAGGGTATCATATTCATCAGTAAATATCCCTCTCAGTTTCACTGGCTGCTTCTGAGACCTGTCCATAAGTCTATTACGCAAACGTTCAGAGCAGACGTTACGAACCATGTGTAAATAAAGGAAGCCGCTGCTGCAGCTGGAAAAGGAACAGTTTTGCAATTACGGCCGTGCCACGACACATCGGCAATGCAGGAGAAAAATCACTTCAGGTCCCAGAGCTTGATATCTCCTTGTGGAAGCAGAAGCAATAAAAGTCCTCATAGGAAGTGTCGTCGGCTGACAGAAACGCTCCGGCCGTCGCCCCTCACTGCCCTTCCTCCTGTTACAGCACTCCGGGGGTATCCGGTCTCTGTCCTAATCTGGCTTCTGCCTCTGATCGGAAACACACATGAGCGCACAAGCCCATACACACAACCCTTTTGGAATTTTTTGTGTTCCGCATTTCTGATGGAGAAAGCCCGACATCATTAGTCTTAGTGACGTTGCTACACTTCGTCCCCAGAGTTCTACAGGGAAGGTGGATGAAAATATTTGATAAATGAGCTTATCCATCATTATCCACCTGGGAACGGACGGTCCTGCAATATTCACTTCAGTGAGCACGACGGTGGACTCAAAGCATGTCAAGGAGGGGACCCCGTGACAGCGTCCTGCTGAAGGCTGATGAGTTCATGACCCTGGCAAACAAATGTTTAGCTTGCTGCTGCGTGCGCATGCAGGAGAGTGAGTGAGGAGTGTCAGTACGTGGGAAGGCAGCAGCTCGGGCTGTTATATGATGTAACACTGCGCTTTCTGGCCTGTGCAGCGCCCCTGCAGCAGCTGGGCTGGGTGTTTAGACTGCAGCCGCTCCTCTGCTGTCCGAAAGAACTCTTCCCAGTCCTGGCCCACCCCTCATTTCCCTCATCTACCAGTAAACAGAACACACCCAATGGCGGGACTTCAGAGGGAACGAAACAGACAGCCTCACACACACTCACAGACACATGCACATACATTCTCTGACTAGCTCACACACACACACACACACACACACGCACACACACACACACACACACACACACACACACACACACACAAACTCGGGTGGGAGAGAGACTCAATAGTCATCGTTGCAGTGTGAGGTCTGGTGAGACCCAGACTGCAGCAACAAAACATTCTATTTTTCCAACCCCCTCCTTTATCATTCTAAAACACCACAGAGCAGTTAATCATCCTCAAAAGCTACAGCACTTTTACACTAATGTAAGCAAGGGATATCTCCTCCATTAGTAGAGACATTAGGGAATTTAAAATGTTTACAGAACACAGTGGAGGAATTTTTATGGAACCACCTTCAGAGATGCTTCATAGATTGGGGTGGGGGTGGGGGGGGGCTGGAGGGGGGCCGGGATTAGCGCTGTGTTGTTCACGGGCCAATATCTTCCATTCGAACTCTGCAACCAGCCTACTTAACAAACCTTGACTCATTTGAACATGACAATACAATCTACTTGATAACATTAAATAGTTAAATAAAGTAGCATTAAAACAATATATGTTCAACTTGATGAATACAGGATAACAGTCAATTTCCAAATGTTTTGGATGAACAGAGAAAAACAGAGGTAAAGAGAAAGAGTTAAAGAATAAGTAAGGACAGAGCAACGATCACAGTATTTAGTGTATAGTGTAAACAATAGAGTTTTTTTCTTGAGTTTCATTTTGACTTATATATTATCCTTTATTTTACATTTTTTATTATTCTTGTCTTTGTGTGCATCGGTACAGTTGTACTATAAGCAATTTTCTCTGGGATCAATAAAGTATTCTGATTCTAAACATTAGTTGGGCACCAGATATAGTGTGTCTGTACACTCATAAGACCTAAATCAGGCCGTCCACTGTGTAAGTCTGTGAATATATGATCCAGTGGGCAGCCACAGATACAGTTGTTTAGAAAAAAAATCATTACCCTGCAGAAATACTGGTACCCTAAAATCTTAGAACATCTAACCAGTGAGTGACTGACAATACATGGGTCAATATATTAGGTAAATGTTTTTTTTTTTAACATAAGGTTATTGGTTCCCTGAACACTCATATTTTAGTTTTTGTATGCACACTTCACATTTTTGACATTATGAACTCTCATCCATGACTTTTCCATTTGTTATAAATTTGAGCCCAAAACACCCGTGAATCAACACATTAAAAAAAAATATATATACATACAAATGAAAACAAGAGAAAGTTGGAAAACCTGATTACAAAGCAATGGATATAAGAATTGCATCTAAGAGTAATATTAGAGAAATGAATAAGAAAGTACAAATAACTGTGACGAACACACTTGAAAGACGACGCAAGTGTATTTTGCCCATGTGCACAGTCAGGCAAATGGTTTCAGTGACAAACCTTTCTCAAAAGAACAGAGTTGGGCAACTGCAAGAACTCTGCATTAAAAATTGCTGAAACTTTGGAAATGGGCTTTATGTTCAAATGACACCAAAATATCTAACAGAATAAGCGGATTTGCCATCATGATCGTGGTGGAGTAGAGGTATGGTGGTCCTACCTATGCGAACATTGTTAGAATTGCATCAAAAGTGCTTCTGTCAGCTGTGACTGGGTCTCGGTCAGATCTTCCAGCAGGACCAGATGATCCAAATTCTCTGAGCACAGAGTCAAGCTTTTACAGTGGCCTTTCCAGACCCCTGGCCTAAATTCCATTGAGAACACGGTGTGAGAAGACGAGAGGTCCACAAGTGAGATCTGGAGAGATTTTGTATAGTATGATGTGTTCTCCCATTGCACAAAGCACTATAAGAGAAAACTCAGGGCTGTCATTCTGACAAAGTACACAATGTACTTAATGTAATAAAATTCAATCATTAAATATGATGCGTTTTTGATTTATGATGTGTCTTTTAGTACGATGTCTTTTTTAGAATAGTAGTATTTTACCACACACAAATGATAAAAGAGAGAGAGAGAGAGAGAGAGAGAGAGAGAGAGAGAGAGAGAGAGAGAGAGAGAGAGAGAGAGAAAGAGAGAGAGAGACTGCTGTGACCCTCTAACTTTCTCTTACTCTCCAATGAGACACATCTGGCCTGTTTTAAACCCCGTCCACTCCTGCCAATGCAGACTGCCACGCATGTGTCGCTGCATATCACGAAAACCGCTCTGTAAATCCAGCCTATAATGACAATTATGTAATGGGATCCGTTCAAACACAAAAGAAGCAAAGCTTTTGCCCCAGGCTACTCCTGAGCTCACTACAGATGCTTGGAAACGGTCCGCATCAGCTACAATAACACTGACCACAACGAGACCTTGGAGGTGTTGGCCAGGATAGGTTAATCATAAGCAAACTTCACCTGTGTCTCAAAAACAAATTCCTTGTTTTAATGAAAAGGAGCGATTTAACGGCGGAGGGCCTACGGGTACACCTGTATACAATTCTATTGTAAAATAACATCGATTCGTTCAGATCCAGTTTCTGCGTCTGTGACTGTATTGTGGCATTGGATTATCAAGGACAGCTGGGGAAAAGGCGCAGTGAGTGTGTTTTAGAGGAACCGGCTCTTTTATGTACGTATACTGGGATCGGCGACCAGATGTTCATGATATCACAAGTAAGGCCTGCACATACCAGAATGGCCGGGTGGACTTTGTGTAGGCGCATGTTCTGGTGCTGAGACTTAAGACTGAGCCGGATGGCACGTGTTTCCAATAACTTTCATTTCCAAAGGTCAGATGTGCGTATTTCCTATTAATATTAGCACTCAATCACCGTATATTATACATAATAATATAATAATATAATAGGCTTAGAAATAACAATAAATGTAGCTGATAATGTTCCTACATAAAACTGCTCTTTAATCCTTTCAAAATTCTAACAGCCAAACTAACACAAAACATGATCCAATACTGTGGAAATATTTTAAACACAGGCCTAAACGGACTAAAGAGAAATGATCCAGTTAATAAAGACAGCTAAGTGGCTCTTCAGAAACTATCATCAACTGTCAGGTTGTGTGTTTAAAGACCTCTGCCCTATGAGGAACATCCTCCTGTCTTTATTTTAGTGCCATACTACAAAGTCTGTATGTTATTGAATGTTTGTTTCATCCCCTCATCACCTGCTGCTGTCATGTCCCAGTATGCGGCCGCTAGAGGCTGCCAGAGTCTTGGTTTGGGACTTTTATTATGAAGTGGTGGAGGGTTTTTGTGTGTATTATTAGTTACAGCTGAGTTTTGTTTGTATTAAGAATTTGGGTTTGTTTATTGGTTCATGGAGAGTGGGGTTTCTGTATTTAACTTGGTTAGTGGTGGACCTGACTTGTCGGTCCACCATCATGCTTGTGGTTTTTTGTACCTATCTCCTAATCCTGAGTTTAGAGTTCTGTTAGGCCCTCGTGTCTATTTCCTTTGCTTTGAGTTTTTCAATAAAGCATGAAAATGGATGTCTGAGTTTGCGCCTGCCTTCAATGCCTGGAGAGAGAGGGGATTCGTGACAGCTGCTATCTTATTTTATTGCATTCATCATATTTTTTTTATGGCACAAACACTTTTTCATAACCATTTGCACCACTGATGTTATTATAATATATGTGTTATTGTGATTGTTATAGTTATTCCGTTTACACTATTACTACTGTAACCCTTTATTGTCTTATCTTTATTCCTCTTGTCACACTGAGTATGTTCATGACAAATGAATTTTCACTCAGGATAAAGAAAGTTCTTTCTTATCTTATCTTAAGACATACATCACACATCAAACCATCCAGAGGCACTTTTGCACAAAGTGCAAACTATTAAAACAACGTCACATTTTTTAAACTGTAGAATTTATTAATCAGGTATAACACATTTCCTAATTTGAAAAATCAAGAAGAGACGTGTGGGATGCGGACTAAATTGTGTGGAGCATCGAAGTGCTGATTAAACCAGGACAATAAATCACAGGGAACATGGCTGGTTTGTGGCTAAGTTAGTAACAGGTCTCATCTTGTACCACTTAATGAAGCCACCACTTGAGTCAGGATTTACTCAAACTCTGGGACTAAGTGTCAGAAGACACACCGAGACACACTAAGCTCAGCAAATAATGCACATATAACATAAAATTCTTATAGAGTGTCTTTTAAACACACCATCCTACTAAGCACTAAAATTCGAGTTGTGGTATATTTATTTTTAACCTGAGGTCCATCCTCAGATTAAAAATAAATAAACAATATGCTGCTTTACAAATGTTATTATAATTTATTTTTTTTTGTAGAAATAGAAATTTGTTAAATATTTTATAGACTGTAACAACATTAGCAAAGGCTCAAACTATTAATTTTGAAGAGACACATCAGGGGTGTCTCTAGTGCACATACACATACAAGTATCACCTAATCCTTCAACATCACACAATTCCTCCTGGTTTACATATCATTGGAAACAATGTCATTCTTCAACAGTGTAACACTCCCAAGCCTTCTTCGAAATTGGACCAAAATTATTACCAATTCAAATGAATGATGTCTTGGCCTCCCAGACTCTGAGCAGGAGCTACAAGTTCGAAATGAGTGTTCAACAAATGAGACAGAACTGTTTGCTGCTTGAAAAGGTGCTGGGAGGGTTTGGATACAAGTTGTTTCCAAAAATTGCTGGGAAGGCTGCCACAAATCTGTGTTGCTGTGATAAAGGCAAGGGGAGTTGATGAAACTACATACATTAAGCTTTTGTATCCAGTAAATTGCATGTACAGTGTATATTGTTACATTGTTACACTTCAAAACCAGTTACATTTGTTTTAAGTATTTCAATTTTTTTCCTTGTAATACAATTTTCAAACAGCAGCATATAATTTCTTTCTTTCTTTCTAATCGTAGGTTAGGCCCAAACTTCTGGCTTGTATCTCCTTACTTTGTAAAACAGCACAAATCTGTCTGATTGCAAGGAAGGTAAATGACCTCAGATGGGTACAGGCGATACAGATGGAGAGCATTTTTCAGAAAAAAAAACAAAAAACAAGAAAAAAAGCAAAATGAAGACATTTGCAGGATTTTATCCACCTCGAATCATCTCTCTCTCTCTTTGTTTCCCTCTGTCTCCATCTCTTTCTTCCTCTTTTGACCTATGTCTACTGTCTGCTGAGTTGAGAACCTGTTACCCAGACGTTCTGCACCCAAGGGAGCCCTTAGAGCTCAAAAGTCAACTGCTTTTTCCGGTATAACCAAATATGACCTCCTCTCCAGACAAAGGAGGAACAAAGCTTGGCCGCAGAGGCTTGGGTGAGAGGGGGACCTTTTAATGCAGAGGAACACTTGCGGCATTTCTCTTGGTTCCAAATGACCAGTGCATGGGAGGACGCGTACAGGAACCATGGGACACCATGAAAGCAAAACAAGCACAAAACAACATGCTTGTTTCATTACATGATAACAGGGGAAACCGCCACACTATGCCTTTTAAAGCGATGAACAATAGCGGAAGGACTTGGCCAGCATGAATGAATTGAGGTAAGAAGTCCCAGCTTGCAGCGTCTCCTGAGTAGAATGGGTTTTGTAGCAACAAATAATAATGTCCCAGTAAAAAGCTGGATCAGAGCAAGGTCAGTGCCGGAGAAACACTGAGATTGTGGAAGTGACATTCGGTAGAAGGATGAAAAGCAAGTGATGCGGCATTTCTAGCAAATGTGTCTATGAGCTTTAAAAACAACAGCAACAGCATCAACAAGAACAACAAAAACATTCCTTGGAAGGTGGCCTGTCTGTGCATTATGAGACTACGTGGACTTAGTCTGTGTGCTCAACCACAACTTCAGCTTGTCTTTACCTGTATTGAGAGAGGATGCAAGTGGATGCCAGCTAGCTTAGCTCACATTGAAAGTATTCAATAGCACAATATATTCATTATATTACATATTTTACTCTGTATTTACAACAAAGAGTCATTTCATATAAAATGTCAGAATTTTCACAGGATTTATCTTTTGTTTAACTTGATCAAACTGATCAGACATAATATTAATGCTGCTGACAGATAAAGTGAATAAAACTGATCATCTCTGTACAGTAGCATCTGTCAAGAGGTGGGAAACAACAGGCAGCAAATGAACAGTCAGTTCTTGAAGTTGACGTGTTATAAGCAGGAAGAATGGTCAAGCGTAAGGATCTGAGCGACCTTGACAAGGTCCAAACTGTGATGAGTCAGAGAATCTCCAAAACAACAGCTGGTTTGTTCACGATGTGCAGTGATTAGTACCATTAAAAACTGGTCTAAGCAAGGATAACCAGCCAGACTACCTGTTTTGATCCCCGTTTTGATAAAAAGGTGCCAGGACAGTCAGACCAGTAGCTGCAGACCAGACCCTGTCTACCCTAGAAAGTGAATAGAATGGATTTCTGAACATCAGAACGGAACTATGAAGCAATGGAAGAAGGTAGCCTGGCCTGATCAATCACATTTCATTTTACATCATGTGGGGAACCAGGTGTGTGTGTTTTTTGCTTACCTGGGGAACAGTTGGTGCCAGCATGTGCTATGGGAAGAACACAGACCAGCATACTGAGATTCAACTCTTAAATGCACACCAAACTGCAAACAAATGGTTAGAACATAAGCAAATATTTGAAAATGAGTGACATCATTCTGATAGATTAAGATTCACAAAAAAAAAAAAATACAAGGCCGGCACTGAACTAGCCTAGTCCACAACACTGCATACACTTTCTCTCTGGACACCTTAAGCTGCTTGTGTTTTAGCAACACAACATGCCCCCAAAGTGGCTAATAAGGTGTTATTTAGCTCCCTGTGTTGAAAATGCAGCATTAAATCAAACAGTTTGTGGTTACTGGAAATAATAGAAATGCATAAGTAAATCCCATAGGCTTTTACTATGCTCAGATCATTTTAAAATTCAGTTCTGCCTTTATTTAAAATGATTTTTTGTCAGTTTTAGTTGAACAATGCTGGAATCTGGGAGGGCTGCAGCAACCACAGCTCCCCCACTTCCCACGTGCTTGGTCATTACAGTTCAAATGACAGAAGGAGAAGTACTGAAATGTCACACTGATCCAATATATATATATATATATATATATACACACACTATACGGACAAAAGTATTGGAACACTTGCTATAACAGCTTCCACTCTTCTTAGAAGGCTTTCCACAAGATTTTGCGAGAATTTGTGCCATTTCATTCTGTGGAGCATTTGTGCATTCATGAGGTCAGGCACTGATGTTGGATGAGAAGGCCTGGCTCACAATCTCCGTTCCCAAAGGTGTTGGATGGCGTTGAGGTCAGGGCTCTGTGCGGCCAGTCAGGTTTTCCACACCGAACCATGTCTTTATTTAACTTGCTTAATATACATTTTATTAAGCATATTAATAATATATGTACTGTATTATGTACTGTGGAGGAAATCAGTTCATGCAGTTTTAACATCTATACATAGACAGAAGCGATCATCTTCTTTACTTTTTGAAGCAAATTGAAAAGACAGCCCTCGGCAACAGCTGTGGTCAGTCTGGAATGATCAGCACACCTCACCCATCAGTTGACCTTACTGACACTGAGCCCTTTCAGCATCTAATACGCCCAGGTCACAAGACATGTGTAGACCTCTTTGCAGATAGTTCACACCTGTCTTACCTCACCGGAGAAAACATCCTTGTAAATTTGGGGTGGCTTCAGTCGTGAGTGTGTGTGTGTGAGATTGTCATCAGGCTTTGGTGCCGTCAGCGCTGCAACCATTTCCCCTCAGCACTCCCACACTCTCTTTCTTAAATTACACACACACATATACAGTTGAATTTCCTTCTGGATACTTGTATTAGAATCTCTAGGACACAACCCCGCAGGTCATGAGGACTCTTAAGTGGCTCCAACTTATTGCCACTACACTTCATCTTCATAGTATCTCTCACTCTAGACCAGCTGTTCTCTTTACCCTTTTAATCTTCATCTTAGTTGCTCTTTGTGAATAATAAGTGTCTCCAGCAGAGCCTTGTGCATTATAACAACTTTCTTCACAGCTATTGCTGACCTTCTCACACAAGAGACATGACGCTGCTCTGACCTTTCCAATAACTTCTTATGTGGGCGCAGGATGGCTGAGAATTGGGATGGTCGGGATCTACCATTTTTGAACGGGGAACACTTTTGAGAAATGGCCAAAGCAGATTTAAAAGCTAACAAAAAAATGTTACTAAGTAGAAATTCAGCTTATGGACTACAACCTTAAAACACCTGTGGATAGGGTGATTCAGTTTCTGGCTAAATCTTCTTTACATTATTTACATTTCTTAAGGAGTTTGTTGCAATTGACTGTTTAACTTGCTCAACAGAAAGTCAGGATGGTCCTGATTTAAGAAAACCAGGGCACGACCTCCACCTTGACTTTCCATTTGTCATAATAAACACTGTATAGTGGCCATGTGGTTTGTGGTCTGAGGTGGTCCAAATGGCAAAACTCTCCCAGCTCTCCCACTCTCCCAGAGTAATTGTGAGCTGGACCTTTTACATAACCTAATTCTTGCAACTGTATACAGATGCCAGAACATGTCAAACAAAGATTCTGTTTGGTTTTGGAATATTCAAATGACACGGTGCAGTAGGCTACAATTCAGGTGGACCCAAGTTTACGTTTGGGTTAAAGTGGTTGCAGTAGAAAGTTCAGGGCACAGAAGGATGTTCGGAGTTTAAAACATGAGTTTCTCTGGAAAACCATGCAGGTCTGCGAGGTTTTATTTTTTGCATGTAGGTGATGACTGCTGTCGCCCTTAAGAAAGTGCTCTATAGTTATGACCCTCATGTGTTCAAGATGCACAATAAAACTTGACTTTTCACAGAGGGTTTCTATGGCCTCCTAGGCCCAGTTAGCACAGGATTGGAAACTTGGTCTGGGCTTTAAGTGGAAAACTCTCACCTCTACCTGCACTCAGCACGCTGTGGAAGAACCCGAAGACTAACACAGCTCCTCCGACAGCCACACAGATGGCTTTCCCATCCCACTTCAGCCTAACCTCATCCTGCTTCACTCTTTCTGACTTCTCTCTCTGAAACTGAGGGGGTCCACTCCAGCTCTGCTTATTTCATCTCCTCATCTCGCCCGTCGCTCCTCCAGAAACTCTCAGTCGCCATGGCAACGGCGTACACACTCGCAAGTGGAAGTGACGGTGGTACGGGTCACCTCCCATTGGCTGGAGCTGGGGAGATGCAGCGTGGGACGCAGCGAGGGAGCTAATGTCAAGTGCAGCTGGCCGGGCTGGATAACCCGTTTCCTTCTCCGAACGTGTCAGCGGAACCCAAACTGAAAACAGGAAAGCACTTCCCAGTGCTCTCCCAGGACTGCATATCCGTGCATCCTGAGGTCTCTAGCAGAAAACTAGCAAGCCAGGTCCTGTAAACATAAACAAGTGTCTCCCCAGCAGCTGATTAGGAGCAGTTATCAAAATCTCTCACACCTCCTAACAACTTCCATGGGATTCATAAAGTTGCATGTAAAACCAGCTGGTAGGCCACATATTTGACTGTCAGATTGATTTGTTTATTTCTTAGTGTTTTTTTGCCAGTGCTCTCGTGGGAGTGCAGCTGAAGGCAGACGCAGACCCAGAAAGTTGTCTGCATCACTGCTCCATTCACACAAGCATAGAAGCAAAACCATCACGCGCTGGTGTGTGTGCGTGCGTGCGTGTCTTGGTAAGTTCACTCATGTTACCGATGCTACTCTCTCAATGTGGCATATGTGCATTTGCCTTCATCTCCATCTTTCTAAAAGCATTTCCTATACTGTTAAAATCTCCTGAGAGAATATTATTTTCTCCACGACACATCAGTCAAAAATCAAACCCTGGAACGTGTGCCACCATCTTGAATGTAAATCACAGTATAATTTTGGGCCAGCAACAGGTTACAGATTTGACACCTGTGCGTTTTAACTGCCCAATTGAACAAAAGTAAAGTACCTTAGGGCTGAAAAACATGTCTGAAGGCACATTATGATTTGAGCTTTACTTCATCCAGGAGACGTATTTAAAAATGTCTCCAGTGAAATGAACTGGAACCACATAAACAGATGACTCATACAGGAAAACTCCCTTTAACTCAGAACTGAGCGGGACTGCTTCGCACGGAGTGTCCAAGGCGAGCCTCAGACCCTCAAAGCGTTCAAATTCGAACAAGACTACGTCTCTATCAAAACAACCTGCTACAAGCAATCATGCTGAGTGTGTAATAAATTCACATGACAGGCGTGGGCTGAATGAATCTGATAGACTATTTTTTTCCGCTAATAAACAATCAAAAGCAGTTGTGTGTCCTCTGCTGCATTCAAACTCATGACGCTGTCCTGCCATGACCTAGTCTGTGTTTGACATCAAGTCAATTGCACAGAGCAGACGGGAGGAAATCGGACATGAAAAATCTGGCAATTACCAACATCCGAAACAACGCTTATTCCACTGAGGGGCTGAAGAACTCCGCTGTGGGCTACTGCAGACTCAAAAACTCACAGATCAGACTGATCTATGACCTTGCACCTGTACATATTTATCAAATCATAATGAGGTCGAGTCAAACAACGCTGATTCGGTTCACAAACATCTGGATGTACCAAGAGATACACAGTGCAATTTTACTTCATTGACACTTCTTACATAAATGTTGCACCTGTCAGTGTTCAAAAGCACACAATTAAGTTTGTTCCAAAATCAACAGACCTTATTACATGACCTGTGGCATGTCAGCCTGGGTGTGTCTAAGATGTAAAAAGGTATCTCTGCTAGTAATACTACTACATTAGTGTTTTTTCGGATGGAGAAGTTTGACATCAGTTCTGAAACAAGCAAATCAATGCATAAAATAAAAATTATATTTGAAGTTGCTGTAGTGTAGGTCACTGTAACGCTGTACAATTTTATAAGAACATTATTTTCCACTCAGCTGGCTCTGACGGTTACATACGCAATAGAACAGACGCTAACAGAAATCATATGATTGAAATATTTCCTGCTGCTGTATTCAGTGACGATCTTCTTGCTGCAGAGTATTTCCTTCCCCACTCTTCCCTACATCCAGTGAAAGACGTGAATTTGGCCAATACAGTGATGGAAACGGAATTTAAGGGTCTGTCTGAAGGATGGGCTGACACAACTGAAAGATTTGAAATCCTATCTGGCGGTCAGTCTGGGTGCATTATTGATCAATCAAGCATTAAGAAATGTTCAAGGTGATGTGAATGCAGGTCAGAAATGCAGACAGTGCTCCATTGCACCTGCCAACTGGCAGCCCCAAGCCCTCTCAGCCTGACCCGCATGCGTCATTATGTCGTCACTGTTACATTTGCGGCTTGGTCTCGGATGGATATGCACCAGGTTAATTACAAAAACATAAACACTGAATGTGGGAGGTAGCACAGTATTTCTTTCGGAGTGCCAAGTTAGTGTGTCTACATTGCAAACAGTTTATTTGATTAGAGAAGGTCCCGTGGTCATAAAATGGGTTTGGACTCTGCCATGTCTTGTTTGGCATCGTTAGTGAACTGCATTTTGGAAGACAGTCTGTGAAGTCAGAAGTTGGTTGATGACATCATTGCTATATCCCAAGGTGTCCCTCAGAACTTCAACTGTATGCTGACCAATCACAGGAGGTGGAGTAGGTTCGTCAAATTCAAAACTGTTGAACCGGACAGCAGGACCTGTGTGGACAAATAATCATAAAATCGATAAAAAAATATTTGGTTAAATTTCTTATGGATCCTGTAGTCATGACACATTTTTTTCTGAGTGTAACCCTTAAATTTTGCCTCATGATAATATGAATGCCATGTAATTAACAACTTGGCTAGCTTTAAAAATATTAGATAATTTACAATGTTACGCTGTTAATATCCAATGGCTAAAAACTAAAATATTGCTGAATGTTGGCAGTCACGTTTGTCCCTTTACTCTCTCTCGTGTACCAACCCTCTGTTTCATCTGCAAGTTCCCCAGCACAGTCAGTTTTGACAAACCAGCTCAGGAGTAAGTAAAGTAAAGTGGCCCCTTACAGTCACACTGTGAAATTCTTTTCTCTGCATTTAACCCATTCACCAAGCGAAGCAGGGTAGCAGTGTGTGGGGACGGTCCCTTGCTCAAGAGTAAGTCAGGTGATGGCACTAGTGGTGCTGGGATTTGAACACACAACCTTCTGATTGCAGGGGCAGCACCCTAACCACTAGGCCACCACCTGCCCCAGAGTGTTGATCTGGACCTTTTATGGCAGCAACCATCATACATATGGAGGAATCTTATCCATTAGTCTTCTCCAGCCCTGGTGCTGTTTAAAAAGAACTGGCTGTGCAGAAAAGCTTTGTTCATTTTTATGGCTCACAGTTTTACTGAGTTTTAAACCACACTGATAAAGTCATTTTAATGAAGAACTGGATGTAATTTGAACAGGTCAATGTTTTGGGGATGTTTTCACAGGAAGCATTCGGGTGAATATTTACTCCTGTGTTTGTAAGCTAAATTAACTGAAGAAAGAAAAAATCCAAATATGTCTTATTTATTACACTTAGAATATGTGGAAAACACTTATTTTTAATAAGCTTGTAATGGGCATGTTTTGTGCTTCATAAGGCATTTTGTAAATGACATTTTTCTATTTGAAATGTTATCGTCTGACACTTTATATGTAATGCATTTCATCACCAAATGAAGTGTCTACGATGAACTTATAGGCTTACATTATAATGCATTACGAAGTCTCAACTTATGAAATCATATACTTTTGCATTATAATGTGTTATGCCCGCATTTATAACTACTTAGAAGCAAATATGCAAGGCACTGTAAGGCATTATAAATACGCAATACTATATAAAGCATTATAAATCCATTTAGAATGCATTACTGTGATCATTAGAGGCATCAGCATTTCTGCAGGTATTTCAGTCTTTTCATTCCAAAATCCAATTAATTTCGCTGAAACTCATTACTAGTCCTCTTCCTTGAGTTCTGACTACAAGCAAGAAAAAGCTCCTCGATGTATTCGAAATGGTTGGTAACCTAAAAGTGATAACAATTAATTAAACATGTATTAAACAGACAGTATTATGATTTCAGAAAAAAAACATTAGCTGCATCTTTTTTTCATTATTTGCAACAAAAGCACTCATGACAGAGAATCATGTGTTTTTTAGTTAAAGAGATTATTTAGAAAAAACGTTTTTTTTTTTCTAAAGGATGAGTTTTAATCCATTTCGAATGGATTTTCGACTTATTCATGATGTTATTCATTAAAGGTCACTTATAAAATGTCAAACATAAAGCTGATGATAAAAATGGATGACAATAAGTAGTAACGCGGTATGACTCACTTCCTGGAAAAAAAACAGTTACTGTGATCATTAGAGGCATTAGCATTTCTGCAGGTATTTCAGTCTTTTCATTCCAAAATCCAATTAATTTCGCTGAAACTAATTACCAGTCCTCTTCCTTGACTTCTGACTACAATGTAGCTGAGACAGATTCTCCAAAGGCATGACTGACATTCAGAAATCAGTTCATGCAATGAAAGGTGGGCACCCACCCACCCACATACTGCTTTAATGTGCAGAACTGAGCAGTTCCTTTCTCGCTGCTCTGAACGTGTTTTCTCCTACGCACCTAGAGGTCAGACTCCCTGGGGATTGCTACAGCCCTTTATTGGCACTCTAAAAATGTTTTGATTACTGCATCTTCATAATTTAATACTTTCCTACATAAAGGCGCACAGTTTTCAAAACATCGATGGCTCATGTTGACCAGACGTAAAGCTTGTTATTAATCACGAAGAGGGAAATAATATGTTATATGATGAGAACTAAAGGGAGACTTGGGTTTGAGAAACCATCCACCCTCCCTGTTTCTGGCCTAGTCATGCCATTTATAACTGCTTCCTGATGTTCGTTTTGATAGATTATGCTTCTCATTTGATGCAAGGAAACATGCGTTCTGGCCTGGCGTAAGACGCTGCTGTTCGTGACTTCTGAATGGGGCGGACGCCAGGGAGATAAAATTACTGGTAGCTTTGATTCAAACGTTATGGTCAAATAAATCAAAGTGTTTAAAAAAAGGTGATATGTAGTCAGTGTAGTCATGTTGTAAAGGCCTGAAGCCCAGCACACGAGTCAAATCCATCCCTTCTTTATGGAGTGATCGGGTCAGTTAGGGACCGCCTGGGATCCTCTTGCATTGAGGATTTGTAGTTCCATCAAGATCTTTTGTAAACGACTCACTCTCGTTTTTTTCTAGTTCTTTGAAAACTGCAGATTGGTTAGTTAGAAACTCTCTTAAAAAAGAAACAATGCTAAATAATTACAAACCCACACTTACTATTAATAAGAAAAGTCGTTGACAAAGCAGACTCGAAACAACAGACTACTTTCATAACTTTAAATTCTTAACTAGTTTCACAATTTTCAGTCAGGATTCTGACCCAATCATAGCACTGAGACCACTTTTCTAAAGGTTTTTAATGAAATCCATTTAAATACAAATACAGAACCTCAACTACTGCTAGATCCCAGTGCAGCCAATGACAGCAGAAATCATAAAATACTCTTAGGTAGACTTGAAAACTGAATTAGGCTCTCAGAAATGTAACTTGTACCTACAGGGCAAGGACTATTTTGCTCAAATTTACCAACATGTTTGAGTGGACACCCATGCTCTGTGCTGTCCCTCTGGGTTTTGGTTCATGGATTGCATTTATCCAGTATACAGGCCCCTCAATGTCAGTGTATTGATCATATTAAAAACTGGATGGGTCAAAAACATCCTGTAGCTAAAACTGAGATTATTTGGAAACAAATATAAGAGCTACAGATTTGCTACTTATTCTTACTCTAGAGCCCTAAACCTTGGTGCTTTGGTAAAGTAAGATCTTAGACTTAGCAGTCAAATCAAAGCCAATACAAAGTCAGTATTCTATCACCTCAAGATATAACCAAATTAAGAGATTTTTTGTCAAAACATGACCTAGAGAAACTCATTCATGCTTGCATTTCTAGCAGGGTTGACTATTGTAATGGTCTCCTAAACAGGCTACTTAAAATAAAAACCCTCTGATTCAAAATACAGCTGCTAGGATTCTCACAAGAACCAAAAGAATGGAACACGCTTTGATTCCTCTATCATCTTTCCACTGGCTCCCAGTCACAGAAGTGACTTCAAAAGACTATCACTTGTCCATAAATCACTAAATGGTTTAGGACCAACTTATCTATTTCATACGCTGGATATAAGCGATTTAATTTTGGTGCATACCAACTGATTCATGTAGGTACTCATTAGAGTACTACAACAACAAAAGAATTTGTCAACCCCTGGATAAAAGCCAGGTAGGACTCCGAGGTCATTAGGATCTAGTCACTTGGCCGTGCCAGTGGACTTTAAATTAATAAAATTGAAGAAAGTGAATTTTTTTGGAATTAAGACACAAAAATGGACAAAGTACAAAAATACACTTGATGAAGCTTTTTGGCCAAACTCAAAAAAAACAAAACCACACCAAATAAAACAACTATTTTGTGAGAGAAAAAGGCAGTAAAGACGGCTTCACACAAAACCAGAGGCAGCTGGGCGATGCAGATGAGGACGAGACAGCCATCAAAATAAAAGACAGAAAAGGGAGGGAGACACAGAACTTGAACATGATTGTGTGCGTGTGTGCGGTTTCGCAGCCTCAGCAGTTAGGAGCGATGCCTTAACCACATCCTCCATTTTCACCCTCCCTCTCTCCTCCCCTGCTCCCCGTTCCTCTACTTCTACTCACAGTGCCATGGGCTCTTCATTGTCTCTAGCGCTAACATCTGCTTCTCCTCAGCCCATAGCCTGGCGAGGGATGGAGACACTCCTCTCTCCTCCGCAGGCATGGTTCAAGGGTTTCCTTTCCTTCTTCCACAACAAAGCCCTCTCTGTCCTCTCCAGCAACTCAGTTCTAGATCCGTCCACTGTTGTTGGTGCTCTTTTCTGCACCATAACACCAAATCGAAAGCCACAGATCCTCTGTAGATATGAAGGACAAAGGGCAAATCAACCAGACCATGGTCTTGGCAAACAAAACATTTTGCTTTTTTTGGTTCCTTTTAGAGATTTATATGTGACAAATCACCTTGATTTTCTATTACCTGGACTAAACTGTATTTTTTGTGAGCGGAACCATTGTTCTGTGGGCCTCTGACTGCATGTAAATATGTGCATCTGACCATGAAGCATATATAACTCCTTTCTGAGTGGAAACGAATGTAGTTTTCCGGTATTTCCATGGTGATTCCTCGTGGCATGAGGAGGCCCGATGTGTGTGGACCAGTTTTAGTAATAATCTGATGAGGTAGAGTTTGCCACAATTTCCGTTGCCTAATACACAGAGCACAGGTTTCACATATATGTCCAATCCTCCACTGCAGACTAAATCCTGATGGTAAATCCTGATGGCTCTCAACCTGGATTCCCTGTGTGGTGCTTGGCTCAGTCAACAACATGGACAACATCCAACACAGTATAAAAGGCGAACTGGAGTGTAAGCCAGGACAAACCATACCTCTTACAAACTCTGCTTTTATGAGGCTGCAGGGGAGAGAGAGAGAGAGAGATAGAGAGAGAGAGAGAGAGAAAGAGAGAGAGAGAGAGAGAGGGGGGGGGGAGGAGAGAGAGACAGAGGGACAGAAAAGGACAGAAAGAAAAGTTTGAATCACAAGAATATGTACTTAGAGGTTCTGAGCATCTGTGGGTCACTAACAAAGGTAAAGACCAACAAAAAATGCATGCTATGAGGAAATGATTTCTAGGAAACTATTAAAATAAATCCCCCACCATATTATTTGTTGGCTGGAGTGAGGAAGTACACAGTTACCTGCGAGGCTCATCTCCGGTTGTACATCTGTGAAATAAAAAGAATCCTAGAGAAACGAATATCTTATGTGACTGTTATAGCTGGACCTTCTTATATAATGTTTTTGCACATAGGTCATCAGGATCCTGATCCTCAGATTCTCTTATACAGCCCAAAAGGTTAGATATGAGCTAACTGACTGCAGAATTCATCTTTTGCAATGTTTTTTTTTTTTTTTTCTGAACCATGAGTTTTGTGTGAATCTGGTGTAATGCTTTGCCTTGCTGTTCTACTGGATCAAAATCAATTCAGTTTTAGGTTCATGACAGACTAAATTTGTCCTCTACAATGTTGTGTAACTTCAGGGATCCCAACAGAGAAAAAAACAGCCCAACAATAGCCCATAACCCAGCAGGGATTAGTGTCTTTTCTGCATGACCATCTCCTTTTTGTGCAAAACCCAACTCCACTGTTCATGGCTAAAAAGCTTTATTTTGCTCTCATCTCCCAGTTGATATCAAAGTTCCAATGTTTAGCAAATTCCCAGCACTTACATTTTATGATAATCAAAGTATATGTTTACTTCCAAATCAGTGGTTGACACTGTGGCGGCTTGCCGTGGTTTTTTTTTAGATTTGTTGACTTTGAAATGCAGCTAATAAATGCAGCGGCGCGACCACAATCAATGGAAAATGAATAAGAATGAAATAACATGCACCGCAAGTTCACATCAAATCATATCTGTTTCTTTTTAAGTATCATGGAAAGATTCAAAAGAGATTTCTAGAAAGTTCATATTCATATGATATTAAGATACACTTCTTTAAAAAAGTTTGCCTGCCCCCATATTTCCTCCTGCTGGTATTATGTAGAGCCAATAATTCTGAAATTTGATTTTACATTTTAAAGAGCTTTTGTCATAAAGAAATTTGTAATAATGCAAAGACCTATAAAATGTTTCAATTTTGCTTCAAGAGAAGCAAAACAGCATTTCAACGCATTCTCTCTCCTCTGGCTCTCTTCCCAGCATCAAACAGCAGAGGGACGGGAGAAGGGGAGGGGAGCGTGTGCGAGGCTTTACCGCGATCCCCCCACAGCCTCTAGCGATGACTAAAGCCGTCAGTCCAGGGTGAACATCTTCATCAGAGGTGCTTTGAGCCCACGCAACAAGTCGCCCCTCTCAGTCTCTTTAATCAGCCACCCTGTCTCTTTTAACTGCTCACTGCATCTTTAATGGGCATGAGTGAGCGAGAGATGAAGAGTTTGAGAAAGACAAGTGTGGAAATGGATCAAACGAAACAGACATAACAGGGAGAAAGAGAGAGAGAGAGAGAGAGAGAGAGAGAGAGAGAGAGAGAGAGAGCGAGAGAGAGAGAAGAAGAAGAAAAAGACGGGGTTTTTAAAAAAGTCAATTAAATGGTACTGTTCAGTACATCAGTTTAATTTAGTCTTACAAGATTAAAGCTATAGCGTGTTATTTTTTCGTACCAGCTTCCAAACTAAAGTATACGTGTAGGTGGTGAGGAAGTACAAATTAGAACCAGATGAATTCATTCATGATCTGGAAACGGTGAGTCACTTCTGATGTTCCTGCACAAAGGTTGAAACAGAACTCTGTTCATTCACGTTCATGTTTGTGTGTAATGACTCCACAAATGAGGGCCAAATGAGGAATAGGGGAAATCAAACATTTCCCCTTTTAACTGCGAAAGGCTTTATGAAGAAAAGCACTCAGCTGAGAATTCTGTAGCCTTCAGAACCTGTACATACGTAATAAAAGATATTTTATGCCTTGGACAACTTAATCTGAAACAATCCTAGCCAAACTATTCAAAATACACCCATCATTTTAACCGTGAAATACCCACAGGAATGAGGGTGAAGAAAAAGGAACTGAAAAAACACAAATTAAAAGCTAGACAACACCGTATCATCGTATGTCTGAGACCCTGTATCATGACTAATAGATTTCCTGTGAGAAGTAGATGTGGGATGACCTAAATTCTGCTAAAATGAAAATAGCTGGAGGCCGAATCAAAATGGAAAGAAAGCGATTCACAGACGTTTGATTTGAGAGTGGTCCCTACAGCATCGGAGCGGAGGATTGTACTGCACAGCAGAAGTATTTCAAGATGGGCAGGACACGTCCCATCTGTCCTTTGGTGACATAGAGAGAATCTCTATATTAGGATATGAACTTTGAGTGTTAGTGGCTGAGAAAAAGTTCCTTCATAATTCATGGTTCTTGTTCATGAGAAATCTAAAGGTCACTGCACACCAGACACCCTGAGCTGAGATGCCAGAAACACAAAATCATTGTTTTCAATAAATATGGACCCTGGTACAGAGCTTCAATGCCAGTGCACAGCGACTTCCACTGTTCAGTTTCTCTGTCACAGTACATAACTAACATAACGCTACGAAAACAAAAGGCAAAATAGAAGACAAGCAGCTTGAAATTAACCAAGTAAAAGCCAGTGATTCTAAAGTCTTAATGACACATCAACTGAGCTACCGGCACTACCTTATTCTTCATTCATCTCACACTTTTCAGTAAGCTGATACACAGTGCAACAAATAAGTACATTTCATTTTATGGAAACATGAAGTCATTTTATTTCATTAAATTCAAATGAGTAGAATGTCTCACTGACACATTCTATACAGTAGAGCTGTGGATTGTACTGTATTTGCTACACGATGCCCGGCTTTGGCGTATCCATTGCTTTCCACTGCAGCACAAGGTGGTGTTTGGCTTCGAGGCAGCAGAACAAAAGCAGGCTACATGAATGGAACGGTTCTGTAATCAGTTTTGGAACACACAGTCCTTCTTTTTGTACTGACAGCAGTTATAACCATACTGCTTGTGATTTACTCTTTAAAATGCACAGATTTCCAACCTGCTGTTGCGCATTACAAGCTAGTTCAGAAGGTTCTGTGAATATTATCGCAGTTATTGTCATCAACTGTACGCCATAAAAAACACTCAGTTTTTAACCTGTATTACATCTGACCTGTATTTTTGGTTCAATTTTAAATATGCCAGTGAGAATGCAATGCAAACCAGGACTAAAAGGCTTCAATGCATTATTTTCGGATTTGGTCCGGACTAAGGGATCGCAACTGAAGTATAAACCCACTTCAAGTTTGAGCAGTTCAGATATGAGATTGTCGGACTGCATCCATGAAAAATCTTATAACATAAACTCATTTGCAACATATAGTCAGAACAGCGATGGGAAACAATGAGCATGTAAGAGGAAACCCGTGGGCGACATGGTGGAAACAACCACAGCGAAAATGGTGATAGTATTAAAAAAGCCATTCTGCGTAGATCCAAGAAATGGAAAGTGGAGCTAATAGCTCAGGAAAACGCATGGACGTTTGACGTAAAGGCCGAAAAGGAACAGAACAGAGCAGGATACAAACGGGGTGGGGAGAGACTCCCCCCAAAAACAAGTGCAGAAACAATACGTTTCTCACGCTCTATTTTTGCAAAGTCACATGATTGATACTTCTTGCATTTATTATTATAATTTCAAGGAGAAAGTCATGTAATTTGTATTTGATTATGTAGCGTAAACTCTGCTTCATCAACAACACAACAAATTACAAACAATAACTGCCCTGAAATGATATATTATGAACAAATTTGCCTTAAACAATTCCATAGCAGTTGTAAGCCAGATGTTGAGGCATGAGTTATAGATACACAAATAAGTTGCACTACTCAGTTTGTTTACACTCCTTATGACGACTAACGTTGCATAAGAGAAAAAGTAGATCACTTAAAAAAAACAAAAAAAAAAACCCCAAAAAGCTGAGTTTCCTTGAATCTCTTCTCTGAGTGCACGCCTACTCCATTTTCACCTACCCACTTGTTTCATCACAGACAAGCCCATGTGACGTACAGTGAAGGGAAGCGGCGCAGTGGTGACACTCCGAATGATGAATATCTGATGAGAATATGAGCCGTGCTGACAAGCTCTGCTTCTTTCCTGTTTGTTCCTCAATGAAAAAAAAAAAATCACTTGTCAATTCACATGACATCCCGATGTGCGACAGGGGGAATGCCGACGGATCCTGGCTGCCTGACGTCAGCCGCGCCGCCTTGCGCCCGCAGCCTCTGCAGCCATCTCACCTCCTCCCCGTCTACCTGCCGAAACTCCCCACAGGAACGGATCCCTTCAGTCCATTTTGATTTAGCTCTGTTGCTATAAAGGAAGTAGCTGCTCTCACCATGATTTTCTGGGTTGTGCACAGCAGCGCTTTCTCTGAACAGCTAAATCAGGGTCGACATCTGGTTCACTTTCCATCTCTGATGCTGAGCTACACGACTAAACTGGCTGCTATAAATATCTTAAAAACTTTAAATGTATCAGTCTACCACTGCGAACTGAAGCTTGAAATATTGTCCGAACCTGATGAGACTGGGTTCCTGGCTGCCTGCTGCTTCACTTGGTGAATGGATTAAATACAGAAGGAGAACGTGCTGTGGTGTGTTCACGACAGATTGGTCACTTTTATTTGTCATTATTATTTGTTAAAAGTTTGCTCATCAAACTTCTATAATGGATTTTGGCCTGCTTTAGTTTCCCTCTCTAAGACATTCTTCTACCTTTATTACCTTTTTAAATGCGGCATTAGACGCTGTTACTCGTGTAATTTATACAGACTATAAAGTTTTGTTATTTTCAACAAAGACACTCATTTATAATTACATTTGCTAAAGAGTAATTATAATGTGTATTTCCATAACTACTACGTAGCATTTTTACATTTTATTTATCAATGATTTGATAACATCGGTCACCGTTAGCAGAATCTCTTTATTAGGAATACAGAGTATTATATGGCATCTAGATGGTGGTGCTTGGGCTCGGCTTGAGTTTGGAGAGAACCTTGTCAGACTTGGGTTAGTTTTGGGCTTAAACTTGGTGTCGTGCGTCAGATTAAAACATGGATATTTGATTTGAGAGCAACATTTCAAGACCAGCTTTAACTAGTAGTCCTGTGTTTATAGGATGCTCTAGATTATTAGTAAAAGTGGCATTATTTGAACACATCATATTTGAGGTGGCCTAAAGGTTAGGACATTCTCCCTGTGATCATAAAGTTGTGGGTTCGAAACCCAGGACTGCTAGTGGCACCTCTGAGGTACCCTGATCAAGGTACCGTCCCCACACTCTGCTCCCCGGGCGCCGTGTTCCTGGCTGCCACTTGCTTCACTTAGTGAATGGGTTAAATATAGAGAGGAATTTTACACTGTTCACACTGTGGTGCTGTGGTGTGGTCATGTATGACAGAATGGTCACTTTACTTTACATGAAATGAGAGTCTGTAGCCAACAAACTTTGACTGTGTAGAAAGTGAACTGAAAGTTACTGGAAAAAAGGAAACAGTATATTGCACTTACAGATGATTTTCTGGTTTTCTAGGAAAAAAAAAACTGAATGTGAAGCATTCATTCCTTTTTTACAAAGTAAAATAATTTTCCCAGTACCACAATCAGAACTAGAATGAGTAATCAGGAGCATTGAGATGTGCTGGTAAGCTTTTGTGGAAACCTGCCTTTTCACAAGAACACACCAAACCGGCACGAACAAAAAAACACTCGAGAATGCAGGAAAATGAAGTAAAATGCTCACTGAGACATTTCAGAATTAGCTACGCTGTGTGAAATAACATGATGCACTCATTAGTTTACAGCACACATTAAACCTTTGCTTAACTTGCTCGTCAGAAAAATAGTTAACAGGCCAGTTACCTAAATATTATCTCTCTGTACTAAAAAAGTACTTAGTCATAAGTCAAGGATTTCAGAAGAGTACAGAACAGAGTTACAGATTTATTTTATAGATGTATTATTTATATATTCTTTTTCAAAAGCAATATCGTGCTGATACTGACGAGAGAGCATCAGAAGAAATATAAAATATAGTTATGGGTTGATGTGTTCGCATCTACATAATATCTACATCACCTCCCGATCCAAACACCGATCTCACTCTGACCCTTCCAATTGTGAACGAACTGTCCAGTAGAATGTCTGGAAATACAGACAGTTAATAACTGCACTACAGGACAGACGTTTCAAAATGAACTTTTTCAAAAAGTCATTACAAGAAAATCTTAGAAATATTAAAAACACGTGTAACTGACTCGTTTTCGATATTTTATTGTCTGTAGTAACTCACTCTTAGGCACAAAGGCTCAAACTACTGGTTTTGAAGAAACATGTCAGGTCAGTCTTTACTGACTGACATTCCCTTTGTGTTTGATCATGAAAAAAGAAAAAAAAGATTACTCAATTCTTCACACAATTTCTTCTGGTTTACGAATCACTGGACAAAATTTCACTCTTTAACAGGATAACGATCCCAAACATTCTTCAACACTGTGCCAAAATATCCAGTCCAAAGAAACCCGAAAAGTGTAGAGAATGATGTCGATGTCTTGGTCTCCCCAGTCTAAAGGTCTTTCTCCCACTGAGCTGTATGAGACGAGCTGGACTGAACTGAGCCTAAAGCACATGAGACAGACCTGTTAGCTGCTTGAAAAGGTACTGAGAGGATTTGGGCACAAGATATTTCCAAAAATGGCTGGAAAGGGTGTGGCTGAGCAGCTGTGATGAAGGAAAGGGGAGGTTATTTTGATGAAACTCGTACATAAGCTTTTGTATCTATTAAATTACGCTTACAGTGTATATTGTTGCATTTGTTTCTTTTGTATTTCTAGTGTTTTCTTGTAATGGAATTTTGAAAGAGCAGTGTGTTGTTCATTTATTCTTCAATCTGAGGGTTGGCTAAAACTTCTGGCCTGTTTTGGTAAATTTAGCAAGATAGCAAGAAAGTATGACCAAACAAACCAACAAACAAAACAAACAAACAAAAACAAGAATCAGGATATTTTGAGGCATAACAACAGCTGAACTACAGCAGGCGTCAGTTATGAAAATACATATCGGAGCACAAACACTACACATTAAACTCGCTGTGGTCATGGTACTCTCACCTTAGATATGCACATTAGCACTAGGCTTCACAGGGAGCCGCATACCCAGCTAACAAGGTGGCTCTGCCAAGGCCCTTTGGTTAAAATAAAGGGGTTTATTTTGGGAAATGCCTCACAATAAACTGTTTTGCGCTCTCACTAATGAGGAAGCTTCTCGCAATCAATGGCACAAAAACTTCTTCAGAGAGCGTGCTGTTTTTCATGGCATTTCCCTGCTGCTGCGGCTGCAAAAAAAAAAAAAGAAAGAAAAAAAAGCAGTGTGCTTGACAGGTATCGGCAGTGTTTCCTTCTATACTTGGAGATCCTCCAGCAACAGTTTTGTCTGGCGTGCTTATTATTTTCTTTATGATGAGATTAGCGATTCCGCTTTTGGAACAAGAAGTGTCTGACAGTCTACATGATTATGTAATCTGATATTCAGTTGTCAAGATTGTCCTGGATGAACATTTTTTGCTCATATGAATCCTCAGTGTTTGCACCCTCACACTCATTACGTAACATTAACAAATGCAATCTCTCAGGCAGCTAATGGCCAATTTTGCTCTTTTGTTGCTACTGTCGGGATTCCATTACTTGGTCCTGCCTTCTGGAAAAGACAATGAACGTGTTCTTTGGGAGTGCACGTTTTTTGAATGAATGAATGAACGAAAGTAATTCAGACTGTCATCCTCATGAGACAAAATCTGTCAGTAGAAAAAAAAAGAAAAAAAAAAGAAGCAAACCAACCGCTTTTGGGCGAGTTCTCAGACAAACAGAGGCATGCTTTTTGGTGGCCTTTCTGTTGTATGCATGAAAAACAACAGACTGCCCACGTGTGCAACAGGCCTGAACTTCTGCTGCACTTAGGCTGTGATGAAGGGGAAAAAGAGGCCTGATTGGCTGTTTGCTACTATACAAATAGCTATGGAAGATTAGAGGCTCGGGGTGAGTACTGGAGTGTGATGTATATGTTAGTGAGTTGATGGGTCAGAGCCTCTGGGATGGAAAAAGGTGTTTGTTGTGGTTTTTGCCTCCTGCTTTGCGGGACATTCTTCACAATCACTCTAGATTCAGCTGGGATAGCAACAACAATGTGCGAACTTACGAACTGGTAAACAGCAAAATCACAGCCATCAAAGAGCCTGATGGATTGTTCAGGATATCACTCGAGAGACTTGTTGACGCACAATGCATTCGCCTTTGCAGTTCTGGAAGCATTTGAAATTCGTTGAACCGCTCTTCGTTAAACAACTCTAAAGGCTATTTTGGTACAGAAAGAAAGGGCACGGACTCTGAGAAGGGCATTTTTTTTAGGAATTAGGTTAAACTACAGGAGTAGTAAATTCTTTCACGGAGCCCTTCATATGGAATGAAACAACTAGCCATGGCAAACAATTAGAGCTTTTTTCTGTCACTGTTTGCTATTTAGTCCCACAGATCATTAGCGCAGTTCGGCCTTTGGCATCTATGTAAGTAGTCTGTTTGTGTGTTTGCAGGGTACAAAACATCCCCCCAATTTGTACCATTTGTAAAACCACCTGTTTGAGAAGACAAGGCATGAAAGCCTTACGCCGATTCCTTTAGGAAATAGTGGAAACTGGACCTTTGCGGTATAGCAAAGTTCAGGGAAAGCAATGTAAGGTTAAAGTTCTTACATCTAAAACTCAACAAAGCAGGGAAATGTTTTCTACCCATTATAATACCTTCCAAAAATTGGCAAAGAAACCTATTGTTTTTCCAGAATATTTTTCATCTACCACATTCACCAGCTATTTCAAAATCCAGAAGTACATTTTCTTCCTAGTGGCTGAAGCACAGTAAGTCTCTAACCTTAGCAAATGTTGCTTTTGAAGACAGTATTCTTCTTAAGGTCAGAAAAACCACAGACCAATAAACACTTGTTTTGCATATGTGAATGATTGGAATGAAAAGCACTGTCTCACTGGGACAGACAAGAAATCCAAGAAATCCTGGGGTTGACGTCCTTGCTAATAGGGAAACCAGTTCACTTTCACAGAAAAATAATATTCTATTGTTCTGGACATGAAAGACAGAAAGAGGTAATACATCACACATTCGACTGAACAAAACAATGGATGACAACAACCCTTTGAAGCAAGAAGTTCATGGGTGACTGGGAGGTGAAAGAATTGCTTAAAGTGATTTTAGCATTCTGAAACCGAATAGCCAGCAGAACCCAGAGGAGGGACTTTACGCATCGATGGAGGTGGCCGGAAATAAATAGTGTTGTAGCCACTATATCCAAAGGCACGAAGCAAGAACTCTAACAAGACAGCTGAACAAAGTCTTTGCTCACCTGATGAGATATAGCCATGGAAAAAAAATAAGAGACCACATCATTTGTTTTCCTAGTTATTGCTTTTGTAATTTGTGGGAGTGTGTCTGTGTAAAATGTGCAAGTCACTGTTGTGTTGTACACTACTGACCAACACTTGATTCAAAATACCAAACAAAAAAATGTTTGGTGAAAATGTAATATAATACATTTATAATAGATATAAATAATTTATTATACATTGGAAATGTTAAACTACACAACACTCTTACATTATTTTACAACTACAACAATTAAAATAGTGATGTTAAGAGCAGAGTGTGTGTGTGTGTGTGTGTGTGTGTGTGTGTGTGTGTGTGTGTGT
>JBBJLS010000006.1:5324124-5345628 GCA_037577275.1 Bryconaethiops microstoma | reverse complement strand
GGTGTTTCTTATTTTTTACACAGCTCACACTGCAATAGTTCAGAAAAGAATAGCAACCTGTGCATTTTACACACACATACATAAACACACACACACACACACACATACACACACACACACACACACACACACACTGCAGCAAACTGTACAAACAGTGAACAGAAAAAAGGGAAAAGTGATCTCTTATTATTTTCCATGGCTGTATTTACAGAAAGGTTGAAAAAATGGAATAGATTAACAAGTTTCGTTGAAAATGTTCAGTTGGATTCATCAGCAGTGGCATTTATTTGCCTAAACAAAACAAAAAAAGCACGGTGGCAAAAGGTAGGGAGTGTAAACTGCACATATGCAAAACAAGCACAGTTTTATTCTGTCTACAGCTCTCCTGACCCAACCAAGCCTGATGGGACCCCACAAAATGTCCAGTTTCAGGATGGATTAGGTTTGACTGTTCATGTGCACCACTGAGTTTGCTTTCTAATGAGTGATTTTTATGTAGTACACTCATGCTTTCACTTTTTCCCTTTGTCACACACTTTGTTTTCTCTGTTTCTTATAATGTTAGCTGAAGTGACAAAACGAGCAGAAGTAAGAAGTCTAAAACAACCATCAGTCCAAAACTTATGTGATAATGGAGGTTTGTTAACAAAATTAAGTCTTCACAAACCTGGAACTGCAATCCTTCCTGATGTTGGGTGATCCATCTCTAAAATGAGCCCATTATGAACAACCTGAGGAACAGATAAAAAAAATTATGAAAAAAAAAGAATTAAATTATTAATGATGTTCACATTTTTTCTCTTTGCTGTAAACAAGGATCTCTGATAATGCTACAGTGTAGTCAGTATAACACACCTTTACACAAACGCTACATAACCTGTCTATCTGTCCTCCTGTGATTCTATCCAAAGAAGAGAGGGTCAAATTGACAATGTCTGTGTTACTCTGACCTTGTGAAATGAACTTTTAATAGAAGCTTAGCTGACGTGAGCAATACGTTTCCTTGACACATCAGATTTGAAGAAAAAAAAAACATAACATACGCTTTTTGTCCCCCTTAACCAGTTTTCTCCTCTACCCTTGTAAAAATGGAGGAAGGAAAACAAGACTACATCAAGGACAGCTAATCATTAAGTCCATAAAGCATGAAAGAGTAAGAAAACGCTAACTGTCTCTAGCAATGACAATGAGGAATACCACTCTGTACTAAAATTAATGGCATCTGGCATAGGAGTATTTGCACCATAAAACTGGCTCACAATAATACAATGTGCAAAATAATCACCCATTTACCATCAGACCAAGAAAAACTTGCAGTTTATGCAGTTTATCACCAGTGATAACAAAAGCATGATGTCTTTTTCATATTACATCTGAAATTTTGCTGCATGGATTCTAAACTTTCCGTCAATCACATTTGCATTTGTTGTAGAAGAAAATATATTTCAAAATGCATTTGATAAAGTTATTGTTTTGCAAACAGCCACGTTTTGCAGAAAGGAAAACCCCCAACATTTTAACCACATTTAAGTCATTGTCTGAATGGACATGGAAGGAGAATGTAAATGGAATGGACAGATAAGTAATTATGTATCTACTTAATTATAAAATTACATTTAAATAGTTTAGAAGAAAACAATTATACCAATCTTTAGTAAGGTGGTATGTTTTCCAAGGGCCTCAGGAAAACCAGAAAAAAATCAGGAAAAGGCAAGAAAAAAAGTTAAGAAAGGTTTTGGTTAAAAAGAAATTTCCTTTCTTTTGCACATCAGAGAGTTTCAACTCTCCCATAAGATTCCAAGGCCTCTCTACCTACTGTCAGAAAGCATTAGCACCATTAGCGCTCTTCATGATCATGTCAGTGGACCGAAGCCAGACAGTTATGTAATGACACATGCAGGCACATAGGCAGACTTTCATCTTTTTAAATAACTTTTATTGTTCCAAACACAAAAAGGCACGAGGGCCTAAACGAAACTTAAAGCTATAACTAAGGAGACTGGAGCATCAAAACAAACCAGCATGACTGACTGGATCACCAAACATGATGGACTGTGGACTGACACTCAGGTCCAACACAAAATAAACTAAATACAAAACATGAAACTCCACAAACCAATCAAACTCAAACATCACTTTCCCTGAGCACACCGGTCAGCTGAAACACGTGATGTAAACAAACATAAAACCCGTGTGCTCAGGCATCACAATAAGAGTACCCTGAACGCAAAACAGACAAGGACGGCCTCTAGCAGCCGCCAACTGTCACATAAATAAATAATAATAATTAAAAAAGCAGATATGGACTTCCCATATTAAACAAAAACATAAGGGAAATATAATAATAAACCATATTAAGCTTTAACCACACACACTGAGCTTGGGTTTCAACTTAAAAAGATTCTTAAATGAAAGATTTCTACTGGCTGCGTACTTGAAGTTGAAAGAGAAGACAGAAAGGAATGGAAAAAAAAAAATGAAAGAAAGTGCAGATGTGACACGCTGTCAGACGTGAGCCGGGAAGAGAAATGAACATAAGGACGACGGAGAAATATGAGGTGAGAGTGGACAGACCCAGAAAGTAAACACGACAGAGCAGGTTAGGGTTTTACACAACAGGAGAGACCCTGGTGAGAGATCTACCGGCTCTGAGTCCTTCAAGAAAGAAAAACAGAGACGTCTCCAAAGCTCAGTCCCTCAGCGGCTGTCTAACGCATGACCTGCGCCAAACATTTCAGGCTTTATCAACCATACGCTACAACACCTAAACACTTCTGACTGCTCCCCGTTCATAAACAATACAAGGTGAGGTCTGATCAGTCAGACAAGGTCACCGTGTTCCAAGAACAGCGCATTTATTAGAAATGATATGTGGACGTGGCAATTACTGGACAGAACAGTGGCTATAAATCTTGCAGAAAAAAAATCACTGACGCATTTTCATGGTTCCCCAAGTCTCCCGAATGAGGGCAGGTGCAAAAGCAGACTTACATGTTCATGTTCAAATCTTTATTTGATAAACTAAAACAAACACAGGCATGCGGGCCAGAAACCAAAACTCAAACACTAGTCAAAGGAGATGGAGGAACATACAAACATCTCCACTATGTATAACGGTGGACCAACAACTCAGGACCTCCTGAGCTCACCGGCAGCTGAAACAAATAATTACTCAACAAAACCCCGGTGTGCTCAGGAATCTAAACAAACCCTTGCCCACCGTCACTGTCTCCAGGCCTGACAGGAACCACCCCCTCAAACCCCTCCCCCCAAGAGCTTCCCACCATGATGCCAACAGAGCCCCATAACACACCAAGGGCAGAGGAGGGCAGGCTGTGGCCGCATCTTGCCGGACGAGACCCCTATGGGGAGCCCCTTGCCGTGCTCATGGGTGGAGGCCCCTACCGGGAGGCCCTCCATATCCTCTGGAACTGAGCCCCCTTGTCCAAATCCCCTCCTGGGAGCTCCTCCGGAGCTCTGAAAGACCTCAGTACCCACCAAAAAAATTCAGTGGAAGACCTACAGCTGTACCCCCCTCCAAGGGCACGCCTCCAGCGTGATTGGGGGTCCTGGCCCCTTCCAGGGCGTAGGTGGGATGTTTGGCGGCCCAGCTGGTGGGTTGTGTGGGGCTGCAGATTCTGCGCTACATACTAGCACTGGGGCTGCGGCTTCTGCACTACACGCTGATTCTGGGGCTTCGGCTTCTGCACTACACGCTGATTCTGGGGCTTCGGCTTCTGTGCTACACGCTGATACTGGGGCTGCGGCTTCTGTGCTACATGCCGATACTGGGGCTGCAGCTTCTGTGCTACACACTGATACTGGGGCTGCGGCTCCTGCACTACACACTGGCACTGAGGCTACGGCTTCTGCGCTCGAATGTGTAGCTTCCCGGGGCCGTCTTGGCGCTGAGACCAGCGGCAGGAGCCGTCTTGGTGCTGGAACATGTGTTAGCTGCTCGGCTAACGGGCTTAGCTGCTCGGCTAATGGGCTTAGTGTCCCCACATCACTAAGTGAGGCCATAATTGTACAAAACCAATCTACAACTAGAATGTCTGGTACTGGGGCCGCAGCTAAACAAAACGAAACCAGGGCTACCACTTCTAGAATCGGGGCTGCAGTTTCTGGAGCTGGTGCTGCAGCAACACCAGGCCAATGCGAGCAGGGTCCCTGGACCCGCAGCTGGCTGGTCCGCTCTCTGTTGCCAGGAGCTGATCAGGCCCATGAACAAGCCCATGAGTGCGACCATCTTCAGCTCTTGCTCTTCCTGATGCTGCCGGGCCGGCAGCTTCTCATTTTCTGCAACGGGCTGGCCAGACCACGTAGCTTCTGTTGCCGGCGCTTGAGGCCGCGTCGGAGGCAGGGGCAATGCCTCAAGGGCCAGACTGCTGGGGGTCCTCAGACCCGTGGTGGCCGCAAATGAGACCCGCTTTTCCCACCGGGGGCTCGCCTCACAGGGCGAGTCGGGCACGAGCCTGGGAGGGAGTGCGCCGGAGGAAGTCATGGACTTCCTGGGCAGCTGGTGAGCGGGTGAGGCAAGTGTCATGGAACGCCATACTTCCTTCGCCTCCTTCATCTCACAGCAGGAGCTCCTCCACGGTCGGATCGAAGGCAAAGGGGTCCACGATATGCTCTGGAGCCAAAACTGGGGATCCATCACTCCACCCACTCCTCCAGAAGCCCAGGTCCACATCCTCAAACTCCGAATTTCGCCCAAACAGCAACTCGTCGGTGGAAAACCGACTCGTCCTCGTCCGTTCACCCTGAGCTGGGTCCAGCTTGCCTCATTCACGGCAAACTCCTCCTTCTTCTCGGGTTTGTGGCCCGGTCTGCTGCTCCAGTTTGGTGGGTCGGTCCATCTGTCATGGTTCCCCAATTCTCCCGAATGAGGGCAGGTGAAAAGCAGACTTCCATGTTCATTTTCAAATATTTATTTGATAAACCAAAACAAAAAAAAGGCACGCGGGCCAGAAACCAAAACTAAAACACTAGTCAAAGGAGACAGAGGAACATATAAAACATCTACACTCTGTATAACAGTGGACCAACAACTCAGGTCCACCACAAATGAACTCAAGTACCCAACACAATTTCCTCCTGAGCACACTGGTAGCTGAAACAAATAATTACTCAACAAAACCCCGGTGTGCTCAGGAATCTAAACAAACCCTTGGCGGCCTCTAGCGGCCACCCACCGTCACTGTCCCCAGGCATGACACACATCATCAACTGTTACCAGAACAGATATAAAAACTGGCAATGCAGAGAGAGAATTTGCACAGAAGCAACATGAAACATTAATTAAATTATTCACGCAACAGACAGAAAGTACGTCCGGGTTCGAAGATAAATGGCAAAAAGTGTTCCCAGAGGCAGATCAACACCATGTCCATATAGCAATCACTTCACATAGGCAAGGTCTTCAGTGCACACTTTCTTTTTCTCTTATTGAAGATACTGGTGAAGGGCAAGGATGTAGGGATCAAAAACACAAACAAAATGTCACACACACAGGTCACGTGAAGCGCAAGAGCAACTGAAAACGAGCGTGTCACATGATATATAAGCTAGGTAATGCAAGTAGTCCATGCTCAGTCATTGAGTCATCATCTTCGTACCGTGTGTACTCCAGTGTTTGGGAATCCTAACTCTAGTTACAGAGTGTTCTTATAGCAAAGTGCGAGATTTACCAACTCTCTCGCGCTACTCCGCGTTTGGGTTCTTCCATCATGCTACACTTGTGTAATGGCTGCCCTCTGTCATGACACAAAAAAGGAATATAGATACAGACCTGGAAATATAAAATCTTAACATTTTCTCCAAATAGAGCCTTCGTTTATGGGTTGAATTCACTAGGGGACGAACAAAGGGCCTCAGCTTGAGACTCCTTGCTTGAACATTTTAATGGAATGATACAAACGGTGTCTAGTGTGTATAAGCCCTCAAATCAACAGCAAAAGCAGCGGTCTTATTAAATAATATAGAAAGAAGGAATGAGGAAAGGGTCTACTAAATCACAATACAATCATAACCTGATATTGAATGTGACAGCAGCTTCTGATTTTCTGGTGAACAGCACTGAACAATCAAGCATAATCACCATGACCACAAAGTCAGACTGAATAAAACTTAAGTGGGACGTGGACTGCAAAACTGCAGCCCGGAGCATGTGACTGTGTGTTAACCTCTTGTTCTGGAGAGCAATAAAAGCCCGAGTGCCAGCGAGCGACTGGCACAGCTACAGCACGGCCACATGTGTCTTGCCAAATGGTTTAAGAAACACATTGCGCTACGGGCCTCATCGCCTGCATGCAGTAAAAGCCATGTTTATTTGTCTTTCTTGCACTTTTTAATGGCTCCCTCCAAGGCCGCCTTCCATCCAACAAGTTCCGTCCTCACTGCCGGTCCCTTCCCCACACCAAGGAGCGGTAGCTGGCAAGCTGTGCTGTTGCGTAGGTGGAAGAAGAGAGTTGGGGAAATTAATAAGGACTCCACGTTGATCGATGGCTTTAATTTAAAGTTCATACATGCAGTATTTTTGGTGCATTAATATGTATTTTTTTTCTTTCTATTTTTTTCCATTTTTTCATAGCTAATTCAGTGCTTGGGCACCAAGACTAAACTATTTGGACCCTCACATTACAGGGACTGAATCTATTACAGGAAGCCATTAAGTCCATTGCTGTCAACCGGCAGACATAGATTTAGTAACTCACAATACTTGTTGGACAATTCAATGCCGTTTCATTTAATAAGCAGCATCCTCTATACATTACAACACTAAACCCTTATCCTAGGTGGCAATACATAAGGTACTGAATTTTCTGGGGCGGCCATCAGATTGTAAACCATGAACATCAATAAGCATCTGGCAGAGTGCATGTACATCGAACACTGAAAGTACTGTATATGTGACAGAGTAATGGGACCCAGATGACTGCGTGACTCACGAGTTAATGAGTTCTAAAAAATAAACTTCAGATCAAAAGTATGAATTTGAACATGAAGGATGTGATGTGGAAAGCCCAGAACAAGATGAAAAAAAAAAAAGAACACAGTGGAGCACTGCTCTGTTTGGTCATTCAACGGCCAGGGCTGAAATCCATGCTATGAGTTGGAAATTAATCTCAAAAGAATAACTGAGTCAGAAATTCAAAAAAAGTTGAGGGGATAAATATCATGGCGTTCTGCTTTTTACAAGCAGAATTCTCACAAATGAGAATTCAAATGTGAAGTAACATGAAGTCATTCAAAAACAATAGGCTTACTTTTGCAACCCAAAAGAATTTTGACACACACCTATGCAAACAGTGGCTAACACGTCTTGATTAACCACAATTGATAGTTTCCAATTCCACTGTAGACAGTGTTTAACTACATTAATCTTGCGTATGATTGGGCCTTGTGAAATGTGTGGCGTCTCTTCTTGGAAAAACCTAAACTTCCACAGAAAGAGAACAAAAGAGTATTTAGTGGTGGTACAAAGAAAACATGCAGGGGATTATTTTTATCCCATCAGTAATCTTCATTGTGGCAGACGCAAAAGCGAACAGTATGGCCTAAAGGCAAGTTACAGCAACACCAACCTGTCATCATATACTCTATATGTTCACACTGTGTGCTGTGATGTGTTTGATGGAAAGGTCACTACACTACACTTTATATGTCCTAAAGTATCCAGACACCCTTTCTAATTAGCTACATCAATGTCCACTAACTGCAAATGCAAGTTGCGCAAATACAGCTGGTGAGGTGTTCGGGAGCAGTCGCACTTGAACCTTTCGGTCACTTGGCCCAACACCAAGTGCAAGCTAGAGGGATACAAAGCACCCCAAGCACTGGGCTGTGAAGCAATGGAACTGTATCCTCTGGAATGAAAGCACCATGTAATATTTTCTAATGGTCTTGACCATTAATACTAATGGTCTTTTGACTAATTGCAATCAGATCCTCACAGCAGTTATCTCGTGTAAAGCCTTCCCAGAAGGGCAGAAGCTGTTACAGCAAAACTGAAACAAACTCCCTACAGGATGAGCAGCAGGTGGGTGATCAAGAGGGTAATCTTATCTTATCTTATTTTTTTGATGTCCCTCATAAGTTTTATATTTTCAAATATCAGAAATAGGGGGTATGATGACTGAAAAACGATTTGTATTTTGGCGCTATATAGCATGCACTCAGCAGGCAACCAGTAGCTTCTATTCATTTCATAGGTTTTGTTCAGGGTTTTAACTACTGGCCCATAAAATAAGAGATCTGGTGAAGAAAATACGGTCAAGCACAGATTACAGTGCCACACTAGACTGTATTGAGCTCGGCTTATTTAAGAAGTGCTCTGAAACAGTTACAGTAATGCACGTCTAATGCAACACAGATGCACTCTCTCACATTCCAGATCAGACATATTATACACAGCTTTTATTCATTGAGCCCAAGCAGCAAAGGGAAGCTGTGTTTCCATATCTCTGTTCAAAGCACTGGATAACTGTGGCAAGCTAAACATAAAATGTTAGGATGCAGAGATGTTTAATTGGTCAGAATGAAAGAGAGGGTTTTGTAAATGTTTTACGAAACAGTCACGTCATGAATTAGTTTCTATACTGAACCCCTCACAACAAATATACATTTTAAAGGCAGTTCATTAAATCGTCGTAATAATATTATCATGATAGAACAGTGAAACCAATTATGGACAAAAACACTGTTTCAAGCATCTCTCAAACATCTCTTGACTCCATCTGATTTTTCTTCCCTCGCATTGCACCCTAATGAACACAAATGAATCACATGTACAATAGTTTACAACTGTGATTACACTGTAATCCAAGCTGAAATCTGAAACAAATGCTTGTCTAAACCAGTCTTATTATATTTCTTTCAGATGGCCTACTTAAGCTCCTGTTGCACCTAATTGCAACCGTATGAATGCAATGTGTCATGAGCACATCTGTTCACAGTCTACTAGATCTGGCTTCGCAACTTGTCTCTGAGCTTTCCACAAAAGGAACATGGGACTGTGAGAACTTCAAGTCCGGCATGCAAATCATAGGTACTTTTTGTCTCTATGGCTGTAAGGCCATTTAAAATTTTCCTTTGATGGGGAGGAAGGAACACTTGATCCAAAAATAATAATAGAATAATAGAGTGATGAAAATGTCACATTTTCAAGGCTTAGACACCTCATCCTCCATTGTCTCTCTTCACTCAGTCAATATTTCCACTACCGTTACCCTCTTCCCCGTTTATGTTTCCTGAATCAGCCTCCTCTCCTTGTTAGGTATGAAGGAATCTTAAAAAAAGTCCTTAAGACATTAACTCATACAGACAACATAAACATTTAAACATGACTACATTTTGTTAGTCCTTGCTTGAAGCTCACTAAAGCAAGAGGAGAAATTCTACCAAGAGCTTTCAATCGAAGATCCCAAATTTGTATTTATTAATGGAACTGAAGTATATTTAATAAAGAAATATTGTTTGTAGAGTGTCTTTACATCAAAACAATACAGAAGTGAAGCCTCTGAACTGCTGATAGAAAAAAACTGAATGTAACTGTAATTTTGTATATTATGTAATTTAAAAGGACCATATTATGCAAAACTTACTTTATTTATAATAGGTATATGAGCTATAAAAACATGTTCATGAAGAACTTCATGAACATGCTATAAAAACATGTTCATGAAGTTCTTGGCACAAAAGCCCTCTCACATAAAGAGATCTCACCAGCTTTATTCTTGACAGTTTCAGTCCCTTTCAAAATGAGCCGTTTAAGGGCTCTGTCACTTTTATGCAAATAAGCTGTTGCTGGCCACGCCCCACTCATCCCATGTTAACGCTGCGCTATCCAGCCCTATATGTGTGACCCTGAGTAGGACCCAGAACCAGATGAACACAACCAGCTACCAGCTGCCTAGAGCATTTTTCTCGTCATTTGATAACGTATTGTGCTCATTCCAGGTATCTCTGCTCTTTGAATTTTAATTTTCACACAAAAAAATGGTGCAGTTACTCTGAGGCATGGTGATGTGTATACCCATACCAAACCAGCTATAATTTCTTTCTTTCTATTTATGCCATATAGTAACAATCACTGTACTTTTTAAAGGCATTTGCTGATTCAATGTGCCTGCAAATCAGCCTACAATTCTTTTTTGGTTTGGAAATGTTTTGAATAATAATACATCTAAATACCTATAGCTATGTCATTTAACAAAGATTGCGATGTAAAACCAGTTCAAAGACAAATGCAGACTTGGCTTACACATAAAATATACTTCTAAATTCTCATATTCTTGACTGAAAAATCTATTGCTGCCTATTTTGAGGGACAAAACATTATTTTTAATCTCCTCAAACATGACTGTACTGAAACAGGTTTGGTGAGGCAAAGACTGTACAGTGGCAACATGACATATCCACTTTCCGATGACAGCAAGTGATACTTCCCTTTAGGATACCATGATGGCCTCCAAGCCTTGTGCGGTTTAGGTTTGTATCACATCCTGGAGCTGCGGCTGAACTTTGACTTTGCGGTTGAAACTTCCCATTTGCCAGACACATTCCTGCCGCTTCTCGTTTCAAAAACAGCAATGGTGTTATTAGCTAAGGGACTCATGGCGTGACCTCAGCAGGACGTCCATGAGCGTGAGGCATCCGGGAAGTCCGACCCTGCGCTTGTGGGACAGGAATCGAGCACTTTACAGCTTTACTATTATGGTTAGCAAGAAATTATTTGAAGCCTTAGCAGGCTACTAGGTGTGTGTTCTAGAGCACTGAACGTCCATAGGGTTGACTGGGACATGGCTGCCTGCAGAAGTGGCAGAAAGGTGTGTTTGTGTGTGTGTGTGGGCGGGGGTGAAAGCTACTGTTGACTAATGACTATCAAAACATCGTCTAATACTACTGCTACTTTCCAGATGGTTAATGATCCATCATCAGCTAGGACGTCTGCTGAGCTAAGGCTATGGAGAAAACTCTCTGTAGTTGCAGGTTATATGAGGCTTTGTGAAATCGATCATTTACGATTTGACATGTTGAGCGAACATGTGGTGGGATGGATCTGAGCCATAATACACAAAATGAGATTTGACACTGAAGTCAATGATGCATGCATTCCCTTCTATAGGGAGTGAGACAAATTCACTATAAATGCATCCGCACTGTGTAAGAGGAGGGTATTAAAGCAACTGCAGTCTACTATTATCTGTCATTCAAAGCTGATAGATGTTAGAGAGAAGGCCATCATTTATTAATTACATTCTTAATGAAAGACTCTACATAGACAGACTTCAGGGGGTTGGAGCAGTTAAGCTTGGACCTGGCTAACACACTGAATTTCGATTTTAGATTGAATACAGATTGAATTTAGATGGGTCACACAAAATACCTTTCTAGACCAGTGCTCTCTTAATCACAATCTTGGAGGTCCAGTGCATGGTTTAATGCTTAGTCTTAATGATGGGCCGGTAGGATGAATCTGGTGTAAATACTAAACTTTTTTTTCCCCCCACAATACTGTGGAACAGCAGCTGGGAGAAGGTGATCTCAGAAGATCCCTTATGAGCAGTAAAACCACTGAGATCAAAAGTCATATTCTTCTGCCTAGGGCTGGACTGAAAAGCATCTTTCGAGCTTTGAATATTTGTTAGCATTTCTGAACACTTACATCCAGTAGGCGGCAGCTCTGTATCAAGCTGTTTAAATTGTGATTTTAGTCTACTTAAAAAAAGTAACTTAAGACAGATGGTAAGGGCATAACTATAGGATGACTGTTCTATTCATAGAGGGTGACATGCAGGCCAAATTCAGCCTACGAGTGGAAGACCGAGGAGTTTTTGGGGCTACAGGCCCATTTCAGTGGAGGACCACCAGGGACCAGAATCATCCACTGCCAGAACTCTCTAACAAATAGGTTTGAAGCTTTGAGTTTCCAGTTTTTGTTTCATCCTGACCACAGATAGTAGTACTCAGACAAGTATCACTACTTTTACATATTACACAACTGAGATCATTCTTTGGCACTGGTATTCCAATCTCATCATAAAACCTGAACTAAACATTTGGGTGTGATAATTTTCATCTTATAGCTTGATCTAATAAAATGAAAGTAGTTATTCCGTGCTCTGAGGTGAGGTGGATAAACTAGCTATTAAGTATTTATTTATATTATACATTTCCAAATGACTTAAAAGCCAGGGATTGTTGCCATATGGAAAATGTGTTTAGGCTATACATTGTTGCATGAAAAAGAAAAAAAAAAAAGACATAGCGTCAAAAAACTAAATACAGAATCAAATATCAGCTTAAATAATGAATATTCAAATATTTTAGCCAGTCCTACTCATATCTTGTTTAGACTCTTAAAGTGGCAGAATTCAACAAGAGCCACGAAGCTAGTAAGGAACAAAGTGGAGCAAGTGAATTTGGGGGGAAAGCGGAAATCAAACAATCACATTGCTTGGAGGAAGGGGAGGGAAACTCCTTCATCAAGTTGAACTTCCTCAACTCAGCGTGCCCAAGAAAACAAAAATGGGCGACTGTGTCCAAGAGGCCATAGCACAGACAGGATCTACCTGGTGTTTACACAGGTGGGCTTCTATTCAGCCATATGGTTGGCAGAGAGAAGAAGGGGAGTCTGGGATGGAAAAGAGCAAACGCAAGTAGTCACAGTGAGAAAGAGATGGGAAAGGAAGAGACAGAGCCAGACAGTCATGGAACAAAAGCGGAATGTAAATGGGAACAGAATACAGGCTAGGCTCGGAGGTTGGGTGGAGGTAATTGATTCACTGACACATAGTCCCTGTAGAGAGGATCTTTTGGTCTTTCAGCTCAATCCACTTAAGAAGCTTTAGAGGTTGGCCCAAAGCCAAAATGCGTGTGGTATTATTTTTTTCCCCCTCTTCTTTAACCATAATTCCACCAAAGGCGCTGGAGACTTCATTCTGACAGGAAAATGTGCTGGTATTTGAGGCATTGACATCTTTGCATTCAACCACTGTCCCCACTACGACCACACTCCCACGCCGGGCTTTTGAGAGTGGGTGTGTGTGCGTGTGTGTGTGTGTGTGTGTGTGTGTGTGTGTGTGTGTGTCAGAGTCTTTAGAGGTTACAGGCCAACGCCATGTGTCTCCAAGATCCTAGCGTGTGTTTGTGTGTGTATGAGAAGGACCACAGGGGAAGACACGCCTCCTCATCAGCTGGCTGACACTCGGTGCGGTCTCTAATTACTCTGGGCAGAGTTCCGTTCACACAGCCAATTACAAGCCCCCATTCTTCTCTCCATATCACATCACTTATCTTCCTTCACTGGAAGTTTGCCGACAGCACGCCGAAGGTGTTATTAGGTTGGCAATTATGGTCCTCAAGTGCAGACGTCATACTGACTGAGAGATGGTCACTTATTGATTTATGCGAGTCAGAGTCAAGTCTCAGGTCTCTGTGGTGCGAGCTGGACTGGAGCCTCAGGTGTACCGGGTACGTACTAGAGTCATCTGAAGTTACTGAGGTGCCAGCTTAAGAATCTTGGAGTCCATGTATGCAAAGAGTACCACCAGGGCCTTCAGAGCAGAAACAGGCCCACATCATTACAGATCACCCACCAAATGTAACGCTCGATAGTAGGTGCTTTTCTTAGTAGTTATTGTTATTTCTACACCAAACACATCTTCAGAGTTAGGAGTCACTTTTGAATGCATTTTTGTTCGCATAAAAGAGACCTCTTACGGTGGATTTGGAGGCATGGTGACCCTAAGACACTACCAAACTTATGTCTTTGAAGATTTATATTTTTTACTTCTCTGACTATCCACTCCACTGTGGCTGATGAGTAAATAAGCATGATTTCTCTTCCTGGCTGGTTTGTGATAGTTTTGAATTTTTAAACTTTTTAATGACTGCTCTAACTGTCCATAACATTTAAAGTCAAGCAGGTATTCTCTGGCTTGTGAATTTTGCCTTATTGTTACGAAAAAAACACAATTCCCATAGTGACGGGCCCCTCATTTTTTATACCCTAGTGAAACAGGAAATAACTGATGACTGTATAAAAGTAATTTTTTTTAAAAGCCTTAATTTTGGAGGGCACTGTAATTTTATTTAAGCATATAATGAGGTAAAACATAATTTACATTATATTTAATTATATGTCTACAGTATATATACTTCATCTGCTGAATCAGTCCAAAACACTGCTGATTATATACATATGTGTAGACACAATAAAATATTCAGCGGCAATATGTATATATAAGTGTAGACACGTGTACTTCTGAATTAACTGAGAAATTCAATCCAATTGGTGTGGTTCTATGGTACACTGACATGTACGGTGTATTGGGTAGGAAATACCAGCAAAGACTCCTTTACATACTGTTATTATTCTTGCAATAACTTCGTGACCATATTTTGTCCAGCACAGCATGTGCATAATAATTAAGGCTTGATTTTGGTTCTGTAGTATACAGACAAAAAAAAATTACACACACACACACACACACATCTCCACTGGAGCTGAGGCCAGGCCGACAGGCTGCTTGAGAGATTGACGACAGTGAATGCGAATGTGTAGCAGATCATGGAGGTGAGCTAAGGACAGAAGGCTGACCCAGATACAGATTAATGTTCTCTTTGAGGCCACTTCTTGCTGGGAGGCACTCCTAATGTTTTCACTGACTGGCCCTTGTTCAACGCAAGAGCAGTTCTCTGGAATGAATGAACTACCTCTGTTTAACCTGTTGGATATTGAATAAGCAGCATAGGAATTTTGGTTCTGTTATGAAAGAAATTATTAAAGACTTTTATCATTCCAGAAATGATGTGATACCTGAAAAGCAAAGATTTTTATATGGGACTGTCATTACATTGATGTAGTTTGACTGAAAAAAATTATAAATGAAATATTCTCAAAACAGATCAACAGTGTCAAAGTTTTTCTGATGTACCAAACTGCATTGGCATGTAGAGTTCAGGCTTAAACTGTAATGCAAGTTTAATTTTGAAGCATCATAAGTGAAATGAATAATCCATGGGCTTTTACTTTAGCAGGTGTAATGCAGAATTTCCAAGTTTTCTAGCCATTATCTCTGGAGTAAAGGTAAAGTGGCATTAGACAGACTGTTCAGAGAAAAGACATACTGGGACTTCTGTGTAATCAAGTTGCAGACACTGCTTCTACAAATCACCTGCTTACATTGCATTACATTATGCTTTTATCCAAAGTGACTTACAATATGAGGAAACATTCAAGTTTCAGAACAGTGTGAGAAGTAAGTAAAGTAAAGTGGCATTTGGCAGACGCCCTTATCCAGAGCGATTTGTTAGTTGCAGGGACTGTCCCCCTGGAGACACTGCGGGTTAAGTCTTGCTCAGGGACACCATGGTAGAAAGTGGGCGTTTGAACCTGCAACTTTGTAGTCATCGGGTTTGCAGGCAAGGAGTGAGATATGCACACGCACACCTGCTGCAGAAACACTTTGATGCTGGCATCAGACATTATCACGATTCATAGCAACAGCTTCAGTAGGTTGCTTGCTTATACATTCCTATTCTTTTTTTACTTTGTGTGTGAGAGAGACTCAGTTGTGAGAGAGGCCCAGATAGGAAATGGCTAATTGCTTGTAACTATATTGGTTCTAAATGAAACCGTGTGGAAATATGCTGGGGTTTATGCATTAGGTCCAATTGGCAATGATTGGATAACGACTGAGGTTTCACTAATCTGTAAGATCAGTCAGAGGGCAACCCGTTAGCCTCGGCAGCTGAGCTGTAAGCGCAGAATCTGGCAACCGCGACCCACATCTGCAGCACAGCACAAAGGCTACGACGAGAGCTAATGGCCCCATTGTGAACTTAGAGTAGCACTTTGAAAGTCCATAGCTGTGCTGTTGAATAATTTATGCACATGCTGTGCTGGACAAAATATGGCCACCACCTTACAGAAAGAATAATAACGGGGCATGTAAAGGAATCTTTGCTGGCATTTCCTGCCTAATACACTGTACAAGTCAGTATACAACAGAACCAAGATCAGTATTTATTTCACTGTAAATACAGAAGTGCACATGTCTCTTGCTATATTTTATTTCAGTCCAAAACACTGCTGAATCAAATAAATCAGATTATCAAACAAGGGGGTAGTACATATAAAACATATAGGATAGACGCAGCCACCTCATACAAAAATATAATATAATTTCAAAATAAATACTTAGAAAAAATCAAAAACATAAAGTGTGTTTATTGCGAGGAGTTAAAGGAGTTAGAGGGACCCTTTAGACAGCACAGCAACTGTTTGCATGGAGTGATAACTGGATAGAACTTTTACTCTCAGGATCTGGGAGGTACATTACTGGAATTTTACAAATGGTCACACAGCCAATTACAAGCCCCCATTCTTCTCTCCATATCACATCACTTATCTTCCTTCACTGGAAGTTTGCCGACAGCACGCCGAAGGTGTTATTAGGTTGGCAATTATGGTCCTCAAGTGCAGACGTCATACTGACTGAGAGATGGTCACTTATTGATTTATGCGAGTCAGAGTCAAGTCTCAGGTCTCTGTGGTGCGAGCTGGACTGGAGCCTCAGGTGTACCGGGTACGTACTAGAGTCATCTGAAGTTACTGAGGTGCCAGCTTAAGAATCTTGGAGTCCATGTATGCAAAGAGTACCACCAGGGCCTTCAGAGCAGAAACAGGCCCACATCATTACAGATCACCCACCAAACGCTCGGTAGTAGGTGCTTTCTTTGTAGCCACAGTAATGTCTTCGCCTAAGAACAGCACGCTGTCCCTCTTAAAGTTACAGTGGCACCCAAGCGCATTCTGCTTGTGACTTCTTTACTATCATCACTCACACTTGTAGCCTTTAAACATTTTTTTATTTTTATCACCAGGAAGTGATGTTAAATAGGCCATAACTTCAGTATGAATGGCCAACAGCGCTTTACATCTGTGTGTATAGTTTGTATATATATATAATATAAAATACAATGTCTAAATAAAAATCTGTAGGAAAATCCTCAATATGAAAATACACTATACTATATACACGAACGTTGGGTATAAATACCATAGATAAGTAACACAGTTAAGTGAAATCTACCGAACCAGATGGTAGTTGGGAGCATGTTATTGCACGAAGTACAGATCCACAGTAGATCAGTAATACTGACATAAGTACTGATATTGCACATGCAATCCGATTGCACAGAAGATATATGAATCACTTATCGTAATTAAGTGATTCAGCACCCAATTTGGAAAATGTTACTGCATATGTTAAGAAAGCTGCACATACATATAATATATATAATAAACTACAAATCACTGAAATTTGTTTTCCCCAGGATTATTGAGATACTGCGTCACTCTCATCCAGCAGTAGCCACGTTTGCTGTAATATGTCACTGTAATCAAACAGTTTTTCACCCTTTCAAACTGAGCTCAACAGTAAAAACAACAGAAGCCAATATAATACTAAACTATCCCAGTAGAGTATCGGCTTCTGTTTACACATGAGCCTTCCTAGTAATTTCCCGGGAGCTGCACTAGGTCTCGTGTCGATCTGACATGCTCCATCAATCTTACTGAAATTTCGACTCCGACTTCGTGTTCACACATAACGCTTTCCCATTTGATTACAGATAAATTCTCCTGGAAAAAGTGCATGCGTGAAAGGAGCTAATGTCAAAAATTCCATCTTAATCAGAGGAATCAAAAGAGCAGACAATGCATAAAAAAGGCCATTACTGTCATCACTCAAAGCCTTGAGATGTTAATTTTGAAAGCACATTCTATTTTATATTCCAGATATTAAATAGTTCTATTCCTGAGTGTGAACTTTGCTGAGACTCAGATGAGTAACCTGAGATCCACGCGTGGCTCACAAAATCCCAGAGTGGGCTGAGGTTGGAATGACTCATCCCGCAGAGTGTAGGGGGCACCAGCCAGTCAGAAATCTGTTGAACAGAGTTGGTTTGCTGGCACAATGGATGATGGTCTGGAGAAGTAAACTACAAGGACTAGGCCTACAAATAGCATGTGTCCACCAAAGCATGAAGCTAGATTACTCAATTTGATAATTAGAGCATGAACGTGCTGGGACTCCATTTTAAGTAAACAGCCTCGGCTCATCTTTGCTGGTACAAACTGGTCTCTGCAATCCGTTTGTCAAAGAACATTTCTGTTGACATGGTAACCCATGGGGTGAATCATGCTGGACTTGACCACTATGCTATTGCTATTGCAAACTCTACAAACATGGTTTGGAGTAGGGATTCAACCACTAACCCTATCCACAACATCCCATACAGAAGTTCCACAGGGTAGGAAAACGGACAGTAAAGCCTCTGTTCTCAGACTGAAAAATGACACATTTTTTCCTGCCCCGTACAAGAAGAAGAGTCTATAGGTCTCTTAGTTGGCAAAATGTGCTAACAGAGAAAGATTTCCCAGCAAACTTGAATTCCTATTAATACAGTACACAAAAGCAGCAGTACCTTACAGTGGCAAGTGAATTACAATATAAATTTTCTATCTACAGGTTGAGGAAAGTGCAGTCACTTGAAACTATTTCAGAGGGGAAAAAGTTCTCTTCTATCTACAACTAAAGCTGGGCAACGATTTATTATTATTTTTAACTGTGATTAATCGCATGATTTTCTGCGATTTTTCATAATTAATTGCATTGTTATACGCAAAATTCAATAATGAATTGAAAAGTAGTGTATTGTGCACTTTTATTACTTTTAAAAGTACTGCAATATGAACAAAAGTGCAATAACATTCGGTTTGCAAACACTTTAACTGTTTAAAAGGGAACACTGCTGTGAAACAGCTCCTTATTTGTTTACACAGCTACAGTTCAAATATTTCTGTAAATCTCAACTTATACATTAATGTAATCAAATCAAATAAAAAAAACAAAGCTATTTGTCCCTGCAGAGCATTCATGGTGACTAAAATGGTCGTCAATGCGACTGGATTTTTATTTTGCGACTAGATTTTTTTTCATTTCTGACGCCAATGGCGATCGTCTCTCAAAAGCAAGAGAAATTTAAATAAAAGTACAAGAAAAGTGACATCTCATAATGTGCAAATCTGCTCAACCCCAGTCTGCCGTTCCTACTACACCATCACGTGATTAGTTACGGGAATTTCGGCTCTTTTTAATGAGTCGGATCATTTGGATCAGATCACTAAGGAGATCCGGCTCCTTTGGCTCCCAAACACACAGACATATAGGGTAGACGCCGCATTCCCGGTGTTACAAGTTTACATGATACGTCAGCGCGTGGCCATACTGCGAGTGGCAAAAGCACCATGTAAACTAATACAGGTAGACGTGGTTTTCTGATGAAAACACAATAAGACACTGTGACAAAAATACTAACATTTTATTGTATAGACATGGGCTTACGAAATAATTTTCTCTCTCACACACACTATGTGGTTAGTGTGTTTTCACTATAGTGGTTTGGTATTAAATATATACTAAAATCCTTGGAACAGAACTGCCCTAAACAGCTTTTTCCATGTGTTGCTACTCTGTAAGAGTGTTTAGTCTTGGCAGTGTGGTGCAGCCTTAGTTCGAGGAAAACCGACACAGCTAAAGACAAGAGCTTAAAATGATGGTTCTCAATTCCAAACTGTGGCCAGACAAACTGATCAATCAAAGATACAATGACTGTTTGCCCTGATGTTGACTGTCGGATAACTTGCTCCACTACTTTAACCACCTTGACTGTCCCCTCAGAAGAAATCATTAAACCTCCACTGTGTTTTAATGACACCAAGTGGGAGCTTTGGTATGATGCCGGTTCAGCATCTGTTACCAAACGGCACACATCACAATACAGCTTTCTCAAAATGTGTCGAATGACAAACCCTGGTAAGGCTGAAAAATTGTTTTAATTAAATTTGGACATTATAAAATCCCGTAGTGCTTACATTTAGCCAAAAAACGTTGTTTGGAGGCTGTCTTGAATACCTGGATGCATAACTTTGCTAGCTTAGCTAAGGTTAAGATTTATAAACTGATTTTTTAGGAAACCTCTAGAGTTTGAGAAAAGTTAACCAAAGAGCGAACAACAATCTTAATAGTTAGTGCCTACGTTTAGCCAAAACGTTGTTTGAAGGCTGACTAACACAGGAATGCATAGCTTCGATAGCTTACCCTGGCTTAGCTAAGGTTAAGGTTTATAAAATGGGATTTTAAAATGGCCAAATATATTCAAAGCAATTGTTCAGCCTTACCTATGAAATGTAATTCCTCAGGATCTGTTTTGGCATCTAGTAGTATTCCATGTCTGTGGTCAGTCTAGTAGTATTCCATGTCTGTGGTCAGTCTAGTAATATTCTATGTCTGTGGTCAGTCTAGTAGTATTCTATGTCCATGCCCAAATGGCTCTTTGTTTTCCCAAATTTAGTCAAAGAACCGACTCGTTCACAACCGACACATCTCTATCGAGAGCAGTGTTGACAGGTTGAGTTTCGTTTTGCACGCCCTAGTAACCTGTTGCAGAGCACATTCTAAAATATGGGAAAAATAAACATTAACTACACGAGAAATAGTGTTTTACTTTGGCAACAATTCAGTAATGAAAATGTCGCGATTTCCTGTTTCCTTTTATCGTTCTTTACGGACTGGAGACAAAATGTGCAATGACAATTTTTTTTTTTAAATTTATATCACATTTGACAGAGATTATGGCTCCTAAAAAATTATTTGGCTCCCAAATGTTTTGTGTTTAGGAACCAATAGCTTCAAATACATTGCCAATGCAATCAAATACATTAATACAGAGTGGTCCCCACTTTGCAACTGTAACAGCTTCCACTCTTCTTGGAAGGCTTTCCAGAAGCTTTTGGAGTTTCTGTGGGAATTTGTGCCTATTCATTCTGTAGCATTTATGAGGTCAGACACTGATGTTGGATGAGAAGGTCTGGGTCGCAAACTCCATTCCAGTTCAACCCAAAGGTGCTGGATTGGGTTGAGGTCAGGACTCTGTATGGACCAGTAAAGTTCTTCCACACCGAACTCATCCAGCCACGTCTTTATGGATCTTGCTTTGTGCACTGAGACACAGTCATGCTGGAACAGAACAGGTTCTTCCCCACAAGAAGGTTCTTCTTGTATCCACAAAGTTGGAAGCATGGTGTTGTCCAAAATGTCTTGGCATACTGAAGCATTAAGATTACCCTTCACTGGAAGTAACCCCGATAGACACATGTGTCCATGCTGTGAGTACACAACATGGTTGACAAGCAAGTAGACATGACTCTTTGTTCTCATCAGTTGACATGTTTTGTTACCAGCTGCTTGAAGGTGGGGAACATATCACAAATGAAAAAAATGGAAAAAAAAGACCTGATATCAATAATTTCACTAAAGACACAAATTATTACTTTGTTACTTTTTACTGTACTTGTAATGATGCCAGAAACGGATCCAAATGCAGATTGACGTATCTTTTATTTAAAGAAAAAGGCAAAGTCCGTAGAGC
>JBBJLS010000006.1:5299471-5324024 GCA_037577275.1 Bryconaethiops microstoma | reverse complement strand
CGTACACACACACATATATATATATATATATACACACACACACATACGTACACACACACACATATATATATATATATATATATATATATATATATATATATATATAAATAAACACTATTAAATATTTGTCCAGCTTTGTCTAGTCACTTAATGTCATTTCAGAAATTCAGCCCAATGAGACATTGACAGGGTCTGTGAGAAAGAAACCGGACCAAGCCTCTCAACAGTCTCTGCCCTCGTCCCCGGAGAGGCTGCCGGAACACGTGACCAGCTTTTAAGTGCCTAGAGCTCGTGTAAGATTCATCCCTCAGACCAGAAACATTTGGGACCGGGGAGTGTGGAGCAGTCTAGAACTGAGGACATGGAAGACGCAGAGAGACATGCATGTATCAGGACAACTCTTAAATGCCTGCTTCTGTCTATGCTTGGATCCTTTTTTTATACCACGCTATGTATTTGACAAATCTCATTATGTTACACAATATCTTCACTTTAAGCATTATTTATGTTAGACAGGAATTTGAGTTAGATAATTATAATCTTATGAAATGGCACAACTTGATTCAAAGCTTGTTCATTTGCAAAACAACTGCAGACAGTAATTACAACTAAGCAAGCCATCTTTGATTCCAGTACACAGTGAGTGTGGTGCGCCTCCTTGGGTGCAAGTCTTTATGTAGGAGTCAGCATATAAGTCAGCATCTACTTTTCTAGGTTAAAAACCATTGCTGAAGCATAAGTTTTCCTTTCAGATTACCTTTACGAACGAAATATAGAGCGGAACAATTCAGTTAAATGCCAATTTACATTTTAATTTGGTTGTAAAATGCAATAGTTTCGCTCGTATCTGCATGAAAACATAATTACTCATTTTTTGAAACTTGTAGCTTAAGACGTGAGTATGTTGCCACGCATGTACTGGTCAGCCCCAGAGTTATATCACTAGCTCATCATCATTATTAATTTGATGTACAAACCTGCCCAGTTGAAGTGGAATTGATCAAAAGATTTCCCTTGACTATAATAAAATAAACAAATAAACAAACACACAAACAAACAAATAGATATTAATAATAATAATAATAATAATAATTTGGGGTATCATGCGATTTTAAAAAATGTAATTATCACAAGCTGTAATTAATTAATCGCACACATTTTTGCTGTAAAAGTATTTAATAATGTAAATGAATAATCAGCATCTTTCAACGACTCTTGTATTCAATAAGTTATGTTTCTGCACTGTTCATGTGAAGTTATGGTCACTGCAACCAAAAATATGACCTAATATGCTAAGGAAAAAACACCGAAATGCTTCAGTAAGTCCGTCTATAAGGTGCAGTTTAAGACATTGTACATTCATGCCCGGGTTACAGAAGCATTATTATGTGGGGGACCACTGTTGCTGAGTCTGGAACAGGGTGTAGGGGGTTAAAAGCTCTAGTGTAGTGTTTTCTCGGTGCGCGTCTCGCATGTTTCACTCATACAAATTGCTGGGTGGATAAGTATTTCACCCCCAGCATACAAGGCATCTCAAAATAAAGTCAGCAACAGAGACCATTTTGCTGGGTCACAGGTAGACGGGTCAGTTTGGGTCTGAGTGTCTGGTCCAGTGTGGTGGGCCGCTGGTGCTGGTATCCAGCTGTTTTGGCTCGGACTGCCGGGTTAGCTCCTAAATCCTCTGCGCTGAAGTGATATTTGAGATTTGACGTACTCCGATGATACAAAAAATCCTGATTGCATGAATTGCAGTGAACGATACTCCCACCAGTCGTCCACTTGTCCGTTTTTAAATGTAAACTTTCCACTTACTGGGCCAAGCAGCGTGTTCTCGTCTTCATTTTACAGAGCACCTGTGGCCAGAACGGGGTGGGTGCTCAACGTTATGTGGTGCAATTAATCAGCGTAAATTTTTTTTTAACGCGTTATTGTTTCTGTAATTAATTAGTCAAAATCAACCCCTTAATTCAACACCCCTAATAATAATAATAATAATAATACTCTATTGCATTTTGGCAGTTATCACTAGGATTTTGGATGATTCTTCAGTGCATTCCTGTTCAATTTACAGTACTGTGTAAAAAAAAAATCTTTTATAAGTCATTTAGCTTTTTTCTGCTTAAAAAATATATACAAATATTAGAATATATACAAATAACATTATTACAGTTTTAATACAGAATAGAATTTATGTATGTCAATGTGCTCACTTCCAGGGCTCTCCTTGTGGAAGCCCAGGATTACTTGTAATTATGATCGGATAACATGGTTGGGCCCAGTACTTCTTTAGATTAAATCAAGAGCTGCTGATGGAATTTCACAAATCTACAATGACTGGATGTATAGAGGTAAAATCTGGAACCAAGACTGTGTTCCTCTAGCCAGCTCATAAAATAACAACCACTAGAAAAAAAGTATTTCTTATTAGTTTGTTAGTCAGAAAGACACTGAACGCTTAGATAAAGGCCTTTAAAACAATCTGCATAGGTGCCCAAGACCAGGTACTGTGTCTCAAATTTAAGTTGTTATTATTAGCTCTACTCAGTGGTGCTTGGTGTCAATTGAATGGCCTTTTGAAGCACTGATATAGATCTAAAACACAAAACACTTAGATCACTAATCAATCTTAATTTTCCACAGTGAAATAAATAATATTTTGAGTAGCTGCAGGCATCATACAATGACAGAGCAATTTCCATTCTTCCTCTATAGCACATGCTCATGTTTCTGGAATCTTAAAATCTCAGTGCCGTAGGTCAAACTGCATGAGTGCAAGCTCATTGAGTTTGATTGCACATAATTGTCTAACAATGGTCTCTCAGAGGGTCAAGTCCAGAACCCTGCCGGAGACTGACCGAAAGGCCACTGCTGAGCAACACGCCAAACTCACGTGCTTCCCCTCACTGCCTGGACTCAAAAACGTGGGGGGTCTTTCATCCTCACAGAAAATCAAACGTTATTTACACTTACATAAAGAGACTTTTGTGTCAGCATGGCTTTACGCTGTAAATTCACACTTTATCTGAGCTTTAACAGACCTGAGGCATGTGTTAAAAACAATCAATCAAACAATCAATCAAACAAACAAACAAACAAATAAACAATAATAAACAGCCGAATTTGATTCCAGGGAAAGAATCCATACATCAATGACTTCTTTTCAGTTCACTATAGGATCCGCACTGGAGACATTGGAGCTCTCCAGCTCATTCAAACAGGGCTGGATTCCAGTACAAAGGAGACCTCTATGGACAGAGGGGCGAGACTGCACCACTATGGACAAGGAGAGATTGCATCGCGCCCCATTATAGGGGAAAACAATCCTCGGATCCTCTGAGAAAGCGCTGAGAAAACTGTGTTCAATAACTTCAGATACACAAGCATGTTGTCAGAGCTAGACCGATTTTGCAGCTATCACATATTCAGGTACAATAGCTGATATTGCATTTTTGTTATGGTTTGAAAGACACTGGAAAATATCAATAGCACCTACATTGTAAACCCATAACAACATCGAGCTTAAAAGGCACAACTAACAAATAGTTTGTTGCCATGCAGGCGGCGTCTAATTACAGTTTTGGACACTTGAAATTATAAAGCCGACCTTACGTCCAGACATCTGAAGACACTTGTTCATGCAATGTTTCTTCTGAAATCAAGGGTGTTTAATAGGGGAGTTTTGTTTCCTACCTCTGCTGCAGTAACAGTCCCTACTCGTCTGGGAAGGCTTTACACTAGAGACGAGAACCTTGCTGTAAGGACTTGATTGCATTCATGCATTAACGAGGTCAGGTACGATGCTGCACTCTTCTGGGAAGGCTTTACACTAGAGATAAGAACCTTGCTGTGAGGATCTGACTGCATTCAAGTATTAATGAGGCCAGGTACTGATTCTGGATGATTTGTTCTGACTTGCAGAATTCACTTATTAGAAGGGGTGAAGTGTAACACACTGATTTAACAACTTCATTGTAGTTACATTTGTCAAGGGGATATATTAGGCAGCAAATGAACAATGAAAGAAATGAAAGCAATGGAAGGACATTTACATCTTGTGTGGATCAATTACCTAGGGAGTGTGATGCTCTGGGCATCTTTCTGCTGGGAAACATTGGATCCTGGCATTCCTGCTGATGTTACTGTGACACATCACCTACCTAAACATTTTTGCAAACTATTTTACACCCCTTTTATTTCAACAGTATTTCCTAATGGCAGTGGCCTGTTTGAGCAGAACAGTGCAACATTCCACACTGCAAAATTTGTCATGGAATGGTTTGATTAGTACGCCAATTCAAAGTGTTGACTTCGCCAAATTCCCCAGATCTCAAAATACTCTGGTCTAACAGGACTTGAAGAATCTGCTGGCAATGCGTTTATGACAGATATCACAGAAAACCTTCAGAGGTCTTGTGGTGTCCATCCCTCTACAGGTCAGTCACAAAGAGGATACAACAGTTAAGTACCTGTAGCATCACTGCATGAATATAAAAAGGTGATCTGAAATGTCTAGACTTGGAATCAGAAAACATAAAACTTTTCAATTCTGGTTTGTTTATTTCAAAAGATAAATGAAGGAGTTCTTATGCATAGACAGCATATAAAAATGTATGGCTCTGGTACTGATATAAAATGCACAAATATAACACACTAATATTACTAAAGCTATTAAAGAACTTCAGCCAATACCCAACACAACACTAGTTCACATGATCAACCATATCTCAACCATAGTTCTAGAACAAAAACTCTGTAGTACTCTGAAGCGGCAGAGTGTCACTGATAAAGGATGGTGACAGGTCAAAAATATGAGAGAGAGAGAGAAAGAGAGAGAGAGAGAGAGAGAGAGAGAGAGAGAGAGACATACAGCAATAAGCGAGAGAAGTTATGAGGATGAAAAGAAAGAGGCTACAGCAGATGTTTGTCGATGGATGCAAATGTTTCCCAGGTGCCCTGAGAAACAGTCATGAGCAATAAAAATGCAGTGGCGTTGCAGCATCGACTGAAGGTCATTCAAGGACAACTCCCATGAACCCCTAAGCCAAACAGGACTGCATATTTATGGACTATAAACAGAGAAGCTTGAAACGCTCAGCACATTCATTTATATAGCAAAAAACAAAACAATGGAATTTGTATAAGACATGGATGAGTCACAGCATGCAACACACAACAGCAAAATCAGTGCTCCTTGGGGAAAAGGATACCATCTCCGTTCCCTCGCAAAGTTTAGCTTGGTGTCACTGTCAAAATGAGTTACAGGCTTCAAAGGATTATAGAGAAAAGTCAGTTTTTGGAGAGAAAATAGATTGCAATTTGAGCAGAGTTACTCCTGACGTTCTGAACTGCTTAGAACCTCAAATCCCAAGTATATCAAAGTGTCAGATTTTTCAGATACATTTCTTCATGTTATATAAAAACAACAGCAGCAGAAACGCCAAAATAATCTACAATTTGGCAGCACGAATCATCTTAAGTTTGCACGACCATCTCCAAACGCTATCTTTAATTTCAATAAATACATTTGTAATTTTGATTCTGGTTACTGAAGAGACATTATATTGGTTACAGATACTTCATGTGTGGAACTGCTCAGAGAAATGGAGATGCTGCGCCTTCTGTGTAATCAAGCTTAAGACACTGCTTCTACAAGCCACCTGCTTAGATTACATTACATTCATTTGGCAGACGCTTTTATCCAAAGCGACTTACAATACAAGGAAACATTCAAGTTTCAGGATGGTGTGAGAATCAGAGGGGAGTTCAAAGTGCTAAAATCTTTGTGTACGTGTAATGCAAGAAGCAAGAAGAAAGAAAGGAGACGCTGTCTGAGTCTTCAGGAGGTTTTTGAAGGTAGAGAGACGTTCTGCTGCTGTGGTCATCTTAGGCAGCTCATTCCACCAGCGGGGAACCAGAATGAGACCAGTCTGGACTGGGTTTACCAGTCTGGATGCTCCCTGTAGGAGTGGAGGGAGCGAGTAGGAACATAAGGCTGAAAGATAGGATTAAGGTAGCTTGGTGCCGATCCGGATGTCACTCTGTAGGCAAGAGTTAGTGACTTGAACTTAATTTGGACAACCATGGGTAGCCAGGGTACGTCAACCAGCAGTGGAGTGATATGCGACCTTTTGTGTTGGTTGCTTATCTCTGGATGCACTGGAAGGGCAATGTGACACCCTCCCCTCTTCTACTACTCATGTCCTGTAGACCATGCTGTCACGTGGGACAGGGACGCTCTATAAATCACTCCCACTTACATCTCCTCAGACTAAATAGGGTACGTCTTTTCCTCTCAACACCACACCGCCCATCCTCACTTCATTATCAAAAGCATTACAGAGGAAAAGGATGATCAGGAGAACAATGAGGGAGCAAAGGAAAAGGGTGTGTGTAAGTAAGAGAGAGAGAGACAGAGAGACAAACTGCTGAAGGTCTCCACCTGTAGATCATCATGAAGCAGCCGTGCACAGCTGTGCTAGTCAGTGCCAGCACCCTGAATCATTAAAGCAGGACCTTCATCTAATCTGTGAGGGTGGCGTCAGGAGGGGTGTGTGTGTGTGTGAGTGTGAAGCAAAGGTTGGAGGAGAAAGAACAGATGAGACAAGAATCCTCAAAATCATTAGAAAGAGAAAGGACACGTCCAAAGGTCCCATGGACTGAGAGGAAACTGCACTCAGGGACTTGCACAGGCTGGACATGCACTGACATTTATGGCACTATGAAGACACACAAAGTCTACTTCCAGAGCACAGTTTCACCGTTTCCTCAACCCTCTTTCCTTTCTCATGGGATGTGGCGGGGAGTTTGGGGGCCACATGGACATATAAATGTCCTCCCACAAATAGGAGGGCATAAATTATTTCATATCACACAGCTATCACAATATATCAGCGGGTGCTTTTAACTCATCTCTCAAACTTGAGCATTTCCGTCAGAGAGGGAATAAACACACAGGCCTGGAAAGGGAGGTTACTGAGGGCCAACACTGTGCTGTAATGGGTTGACCTTCAACTTAACTGCTGCATTTAGGTCTGGGGGACCAGTTGGCACTTTAGGGTCATGATGTGACTTTACATTGGCAGTCATTTAATTCTTACTAAACCCCCCCCGGTGTACCTTATAACTGCATTAAGTAGTCTTACTTTTCTCTCACAAACATCGCTCAAGCTTAAGTTATTTTCAAAGTCTTTACAGATGACAAAACAATAAACTGCACAAGACTTGAGTCATGCTCCTTGAGTATATTTTCAGTTCTTTGAAACCGAACAACTGTTTAATGGAATATGTAATGAACATGTCCACGCAGAAGAGACTGGAATAGTTTATGACAAAAGATACATCAGTCGTCTGGGCTCCACTCAGCAAGCTTAGACAACCAAATCTTCACGCATAACTTTTACAACATCTGATTCTGGCCAGCTGCTCGAGCTAACTGAGTATGACCACTGGGTGGGTCCTCCTGAAGTGTTCACGAGAGAAATCACCGCTTCACGAGTTTCCTTTTCGTTCTTTTCATTCTCTCATGCTCTCTCTTCCTCCCCAGGAAGTGCTGAGGAGCTCGTTCCCCAGACACCCAGAGCAAAAAGCCCCATGAGTCTGTTGTCACGCAGTCAGCATGGTGACTCACCACAGCAACATATGGATGGAGAAAAGAGAACAGTGGAGAAAATAAAGGGATTAAAAAGTTTGAGAGTAATTTCAGGGCTGGCATAATGATTCAAACCGATTTAGGAGGTCAAAGCACACACAATTGATTTAACGATTCTTCAAATGACGGAACACCAAGCTTCAACACGTGCTAAGTCAAAAACACAGAAAAAAAAAAGCCACTTTTGCCAAATATTTTTGAAGGAAACCACTATATCTGGCATAAAAGAATCACACTTCCTTATCAGTCCTAATACCCAGTTAAGCGTTTTACCTACTGATCAGTTCACAGAAAGAAATTCAATACAATAATATCACTGTCAGGTGGATTTTGGATTCAGTCCTTAGGAAAATCGGTTACATGGGAATTCTATGCTAATTCACACCAGACCCTTCTCTAACGATATCGCTTTTGCTTTATGTTTGTGCCACATTCCCTGAAATAATCTGCTCAGTCCAAGAACAACCATGGCCTCAAAAAACTAACGCCCTGAGGAGCAGAGTCATTTGGGTTATTTTTCTGAAATTCATCCACTGTAAAGCTGTTGAACCAGAACCTTGTTTTTCCAATATCATTTACCTATAGCCTATTTGGATTGTGTAGAGAGAAATATGACAGGGATTAAAAAAGTCAGCTGAACACTGAACAGACGAACCGACGAAAAAACCTGCTGCACATCAGCGCAACCATCAATCAAGAATTCCGATCGATTTGTCAGTCTTCTCTCCTCTATATCTCTCTCCTGCAATCCCACCCATAATTCTTTGTTACTGATGGCACAGATAGAAAAGCCCAGCGGTGCATCAAGGCCCATCACAGTTTCCAACTGTTTATATCCTGTCAGAAATCAGATGAACTTTTTTCACCTGTTTTTTTTTCTTTTCCAAATGAGCGTGAGCGTGTGCGGTATTGTGGGGGTGTTCTAAACAAAGGATCCAAAACAAAGTGTTAGAGCTGAAGCGATCCAGTTACAAAACATGGGATCATCATTTTCACAAGAGCTCAAGACCACAGAAATGTATCCAGGCATGTCGTCTTCGGCCAACAAATGAATACTGTAGCTCCTTCTCACAGAACATCTCCATAAAACTCGCTCACATGCAGGAACACGACTACACACTCGCTCTAAGAAGAAAGCAAAAATATTTAAACATTACCTGATATCTATTCATGCTTTATCTTGCTGTGTTTCATTCACCAAGATCAATTCATTACTTAAAGTACGTTGAAAAACAGGCAGTTTTACTAGATATGTTTAACACACTAATAATACTAATAAAAGCAAAGAGCAAGTAGCAAGGTCAACATAGTAATCTTCTTCTTCTTAATATTACTATTATTATCATTATCATTATTATTATTATTATTAAATAAGCACATTCAATGAATATCACTAAACAAAGCTACTATGATGGTAATCAATAGATGAAGCCATCACTGGGGTCAAAGCCAGGCTTGAACAAAAAGAAGAAAGAGTACAGCAACCTGTGGAAGCCAGCGGTGCCTGCAACATCTGTTTAAACTCGGCTGCTTGGCTGTTGGCTCATTTGGGTGCATTTGAAGGTCCGCGGGGCCCGGAAACAACTCTTTGCTTGTAAACGGTTGGTGGAAAAGTCTGCCGTGAGACACCACCAAGGTCAGTAATTATCTGTTATTGTGTGCAGCTGGATATGTCTGAAGGCTCCTCTCTTGTTGGCTAAAGACAAGCGTAAGGGGGGAAAACTTACAGGCTTTAAGACTTTTGGCAGTCTTTCAAAGTATAGAAATTATGTTCACTGGCAAATAGAAAATCCCTCCTTCCACACAGGCTATTTATAAAAGGTTACTCGGGTCAGTTTGCTGCATATTTCATTAAGCAAAGTGTATAGGTAAGCAACAAATAGGCTACACGTTTTTATAAAAAAATTCTTCATTTAGAAAATGATTAATCACAGTGCGTAAACAAAAAAAATGGATTAAATAGAATTTGTAGATCACAAATGCTATTGAAAGCTAAAAAGATCCAATAAAAACATCCTGAAAGCAAACTGATTGGACTCAATTTGGATTATTATAGCATTATTGTATAGTTTTACCCATCATATTATTTTATCATTATTACCTTTTCCTTAGAGACCCAGACTGCTCTTTTTTTGTCTCTTCTTACTGTTTTGTCCTCATACTCATTTTTTCTGCTACTCTTACTCACCACTTGTTTTTCAGGGACTGGACCCAGATTTCTGAATAGCTGCTTTGGGACAATGTCTGCAGTAAAAAGTGATGCATCAATAAAATTAAACTATATTGTATTACATTACACTGAATGATATTGGCAGAAAACAAAGATTTCCGTGTTCCCTTTTCATACCAATTGTAATAATAGGCATCTAGTTATCAAATACTGGAAGCTAAATGAAGGAAAAGGGGCCTCCTTTCTGTCCGTGAGAAATCAGAACATTCATCCATTTTCACATCTGCTAGCTATTTCATTGAAGTCCAACATCTGTGCAACAGTGCATTGGAAACATCCAATATTAATATTAATATTTCTGAGGACCGGATCCAGGTGTGCAGCTTGGCGCAGAGATGGTTGATAACCTGCTCACTTGTGAACAGCCACTGGCTTTGTGAAGTCAAGACACTGATCGACGATCCACAGGCAAGGAAACACCAACTGCAGCACCAGACCAAAACATAACCTCGCTGTCACTGCTGTGATTTAAGGAGACAAAGAATGAGCAATGCGATACACTACACATGCCAAATACTGAGGAAAATGTAAGTTCAAAATGAGCAAGCGTCATTGGAAATCATTCATGGGAGTAGCTTTCATGAAGCAATGTTAAGGTTTATTTCACAGATTCAAAACTGAATCCATTTTGGTCGTCATAGTGTGAGGGGTGTGCAGGAAGAAGGCGGCACACCCTTGGGTTGCTACAAACACAATCTAAATGGATGTCAATAAGTTCACTTTTCCTATTAGCTTTGTTCAACTTTCCTATTAGCCTGGTTCAGCAGCTTGGTTCAACTGGGCAGCAGATCAAGCTGAAGGTATTTTATTGAGTCCAAACAGGCTTCAAAGAGATGAAGTTCAGAAAGCCAGCGGTGAAATTCCTCATGCTTAATCCCAGAAAACTTCCCTCTGGATGCCCAAATGCAAACTTTGAGCGCGCACACTGGCATGACTGCATGTTATTAATTTATCAGATTTTGGAAAAAGTGACAGCTGATATAACTGTTACTGCCGCCAATACGTGCTTTGGCCAGAATCAGGTTATCCATGAAAGAAGACAAAAATGACCAAAATGATTTGTGCACCGTATCACACATACTACAGTCACTGAAGAAAAACAACTGTATAAATTGTATTGCTGATATTCAAAATATGCAGCAATATTATAGGCACTTTATAAGAAGGATGCATCTAAATGGCCACTATGTGTGCATCTGACATAGAAGTGGAACGATGTCTTGCACTCGGATTCCTAATTTAAAAAGTATGTGAACCTCTGAGGAACGTACTCTTGCCTGGATGTGCAAGTCTGCATTGCCGCACAGCATTTATCAACATCTGTGGAGGCTCTAAGGATTTTCCAAGGGTCCAAACAAGCCAAAGCCTTGTCACCTGATGTGACAAAAATCCTGAATAATACTTAAGTTCAAGGAAGATACTTGATCACCTTTGACTTTGCAGGGAGAAGATGCACAGGAGACAGAAAGTAATCACCTTGAGTTATAGGTTGTCTAAAAAGCTGACTTATAGTGAAGTTTTCAAAAGTTACCAAACTTCCAGTTAGAGGAGTTGGAGATTTATTGGGTGAGTTTCCATTTCAGCTCTTTGCCTAGGGTAAGACGAGTGTCCATTATGATAATCTAGTGGGTCAGTTCATCAAGTCAGACAAATACACTTTCTAAGAAAACATAACCTGAACCTTCATTTATGTTCTGAATAGTTGTCTGCTTTCCTCATTTGTCTTGACCTTGCCTCTGTTGTCCCTCATTGTCTTTCCATCTCACTCTCTCTTCCTCACCTCTTAACCTCCATCCCCTCACTCATGTACTCCATCTGGTTCTCTGTCCACCACTGGTGTGCTTCCTCCTCTGGACCGTCACGTCAGCATGTTCTTTATGTGTACTGGCTAATTTCCTTACTGCCCCTTTAATTAGCACTGATTTCTCTACTGAGTCAGGAATATTTTTCCTTAAGTACAGAGGGGAGAGGGCAATACTGATCCAGACTCCTATAGACATCACAACCAGATGTAAACAGCATGAAGTGAAGTGGAAAAAGCTTATTAAAAATGGCAAAGATTAAAACACAAAAGTGTCAAGTGTCCGTTTGTCACGCAGCGTGAACAGTGTGAAATTCTTTCTCTGCATTTAACCCATTCACCAAGTGAAACAGTGGCCAGGCAGTGACCCAGCACCCAGGAAGCAGTGTGTGGGGATGGTATTTTGCTCAAGGGTACCACAAAGGTGCCACCAGCAGGCCTGGGATTCGAACCCGTGATCTTCTGATCGCAGGGGCAACTCCCTAACCACTAGACCACCAGCTGCCCTAATAAAAACAAATAAAAGCACTAATTTGTTTTTAAATAAAAGCTTGCACATCTGTTGGTCATAGTTTTCATTCTGTCTATTCTGAAAATATTGAATTGGTTATCGCTGTTCACAAACTCAGTTAAAAGAAAGAATTTGCTATATAACAATCAAAATATCATAACTATATTTAAAATATTACATATTAATATAACCCTTATGCTTAGGGTTATAAGTGCCCAATATGCTAAACAGAAAGTGTATACAAATCCTTTTAGAAATAACTTATTCTGCTAATACTCCAATACCAAATGATATTCAATTAAACTAGAATAAAGTTCTCCTGTCTCTATAAAGGTGGACACAGACACCACAGTGTGCCAAAGCATAGCTACACGTTTGCTGAGTCGGAAATAGTCAGAAATGAGTGATATTTAGGAAATTACTCACTTCTGATAATTAGGAAAAGACGATCAATGCCAATTAGTGCCAACTGATTTCAGTCTGTTTAATTTATTAGCAAATTACATTATATCAGCCAATATTCTGGGCCATTGTAACTTTTAGCTCCATAAACAGGCACCACAAGTATCAGTTATACTGTTTATATCAATTGGGCCCTATTTGTCAGGTATTCTGTGTATTCTATAACTCCTCATCTTTTGTTCTTTGGCTATTTGAAAGCAGGAATATTGTATGGCTAGACTTTGCTGCAATGCATTCACAACCACAGCACTATTTATATGCTTGACTAGTGCAGCCTAAATGAAGGAAACTGAATGGAGACATGCTATATAAAAAGTTCTGAGGTAGAAAGTATGTTTCTAATTAGCTGTAACAGGCACAAAGACGAAAATAAAATGAGAAGAGTCCCCTTCCGCCCCCCCTGCCACACATCTGCTCGTTTTTATCTCCCAGCCTAGGGAGAGAGTCTCAATGTGCCAATGAGTCCTCACAGCGACTGCAGAGAAATCAGCAAAGTCACCTTCTTTACCAACATGTGTTTTATATTAAATCATGGTGTGTAAGGAACCTCTAGCTTCGATTAACGTGAATACGTTCACATTCCAGTGGTGCCCTGTTACACTTAATGGGACGCCGTATGCCCAGTAGTGTGTCTTTGTTTTGATTCAATTCAAAACTAATGTGGATGAAAAGAGAGGACCAGTCTCCCTCTTACTCTCACTAATCCTGCTTCAGTGGCCATTGAAATATTGCAAAGTGACAACGGACAGTCTTTTTCCACCGAAGCGCATGTCTGCTCAGTGACAGACAAAGACAGTGTTAAGATCTTAGCTACAAGAGAGAGAGAGGGAGTTCAAAGCAAAACTCTCTCGGACATTTTACACGGATGGGGCTATGATGGTGTTATGAGAAAATGACCGCTCAAGCACCATTCGAGCATACTTACTTTATTAGGTAGACCTACTGTGTATCTGCACTCATTGTTGATCCCAGGGGAAATTGCTTAAAATGAAATAAGATGGACAGAGTTTTCTAATTCTGATTCACCTGCTGAATGGTAGTCATGTAGGATCCTGACCATGGATGAACAGTGTAAAATGAGCTAACAAACAATGCAGAGAAATGACAAAGGATTCCTGGAAAAAATGTCAAAACATGCAAAAAAAACACAGAGCAAGCAATACAAGCAAAAAACAGATTTGCTCAATTCAATTGCCAGCACACACGTTTTAACTTAAAATACTAATTAGAGGAACCAGGTACTGGCCCAGCTGCTTCAAGTAGCCTGGAAGTGGTTAAAAAGAAATCAATTTGTCTAAAGATTTTTCCACTGTGGAAACATTGATTTTAGGTAGCGTGTTTTGTAAGGATCTGTGGTTTTTAGGGGTATGAATAGATTGTACATGACAGTGCCACTCTCTTAGGGGTTTGAGTCTGTAAGTTGGTAGACTGACCTGTGGGTCAGAGAACACCTGCTGGATGGTGTTGATGGGGCCACAGGGGACTCCAGTGCCTTCAAACCATCTGAGCCAGTCTGCAGTAGACTCCTCCAGGAACCTGGGGGAAGAGATGATAGACTGCACACTAACAGCATGGCTTTTTCAGAAGAACAGAAAAGAAAAAAAAAGCAGAGACATAACAACATGTCCTGAAATGCGATGCATATGTGGCCCTGGCACATTCAGTGTCTGCAACCCTTAGCCCTGGAGTGCTGGCACCATGCACAGCCACTCAAACCACGTGGTCAGACACACAAACATGCGAACTTGCATTTTAATTCAATGTGACCCGAATTTGGCATTTTTATGTTACAGCAAAAAGCATTTAGCTTTTGTCGTTATGTATGCATTAGTTAGCGTTTACTAGCCAAGATATGATTTATAAACTCATTGTGCTTTTATTGAAAGTTTGTAATGAACTGGTGCTAACTAAGGATTTAATAAAGACATTTAACAAACCACTGCAAAACTATAACAACTAAGTGTAGGTGTAATCTCTAATTACTTAGGACATCCACATAGCACACTTCTAGTGTAGTTGCAGGCTTTTGTAAACAAAAAAAACCCCAACATTGTTCTTTACAAGTTGAACAGTTGTATGATTAAGTACTCAAGCAGCCAAAACTGTGTTTGCATGCGACGTGCTTTGTTGCGGCCACACATTCAAACATACAAGAAGTAGCACCATTTATAAAGATGAACAGGAGTGAAAAAAACCTTCGTCAAAGCATGGGAGACTATTTTTTCAGTTTTGAGGGGGAATACATTAAAGAACAATTTACACCTAAATCTGTGACATAACAAGTTTTAAGGAACAACATCATTTAGAGACCAGCGGGCTTGATACACATTGGAGGTCGAGAGGATGCTTAAAAAGGTTCACCAATACATAAACACCAGACACTGAAAAGATGAATGTGGCCAATCTGCTTCACGTTAATGTCTGGGGTGGCTGGAGGCCTAGTGGTTAGGGAGTTGGTCCTGCGATCAGAAGGTCATGGGTTCAACACCTAGGACTGCTAGTAGCACCACTGCTGTAGCCTTTGAGCAATGTACCGTCCCCACACACTGCTCCCAGGGTGCTGCCCTCTGCTTCACTTGGTGAACGAGTTGCAGAGAAAGACAAATGCAGAGAAAGAATTTCACACTGTGTGTTGTGTTGTGTTGACGCGTGACCATAAGGGGCCATTTTACTTTACTACAGCTCTGTGGTGCATAACTGCATATATTAACTATCCTAAATACTATAAAAATAGCAACCATGTATCAGAAACTGGTGCCTGGTTCCTGACGAGTGCCTGGTCTTCTCCTTCGAGGTACAGAGACCAGGCTGCAGGTTAACATGATGAACTGACTCCTAGACTTAGCAACGTGCCTGGGTCTGGAACATCAACCTACTTCCCTGGCCACAGATCTAGTCTAATGAGGATCACTAGAGCTCAGATAGGAGAGAGAGGGAATTTCTGGCCACTTGCTGGGATTCACCCGTGTCCCTGGGTGGACACAACTACAGGAATCCTCCAGGCCACTATGTGGTACTCGTTTTTGTGGTGCTCCAGTCAGAAGTTTGAATAAAATGAGGCCCTGCTTACCTCTCAGACAGAAGCTGCAACAGTTCTTTGCGGTGCTTCACTCGTAACGTGTTGGTTTTGTACTTTGGATCTGCTGCCAAGTCACTCATGCCCATGACCTGCACGAAAACGGATTCATGAAAAAGTAGATGTGGTTAGAATTGTAAAGGCACAATAATCGAATTCAGCTTCACCGCTGAAATGTTTAGTGTTGAAAACTGGAATAAACAAAGACTTGTGAAAATAAAGGTATGAGAGTGGTCCTTCTTACTCTGCACACTTTGACAAACTGTTGGTTATTTCCAGCAGCCAAAACAAGGTAACCGTCTTTTGTTTTGAAGCCCTTGAAGAATATACAAGCACAAAAGCAAAAAGTGAAAAGCATTATTCAATTTAACATTCTGCAATGTGAAATGAAATCACACTTCACTAAAGTTTGTAAATCTACAGTGTGTCCTGAATATACACTGTCCTAGAGTATCAAGACACCCCTTCTTTTAACTGAAATAAAGAGGCCCTGGCCTCAAGGCCTCGTCACTGCAGAAAGGTCCACGGACAAACTTCCTAATAAAACTCTTGACTTCGAATTAAAGCTAATGAACTGAAGATAAATTTGGTGTTCAGTTGACAAACACAAACTGGTACTTCCTGGGCTGGAATCAGTTCCAACCAAAACTCAAAAAAAAAAAAAAAAATCCTGGACTGAAATCACTAGATATTCGATTTTTGATATGTCGTTTGATGCAATAACCATAAATACCACCTATTTAACATACAGAAGTTTAACTTGTCCATTCATGCTGAAGTGATAAAAAGTGTTGTGACTACAATCAATCAGTCTGCAGCAAGGGGATTGATTAACTATGGCAGTCTTTCTATTTGTGAGAAGTAAACACGTAATTGCAGCCTTCAGTCTGAATTGCTTTTTGTGAAAGACATAATACAGAACAGCCATTCAGAATAGATGCCTTTCACATACATCATATGTTAAAAAACAGTCAGTCTGGGTCTAAGGGATAAAAGGATGGAAAATGGTTCCATAAAATGAACTGCACTTGTTTTAAGTGCAAAAAAGAGAAATCTCTGCTCAGATTAATTTAGCTTGACCTCTTCAAACACAACCTATAAAAATTCCCTCCTCTATTTACAGGGGTAAAGACACTAATAATCATATAATGGCACATCTTTTACAAAGCCTGCATTCATGGCTCTATCCTCACTTAGGAAAAGTCCTTTTGTGTGTGTGTGTGTGTGTGTGTGTGTGTGTGTGTGTGTGTGTGTAATGCTGGCACCCCCACAGGCAGTACAAAAGGGTGAGCAGTGAACAAAGTGCACACACCGCAGTTAATGAGACAGTGTTTTGACAAAATGTAATCCATCAGATTAAATGGTTTCAAACGAAGGAATCAAGCACGGGCCACGGCCAGGCACTGATGCCCAGGAGCAGCAGGGAGGGAAAGCCTTGTGTTCCGCAACACAATCACCTTTTGAACCTGACTCACACAAACTTGGATCTCTGCACAGCGTGGACCCTGACTGACCTATGCAGCAAGACTACACCTCATCCTAGGATGTATCTAAGCTTGTGCAAAGCACCCTGCGTCTCAGAGCAGAAGCACAGCTTGTTTCTAAGTGCTTTTTAAAACTAGGTGCGCTCGTAACCAAGCGAAGCAGTGGGCTGTCACCAAGGGGGGGGGGGGTGGGGGGTGGGGGGCACAAAATAGGTTGGGGCCGCTGCGTTGATGCATTATTTACATTATTTACACCAAAAATTATTTTATCAAACGGTAAAGCAGTTTTTTGTATTTTTATTTTGAATCTCATCTCGGCTGTCATCCAGGTGGGAAAAAATTGTATGTATGTATGTGTGTATATACTTTTCGCGTGGTTACGTTCCAATAGCACCCCTTTTCTTTTGTGTAAGCAGGGTAAATACAGTAATAATTTTATGTATTTTTTTGTAATATAAACACAATAAAATGTAGGAGTAATCACCAATTATTTTTACAGTTCAATAATTTACTGTTTATCCAGCGGTGGGTTGTATTGTAGTGACCCGCCGGTTAAAGCAGACACTGGACAGCCACTGAGCTCAACAGCTTCTTTTAATTTAATTTACAGTAATACAAATATAGACCTTTAAGAAGGACAAAACGAAAAACAAGAGAAAAAAACAAGCATTGTCAACCATCCCAATGCAGCTTTCTTTGTATTCTCTGGGAAGTAAACATTTACACAATTATATTTTATATGGAACTGCAGCTGAATTTTCGTTAATATTTATGTTACAAAATTAGTAAATTTCTTTCTTAATAATTTAGCACCAAAAATACATGAAGAATTATATATTGCCACAAAATAAAATATTGTGGAGGATATCTGCTGTTTCCGTGAATTTGTTTCCAACAATCATTAGTTCGGTTCTAAGAAAAAATGACTGAATTCGAAACACTTTAATTTCATTTTAAATTCAGCTTAATACATTACCCTTAACGAAAATGTATACATGGACGGACTGGCAATCTGTGCATTCTGGTAAAGTCCAGACCGCCATTCTTGGCTTTTCCAGAAGAGTGAGACAGAGAGAGAGAGACAGAGAGAGAGATTACTAGAGAGAGAGACAGAAAGAGAGACAGAGAGAGAGATTTAAATTCAGCGCGGCAGAACAGACAGATTGCCAGTCCGCCCCTGTATACATTTACATTAAGGGTAATGTATTAAGCTGAATTTAAAATGAATTTAAAATGTGGCCGAGATGCTGAGCTGCAGAAGGGCAGGGCGTTTGGGTGGCATAGGGCTTTTAGAAGAAAAAAATTGCGAGAATATTTGCAGTTTCCACGTTATTGTGGAGATTTCTGCGTACTGTGGAGAGTTCGGTTCTGAGAAAAAATCGGCATGTGACTGACTCCTGATCCACGTAAAACTGAGGGATTACTGTATTCCACACTGCAAAACCAAGTTCCAATCCTAATTGAAAACACCTGGCTCTAATAATCATAAGTTTATGCTGACCTCTTTGAGATAGATGGATGTTCGATTACAGTTGAAACTATGCAAGTGAGGGCAGGTCTCCAAAAACCGAGTCAGAGCTAAACCTGCAGATCTTCAGCATTTAACAGAACCCAGAAGGAGGAGTTGAATTAAAACCCCTACATGTGGGCCAGACTGGATCAAAACACCTGCAAGATGGCCTGGCTGGACCTAAACATCTACATAAAGGTCAGGCTGGATCTGAACACCTGGATGTGGGCCATATTGTATCTCAACATCTGCACGATGGCCTTACTGGCCCTAAACCCCTGTATGACAGAGGACATCCACAAACTGGGTTAGATTCAAACACCTACTAATTTCCTGCATGAGAATAAATCCTTGGTGTCTGGTCAGGCACTGCTGTGTAGAGGTGCGTGCTGGAAACTCAAATGTATAAAATATAGTATTTCCTGTGTTGCCTGCTGGATGTCTCTCCATCCTTGTCTTGCTTAACAGTTCAAGGGCTCAACAGTTACATTAAATCAGTTTTGTCAAGAGAAGAGCACTAAAAGAGCAGAATGGACTTAAATATCCAAATAAAAGGCTAGACATCTTATTGAAGAAGGACCAGGAAGCTTAATGAACTCTGCCAATTCTAGTCAAAATGGGGTTTAATTGGTTTTATAAAAGATATTTAGCTGATTGATATTGTGTACAGTTTGTTTCAGTTGCAGCCTGTTTGTGGTTCACTGTTTTTGGGCTTATTATGGTACCCATTGTATGGCAAAATCCATATCAGGAGACAATGCCATACTGATATTCACTTTTATGTCAGTATAAATCTAACCCTACTGCATTACAACGGTTAAGACTGTGCCCGAATTGACATTATCCACCGTCAACCACAAGTTAGCCATATTTGAAATAACTCGTGCAACTTCCAACTGTAGTCAATACACCTGTTATAACGTTACCATTACAAAATAGCTGTTGTGCTGCCTGTCCCTCCAAGATAGTTGAAGGGAGTGGGCGGATGGATGGAAGGATAGATAGATGGAGAGTTTTTTCACTCAGTCTAAGGGCAGTGCTCGACTCCCACACACTCGAGTTGTGTATGGGACTACACAACACATAGGCCGAGGCAATGGGAGATGCATGACGTATGTATAAGTCACCAGGCACTGCTGCACAAAACTGTAAAGGCAAAACAGGAGTGCAACATATTGGCGGAGCTAACTAGATTTGGCCAGTTAGAGAGCTAAGAGCGAGGGAGGACGATAAAAAGAATAATGACGATGGGAGGGGCAGAAAGAAGAGAAAGAAAAGGGGAAAGCAAATAAAAAGGCTTAGGCAGGCTCAAACTCGCAGGCAGAGCGTATAAACCATGGTAGAATCTGAGGGTGTTCCAAACACTTAGCACACCTTTTTCGTGCTGCCTCAAGCTCAGAAAAACACACAGACACACCGAAAACAGAAATGTAGCTGTATGTTGTTTGAAAGAAGAAATGGATAACATCATTAAGCTACAATGTACAAGCTAAGATCCTGTCATGTAATATCCCAACTGGTCACGCTCTCACAAAGATAACAGGTGGGTACCGAGAGCCTCTGATGGAGTAAAGAAAATAACTCCAGGGCATTCGGAACAGGGGCATTGTGCTGTAAGAATGGCCTCCCTGAAATGGCAGGCTCTGTGCGTTCCCTCTATTGGGACAAGCCAAAATGAGGTGTAATGGTATGCAACAATGCAGATAATGAGGGTCAGCAGGCCGAGGGCTCTCAATGGCTGCCTTGTGGCCAGCCATGAATAGGTCCTGTTTCAAGCGCCGAACTTACAAAAGACAGGGACACGTGTCCCCACGCTCTCCCTAGCCAAAACCAAGAGACGGCAGATAATGAGCAAACACGTCATCCCTGCCCTTCTATTCTTCTCCAGTCTTGTGGTTTGAATTAAAGGCGGCTGCCTTTCTTCCCTCTCCAGACTTTCTTTGTGTCAGGAAGGAGTTTCATTCAAAAAGCTTAACAAAGCTGCACGTCCTCAGCCACATAATGTCATTTTGGCCAGAGATATTGAGAGGAAAAAGTAATCAGACAGCCAGATTATCTTTGGGATAGCACTAATTTCTTGGCCACAAACACCTTTATCAAAACCGACAACTGGACAAACCACACCATTTCCAGCAATTCTGCCCATGTATCAAGCGACTTTTAGCACTGCATGAGTAATCGAAGAACGGATGACCCCGATTCTTCAGGGATAAGATGTGGGGGTGGTTTAGTGCATGGATGCGAAGGGGTTATTCCATGGATGGGGGATGACTGTAGTCTAGACAAACTCACAAGGCAGAGTTGAGGATGTGGGAGGGAGGGTGAAGAGGAAGAGGGGGATTCAGGCAAACCATCTGTCCTCGGCATACATAAGTCTTGATTACAAGACCACAGGAAAAAAGGGGGGGAGTGGTGAATAGTGGGATCCAGTGGCAACATATCCTCTGCTGGATGGTCAGGGAACCTGACAAAAGATTTGACAAGCTTGTGGTAAGACATGCCATACTGAAACCAGTTTCAATGGTCACAATGACCAATGAACCAATATGGCAACAGTGTTGCCCCAACTAGGTACATTTGTCACACCATTGTGTATGGGTGTCAGTTTGTTTTAAATGATAGCGAGGTACAATGACAAGTTTGCTGTGTTAATATTTTTTTCAGTGACCCATGTACTGCCAGTTAATATAAGAATTTAGGGCTTTTTTTGTTGGAGGGGAGAGAATGTTTTGTTGCCAGGGGGACTGCCCCCAGTGTTTTGGATTTACTGATCAGTAAGTTAATCTATCTCTATCTTAAAAACTTTATTTTATTGATTATTACATTAAACCAACTAAAGATGTTTAAAATGGGATGAAATAGGCTTTGACAAAAGTGGTTGAGGCATGTGTTGCCAGCGTAGCCAGCATAGCCAGAATACACTTATGTCTTTATGTAAAGAAAAGAGCTCTGCATTCATAGTCACTCAGCTCAAGTTTTTGAACCTCCCACACTCATGCTCTTTTTGCTTATAAAGCAGGGCATGGTTACTATCTACTGTTCAGTGTTTCCCCTACCATTACATAGGCTGTGTGGTCCACCCAGGTAAACTCACATGCTGCCGAACTTGGATGAAACACAATTGCAGTGTAACTGGTAGGTTAACAATTGCTTACTAGCATCCAATTTCTTTACGTGCCATGACTTTTTTATGCCCAACTAAAATATTAATGACACCACATATGCATGATAACACAGTTGGCTTTGAAGGATGTACCACCCAACCGGAAAAAAATCTGTAAGAGTTTTTTTCTCTGTTTACAAAGAACAAACCAGTGTAAAGTACAGAACTAAAAGACTGTCTATGAGCATGATGCAAAAAGTCCATCCAATTTAGCATTCATCTTTCAGCACTTTAGTATTTCAACAGCAGAACACCGCATGTTTAAAGAGATTTAGACCACAGAAGCATCTGCAAAGCAGAGTACACAGTCATATTCCCCAACAGTGACAACATACCAAAATGGCACCCAACCTCTCAGAGGTAGTTAGATCCAGAGAGAACACACTGTTCAAGAAAGGACAGAAGAGAGACATCCCCCACCACCTCTCAGCACACTGTTCAGAAGCCAGTGCCCAAAGCTAGTTACATTTTTCATCCTATCATGTAAAAAAAACAGTCTCCCATTTGTCGCTCAATGATCCGATCCACACACACACACACACACACACACACACACACACACTGCTATGGCATCATCTCTCATTCATTTAAAAGCGGCCTGATCTGCCTTTCCTCCACGGCTCCTGCAGCGCTGCAGCTAGAGGGCTTAACGAGGTTAACACCCCAGGCCAGCAGGGCAGAGCGTCAGGCGAGAGACTGGCTGTCAGCCTGCTCCCTCAAGCCCCTACAATTGGCCTCTGTTCAGGGCCTGTCACTGCCATACACTGCAGCTTGACCAAAGAGTGTTGAGGGATGCTGAAATGCCATTGTGTGACTCTGCAATGTTCCTGGAATTTTAAAGTGGACCGTAGACAGAGCCTTGGGGGACTCCAGGATAAAGTGTCCATCATGAGGGTCCCCACTGGGCCGCAACGTCTGGCAAAGACATGTTTAATCCCAGCATTTCCCAGCGGGAAGTATTTGTTCTCAGGTTTAACTCAATGTTCAGCCCTGCCTTTTGTGCCCATTTCCTAGACATTGTAGTCAAATGATATTGCAATGCATTATTTAGTGTCTGCCTGTATAGTGTGACTTGTGACAAACAGAAGACCAGAATTTAGGGTTGACAGGTCCATAATCTCATAAGTGGTTGTATGTTTCACAGATGGTGTAGATAATGTCCATATTCACATGTATGCACTGAATTACAGAACAGCAAAAAACAATTCACTTTTTACTAAACCTCTAAACATTCCTAAGTTTTAGTTTCTAATGTTTAGTTCCTGAGCTGGAGGGACAGTTTCTTTCCGTGGAGAAGCTTTTCCTGAGGGCTAGTCCAGCATGGAAAAATAGTCTAATGCCAGTCATTATAAATCATTGAGCTGTCTCTAAGAGGTCTCCCAAATTTTATGTTTGTTGCTGGAAGTGCTTTTCATGGCCACCAGAAAGGCTGTCATTACACTGTCAGCAGAGCTCAGTTGCTCTGGAGTGTTAATTTGAACAATAATAAGAGGCATGCAAAATACGCTTCGTCTTGGCAATGAAATGAGTGAGAACAGAAGGCAGGAAGTGAACTTAATTACTGTTAACAAAGAAAGCATGTCAATGAAGGGAGGCGTCTGCCCAAGCAAGCAACAACACTTTCCCATACCCTCTTGTGACATATGGCAACTGTCAGACGGTGCTAAACCTAAAATAATTTGCTATTGCTTTGATCATTTCACTCTTGGAAGTGAAGATGGAACAAGGGACGATTAAAACAAAACATATAGCAGACCAGCCACTTCGGCACTGGCATTAACGTTATCACTCCCAGTCTTCACAACTTGACAAGAAATCAATGTACAAGCTGAGCAGAGGTGGAAAATAGTCACTGAACAGGCTATTTATGCTTTCTTTGTTCTGCAATGATAAGAAAAGATTCTTGAATCTCCCAAGTATTTACTGCCCAAATCTTTGGTAAGGTGGCATTATAACTAGAGATTGGCCAGATCCAATATGATATCGGTATCGGGTCCAATACAGCCTTAGATCCGTCATCGGATATCGGTCGGACATGCCCGTCACCGCTCCTTTGTCCATACCATGAACCTGCGGCAACTTCAATCTGAGCGAGCGAATAACATTAGCCATTGTTTTGAACAAAATGTCGCTCGTTTGGAGACACTTTAGTTTGGAAACACTGAAAAGCAAGATGGCTACTTGCAATGTGTGTAAAGCCAGTGTGCCGAGGGGTGGAAGTACAGTTGCGTCATACAATACAACAAATTTAATCAAGCACCTGCAGAGATATAATGACAAAGAGTACCAGGAGTTTATGCTAACAAACACGGAAAAAGACATCAGGCAGCAGACACTCGTTAACGTTTTCCCCTCTCTCTATCTCTCAAAACACGACGAGGCTAAATTTGGGCATCTTGTAATTCGGCTGGTCCACCTTAAATACAGAAGTGGTTAGATTACACTGTGCCCATATCGTGTCTCCAAATTCATGCTATTTAAAATGTATTCGTTTTGCACTTTATTTTTTACACAGTTGCTGCTGCTAAAATGGACATAATACTTGAACTATTTAGATGATTCAGCCAATATTGTTGTGTTTTTAATATTTCCAAAATTTTACAGCTGTTGCTGCTACCTTTTTGTGAAATGTGACATAAATAAATTCCTTTGGAATGCCTTTAAATTC
>JBBJLS010000006.1:5250908-5270908 GCA_037577275.1 Bryconaethiops microstoma | reverse complement strand
TGGCAAGTTTGGAGAACTGGAGTGCACCTTTTTGTTTTGCTTCTTTTACTTGTTTTGCTGATTTGCTTGAGCACACTGACTGGGACACGTTCAGGGAGACTGCAACCTACAGCGGCTCTACCAACCTGGAGGAGTACACCGCGCCGGTCACTGGCTACATCCAAGATCATCAACACACACCGCAACCAGAAGCCGTGGATGCTTGTGGAGGTGCGCATGCTGCCGGTGACTAGGCTGCCCTGAGAACAGCAAGGGCCAACCTCCCCACACACAGGCTACTCAGGCTTTAATTACCAGTGTAAATACGCATCTGTTTATTACACCACACATTCTCTGTTCTGTTGCTGCTATATTTACACAATCATATTTATATTTATTGCTGTTTAACTCTGCCCTGCATTTCTTGCACATGTAACCTCCCGCATTTTCCCCACAACTCTCTGCTGCTATAATACAGTACCTGTCAAAATATTTTATTAGTCCGGACTGTAACTATTGTTGATTGCACTGACTGTTTTCTTGTCTTGTCTAATTGTATCGTTGCATTTGTGTTTTTCTTGCAGACCCTTTTGTCCTGTCTGCACTTGTGGTCTTGTGGGTTCTGTTTTGTTCTGTTCAGCTCTTGTCCTGAAGGCACGTTGTTTCATTTCACTGTGTATTGTGTGTATTTGGTCGAAATGACAATAAAACCTACTTGACTTGACTTGACCTGACAAAGCAGTCTTGAAGCACAGAGATAGCACTTGGGTTCAGATTTTCATCTGCTCCAGAACGGGCTTGGCAGATTTGATGAGCACTCCGTACTCAGTATGATGGACACATGAACACCACGATTGAACACAGTGGTGAATTCCCATGGTAAATAAAATGGTCTGCATCTCACCTCCAGCAGCAAAGAGCAGTAACTAGAGATTAACACCAGTCAGTGCTGATATACAAACACAGCTCACCACCTCTCATCTTGCCACTCTTTTCCACATTATGGTCACTGTGGTACAATAGCATTTTTTAAACTGCGTGAGTTTTCCCCAGATGGTGGATGGTTGTGGAAAAGTAGTTCGCAAAACACACACTGTGATTTTATCTATAAGATCACAGTCAGACTCTCAATATCAGAAGAAAACTAAGGATCAGAAGAATCATCCAGAAGGAAGAGGAACTTTGAGAGATTACATCAGAAATCATAGCAGATTTTGATATTATATTGAGAGCAGAATCATTCAGTACACATTGACAGAAAGATGGACTGGTCTAAGAACTCTCAGGCCACATACAGGAGGGGTCAAAGTAGGCTGTGCTTCCCACGTAGACTCCGATTGTTTACAGTCTGCAGCACCATGTTGTGGATGTTCTATTAGTATGTAGGGGCCAGAGCCCGTTTCTATGCTGTGGTGTTCTGGGGGGGCAGCTTGAAAGTGGCAGACAGGAAGAGACTCAAACTGGTCAGGAGAGCAGCTCAGTGGTGGGTCCATCGTGGACCATGCAGACCACCCACTCCACAGTGTGGTGAACGAACTGAGAAGTACGTTTGGCTACAGACTCTCCAGCTTAAAGTGCTCCACTGAACGCTCCTTCCCACCATCAGACTCTACAACTTGTCCTCCTGTCACACACACACACACACACACACACACACACACACACAATAAACTGTACAATAGCCTCTTGCTTCTTGTTGTGTAATTTCTTACTAGTTTTAAATAACATCATTATGTGTCTGACTATGTACATTATTTTGCTATGATGTGCAACAGTCTACCATGTGCAATACTGTGCAATGTTCTCATCAGATGCTAAACATTATCATTATGTGCAAAATCCTATGTGCAATAGTCTTACAATGTGGCTTATCATGTGACATTTTTCAAAACGGGTGCTGAATCGTTTAATTATGTGCAATATCGTATTGTGTGCAATAGTCTTATAATGTGCAATAATCAATATCACTTATATACTACTGATCTCTACTAAGTGCAATAACGTACTCCTAAGTATCATCTGTGTCATTAGATTTCACTTCACTGTGTTACTTAGCTATAGAATTTATATGCAGCACTCGTGTATATAGCATTATACATTTTCAGAATGAGGATTTATTCTACAGATTTTTATTTAGATTTGTTTAGACTTTATATTTTATATTGTTCTCGCTTCTTTGTCTCTGTGTGTCTTCACAACAATAAAGTTTTCTGATTCTGATTCTGACCAGCTGTCACGTTTCCCTTTATCTCCTGAATGAGGGCAGACGCCAAGGCAGACTTCTGTTTTCTCTTTCAGTAGAAAATAACAAAACAAACAGGCACAAGGGCCTAGCAGAACTCAAAACAAGAACCAAAAGAGATAGGAGAACAAAACCAAGCTATCATGATGATGGACCGACACCCAGGTCCTACACAAAAGAACTTAAATACGAAACACAAAACTCAATCACCCAATCAACTCAAATTTCTCATTCTCTGATCACACTGGTCAGCTGAAACACATTATGTAAACACATATAAGACTGGTGTGCTCAGCCATCATGATAAAAGTCCCCGAAACAAAACAAAGGACGGTCTTTAGAGGCCTCCAACCGTCACACCAGCAGTGTAATATATGAGACCGAAAGATTTACATTTATCAGACGCTTTTATCCAAAGCGACTTCCATTCCCTACCTACAGGGGGCAGTTTCACAGTCCCCCTGGAGCAACTTGGGGTTAAGGGTCTCACTCAGGAACCCAGTGGTGGTGCTGGAGGTAGGATTCGAACACATGATCTCTTGGTCCAGAGGCAAGTATCCTACCACTAGGCCACCACCACCAGATTAGTTTGAAACATTTGAAATATCAGTTTAATTCAATTTGAGGGAAAAGAGGGATCTTATTTTTCAGGACACCAGCAGCAGAACAACAAACACTTTTGATCACACCATAAAGTTTATAAAATAGATCAATACACAGTTTGAAATCAATACACATTGCTTTTCTAAAATAAGCTTTCATTTATCATCATATTCAGATCAACAATTCATTAATGCCAGTTTCATTTGCTGTAGTATTAAGTACATGATTTAAAATACACAGTAAAATTCTACAGGAGCTGTAGAAATGTTTATTCGAAACATCATTAACTTTAACTGTGCTGTTCCACTCTTACTGACGTCTTCACTGGTAAGATTCTCAGTGGACGCAAAGACCAATTCCAGAAAAGTGGTAGAACTCTCTCAGTGAAAGTGTGTGTTATAGTGTGCAGGTGTGTGTTGGTGAGAAGATCAGTGAAGGTCAGTTTCCCTCTGTCCCAGTCCAGCTGCACTCGGACCCTCTGCAGTTTCTCTTTAGGAGTGAAGATCTGAAGATCTCTGGTCTCTGTATTCTACAGCAGTGAGCTCTTCAGACAGGTGGAGTTTTGGATGTGCAGAGTAACAGGAGCTGAGGAGAGAAAACAACATGAAACATCAGTTTCCTCTCTTCACTTTTCATTTCTAGAACACATAATGAGTCTAGTTTGTCACCGACTCCTGCTGATATTTGTACTGAAAAGTTGTATTGAAAAGAAACTTAACTGTGGATTTTCTGTGTATAGTGCTGGTTTTAAATCATTTAAATGATTGAACACTAAAGAACTGAATCACTTTTAGTGATTTTAAAGAGCTTATAACATGGAAACAAATGTTTTTAGGCTTAAAGAAATGATTTTTTAAAAATGTACTGTCTTTGTGATGTCACAGATACTTTCCACATATGTAAGCTGTTTTAATGATGGTTAGATCTTCAGTTCTTCAGTATAACTTGACAGTATCTGGTAAAGAAGGTAAGAGATGTAAAGCTTACTGTACTGGAGGATCTCCTGCATCTTCTCCCACACTCTGAACTTCAGGTTGGAAATGTGTTTGGAAACATCGATCAGAGCTCCTGAAGTCTTCCCTGGTTCCTTTGGTTTGTGCTGTATTCTGATAACGCAGAATATAATTGGACGCAAAATACTGAAGATTTAAAAATCTCAGAAGTGATCTGAGTGTAATGTTCTCTTTACCCTTTCCTTGTTTTTTATCTTTTCGTAATGGTCCGTCTTCTCCCTGTTTTCTTGTCTATGTTGTTGTTTACATTTTCCATGTGCCTGTGTTTATGTGTCTGTTCCATTTGAGTATGTTTTGGTCTTAACCCCACCTTAACCCCGCCCCCTTATTATACTGTTTGTCTGTGTCTAGTTCCTGTCTCCGCCCCTGCCCAGTTGTTCATTAGTTCATTAATCCCCCTGTATTTCAGTCTGTGCTGTAAAACCTCTTGTCACTCTGCTCTTTCTATAAATTGCTTTTGGAACTTGGTTATTTCTTGTTGTACTGGTTTTATTGTGTTTTTGTTAAATCTTTTGTTTCTGTTCTTGTTATCTTTTGGAGCACCTGGTGTTTTGTAGTTTCTTATATTTTCGTGTATCCTTGTTTTTTTTTTTTTGTTTGTTACTTGTTTTTTACCAGTAAACCTTTTACATCCTGCAATTACATCTTGCTTGCCTTGACGCTCATGTCATTACAGAACAATCCAACAATGTTTGTAGCTGATCCAGTTTTTGAGATGCTGATGGATGAGTTTCCGAACTGGAAAAATAAAGGTGAGAAGGCTGGACTGGGAAAAGGCTATGAACTATTACACAAGTGTAAAATGTTTCTGGGCTTGAGGAGAGCAGAGTTCACCAAATGGGTGGACATCCTTGAGGACATCCTTACGGTCCTTTTCTTTGGTAAAAAATATTATTTTGGGGGACTGGGTTTGGGCCAGGAAGCAGCCCCAAAGAGACTGTGCAATTAGCGGCATGGGGCAGCTGCAGCTGAAGCACTGAGCTGCACTTCCCAGTTGCGGTAGGCAGGGCTGTGTTTGAGTCACCGCTACCATCCCCTGTTGTTCTGGAGGGTCTTAAGTCGCCACCGCTGGCTACAGAGTTTCCTGTCCTTGCCACCGGCTTGCCCCATCTCCTGATTGTTCGTCACTGGCAGCCCCATCTCCTGATCTGTCGCTGCCGGTGCGCCAGTCTCCTGAACCCTTAGCAGCCGGCCCCCCAGGCTCCTGGTGCCACCTTGTCACCAGATGCCTAGCCTCCTGGCACAATCTTTACATGTGATTCCGTCTTATTCACCCCTGATCCAGTCTGTCCCCTCTCTGTCTTCCCATACGTCTTTCATGTCATCCTCTAGTTCTTATCTGCCCTGAAACCCTTCACTCTTATTAATCCTCATGTCTGACCTACTCCTAAATTCTGGATCCCTTTTCCTCTATTTGTCCCGTTTCGCGATTACATCCTGCTTGTCTAGACTGTCATGTCATTACATTGAGAAAGAAAACTGCTCATGAAGACTTACTGTTTCATCAACTTACTGTTTCATTGTAGGCACAAAGTTCTGAGTGGAGCACAGAGTAAATAAAAACATGATCAGAGTTCAAATCAAATTTCAATTATTTTGACCACAAGTTATTTTTATTATGAAACATAAATTTTCCTTCTCAACAAGTAAATCAATATGATGAAACACTATTTTTTGACAATTTCTTACCAGTAAGAACAGAACATCTTCAGATTCCATTTCCTTCTCTGTGTTCCTGATTGTTTCTGAAAGAGAAGATATTTCTCCACTCATCTCCTCCATCTTCCTCCTCATTATCTGACTCTTCTGCTCCTCTTCCTCCTTCAGTGCGGTGATCCTCGCTGCTTCTTCATCTCTTAGAAACTGGTGAAGCTTCTCAAACTCCTCCTTTATCTTCCTCTCTGTGTGCTGGACCTGCGTCTGGAATGAGAGAAGATTAGGAGACACAAAGTCTAACAGATGTTCTACAAACTTTTACCACCTACAGGATAAGTGGAGACTCATCAGGAACAGGATCTTATCAGCAGGTTTCTCAGTTCATCATGATGTTTCACCTTAATGTGGGCTGATGTTTGGTCACAGTGCTGTCACAGACCTGAAAGTCCTCTAAGACTTTCAGGTTCTTCTGTAGAGGCTCCAAAGTGGCCTGGAGTTTCTTCTGGAAATGAACATTTACAGGTTAGAAATAAATCCGGTCACTCAAATTAATTCAGGAGGAGGTCTGAGACGGATTCGAGCTACACGTTATAGCAATGTAAAATAATCTGTCACTTCAAGACACAATAGACAACCAAAACCCCTATAGCATAAAATAATGTATACATTCTAGCTTTATTAGTGATTGAAACTTTTTTGATTATTTGATGATTCACACATATTGATGCTCGGAAGCCACGCCCACTATGAGACTTCAACTAGTCTGACAGGAATAACAGTCAAACTGTTGCTTAAATATTGTTTGGTTATATTTCCTTAAATAACACAGAACAAGTTATTTCCTACCTTACATTCAGTCACAGCTTCATCTACTGGACAGAAGTCGTGATTTTTATGTGTCTTTGAAGTCCGACACACCACACACACAGGCTGTTGATTGTCCAAACAGAAGAGTTTGAGTTTCTCATGGTGCAGAACACAGATCACCTCAGATCTCAGACTCCTGCTCTCCAGGAAAGACTCACAAAGGTTCTTCAGTGCAAGGCTAACGGGAGGCTCAGCTTTTCAGGATCTTCTTCTACAAACAGGACATTCTCAAGATCCCTTAGTCTCCCAGAACTTCTCCAGACAGGTTTTACACACACTGTGGCTACATGACAGGACAACAGGATCCTTGAAGATTTCACAGCACACAGGACATGAAAGATCTTACTTCCTCAAACAATGAGAGAGATGTAGAGGAGGAGCTTTGTAAAAAGTTTGCTAGACACACTGTGTTATTTCTCCACTGGATGGAGTCAGTTCATTAAAAACATGAAGCAAAGATCTCTCAAATGAGTGGAGGTGATCGTTTTTTGTAAATCAGGAAATTCTTTTTCTTTATATCATATTTATATGTACAATAGAAAATTTATTTTTTTGTTGCTATATTTTATAGATATATGGGAAGCCCCCAATGAGAGGTACGTAGTGAGGGTCCAGCTGAAGATCCCCTGTGGAACATGCCCTTAAATCATGTTTCCTAAAAAACCAGAGTAGTCCAAAAGATTTTACACCTCAGACCTGTATTGTTTGTTGTTGTGAACAGAATGAATTGCATCCTTCATGAACATTTCTCCACAAGTACCTTTAACAAACAGTCCCCATCCCATATTTTTGGTATTTCTTATCTCTTCTTATCCTGTCTATCCATCTTTTTACATTCACATTTACGGCATTTAGCAGACATTCTTATCCAGAGCAACGTACATCGGTGCTCAAGCAGTCCACATCTGTTTCTTAAACCTATAGAGCTAAACTTAAATCAACATCCACTATTCAACCAAGTTACTGCCAGCTAAGCTACACCTAAACAACTCTTGTCAAAGAAATGTCAGAGGTTAAGGCAAAAGTAAAGAAGGCATGGAGATAAGAATAAGTTTTTATTTATATTTTGGGGGAGGAAGAAATGAACAAGCAAAATGAGAGGCATAGTTAGTCACCAAGGTGCTCCTTAAAAAGGGGTGTCTTCAGACAACGCTTGAAGACAGAGAGGGACTCCGCAGATCTGATCAGAAGATGGAGTTCATTCCACCACTGGGAGGCCAAGACTGAAAAGAGTCTTGGTGCAGGTCTTCCTCTTCTTTTGAGCAACGGAGATTGAAGACAAGCGGTGCTTGATGCCCTGGGAAGATGAGAAGTGACATGCTGCGTGATCAGTGCTGATAAGTAAGTCAAGGATCGGCCAGACGGTGTAGGCAGGACCACTGTCGATGAGCCTGGGAGGGGGGGCAGGGTCCTGGGGTACCAAAGGAGAGAGGAAGACCATGCAACAATCGCCCTGGGGGTGCCGACGTCGATGCTTTTGAATATAGCATTTGTTGACCTGCTGGATGGCAATGCAGGCCTGCTACCAGAGCCATCAACACCTGCAGACAAACTGTTCAGCTGATGGTACTTTAACCCTTCGGATCTTGGTGCTCAAACATCAGAGGTTGGAAACCATGGCATACCTCAAACGGACTGAGCCCGGTTGCAGAGGAGGTGAGGAGGTTATGGAAGAGCTCAGCCCAGATGAGGTAGTGGGCCCAGAAGTGCTGACAATCTGCCACAAAACATCTCAGGAACGCTCCAGTTGTTGGTTGGTCTGCTCCGTCTGACAGTTCGCCTGGGGATGGTAACCGAAAGAGAGTCTGCAGGACGAATCAATCAGGCCGCAGAAGGCATTCCAGAATCTGGCATTTAATTGAGGGCCTCTGTCCGAGACGATGTCCTTGGGGAACCCATGCAAGCAGACTCTAACACTAACTCGGTAGCGGTTTTGGTGGAGGGGAGTGCGGCGAGAGCCATCAGGTAAACAGCCTTGGAGAATTGATCAATGATGGTCATGATGGTGTTCTTACCGTCCGACTCTGGCAGGCCGGTGACGAAAACCATCGCGATGTACAACCAGGGCCGACGCGGTTCCCGGCGAGGTTGAAGATCACCAGCGGAGGGTTGCACACCGCGCACACCTGAGCGAACTCTTTGACATCTTCAGCCATACTGGGCCAACAGAAGGCTCACTGAAGAAGGGACATGGTCCTCTTGGTCCCAGGGTGGCCTACAAGGGCAGATGAGTGACTCCACTTGAGGACTTCTGACCGAAAAGTGGATGGAATGAATAATCGGTGGAAGCGGGGTCTGTCCAGGGGGCCTCAGCCTCATACTTGCATGAGAGAGCGTCAGACTTGGTGTTCTTCCACCCTGGACAGTAAAAAAGATGGAAGTTGAATTGTTCAAAGAACAATGCCCACCGCGCCTGCCGGGGTGAGCTACTTGGCCTGTTGAATGATGATGAGGTTCTGATGGTTCATCCAGACCTTAAATTGGTCACTGCTGCCCTAGAGCCAGTGAAGACATTCTTCCAGTGCCCACATGATGGCCAGTAACTCACAGTCCCCTAAACCATATCTCTCCTGGGTGAGATTGAATTTTCTGGAGAAGAAACTGCAGGGGTGCCGTTTCTGTTCTGGACCTCACTGAGAGAGGACAGCTCCTACACCCACATTGGACGTGTCCACCTCCACAACAAACGGTTTGGTGGGATCCGGATGACGAAGGATGGGAACAGTGGTGATGACACGTAGTGGAATGCTTGAACAGCTTCTGGGTTGAGAGTGAGGTGGTTCTTTGAGGGTTTGGTGGGGGCAGTAAGAACCTGATGTTTGACTGTGGTAAAGGCTGCAGAAAGTTCAAGAAGAATCAGAGCAGAAGACCGGTTAGCTAATCTACCTGCATGAAGTTCTGTATGAAACAGTAGCCTGTTTAGAGTGTTGGTTATAAACAGCACGTTCCAAGTCTTTGGACAGGAAGGAGAGAAGAGATACCAGTCTGTAGTTGTTGACATCTGAGTAGTCCAGCAATGGACTACTCAGATGAAAGCAGATGGGACATGACTGGAGAATGCTCGATGGGATAGGGTCAAACGAAGATGTGGTGGGTTTGCTGGACGTCAGGATTAGGGACACTTTCTCAGGAGAGAGCGGTGAGAAACCATGAAACTGGGGAACATGGACTGGTCTCCGGCTGGCAGGCAGAAGGGAACTGTGTAGACTCCTTCCCAGTAAAGCTGCAGGTCCTAATGGCATCAGTCCCAGGGCCCTCAGGTGCTGTGCTGATCTTCAACATGAGTCAGAAACTGCAGAGGGTTCAACACTCTAAAAGAAATATTGTCTGGTTCCTGTCCCAAAAAAGACCCACCCATCGACCCCCAGCAACTACAGGCCAGTGACTCTGACTTCACTGGAGAGACTCAGTTTGCATGTTTCTTTTGTTTGTTTCACAGTGTCGGACCGTTGCACTGTGTGTACACTGTGGAATCTTTACTGCACCATTCGTCTCATACTGTGTATGGCTGAGATGACAAAGTTCAAGACTTAGACTTAAAGACCATCAAATCCGACCATAAGAGGTACAGATCACTCAGCACTTTTCAAAACACAGTACAAGAAAATGAAAAAGATTAATATAGATTTAACTGAATAGTTTCTTCATTTTTTCTGGAAACAAAAAAACGGTCTAAATTAGAAATCAGGCAAATTTAAAAAAAAAGAGTTCTTTTGCATCATTGTAATTATAAAAGAACAAATAAGGACTGAATATTAGAATGATCCGCTTTGTCTTATGTGTTATGCTTTGTTAATGTCACATCTGTGCCGCCTCTGCTACGCCCCCGGCATTCTGAGCTAGGGATTCCCTGTCATGTCACGCCCCTGTCTACATCATGGTATGTTCCAGCATGTGAGGTATGTGCGTTCTGTCAGCACTTGTGTGTCAGCTCATGATTACCTGTTCTGATACCCCTCTGTTTATAGGTGTCTCATGATCAGTATTCGTGTCAGGATTAGTGTTTGTTTCATGTGATTGTTCTGCATGTTCATGTTCTTCTTTTAAAGGTTCCAGCTGGTCCAGAAGCTGGCGTGTGGTCACCAACGTGATTCCAGCATGGACTCGCTCGTGTTCTGGGCATGTATGTGAGCTCCATAGAGCAGGCTAGATGAGAGTGGTCATGTAGAGGCTGCACCTGGAAGGAGGGCCTCTTACCCCAGTTCTTCTTGTGGCTCCTATCCAGGAGCGAACCTAGTATCGGGACCATGTCAGCGAGGCGTGTATCCGTGCTGCGATGAACGGGTCCCTTCTGGGTGACTTGAAGAGAGAGAGTCTTCATGTGTTCTGTTCTGCCAAGCTCTGTGTGCTCTAGTGACTGTTTGCCTGTTTGTTTCTCATTAAAGTCAGTTGAATTTCTGCTAACTCCTGCGTCTGTGTCCTCCTTCCCCGAGCCGACATGACAGTTACTAAAGAAAGAACATGAGAAGAAATTCATTGTTCCCCCCAGCAGTTCTATCAGACAAATGTGGAGCAGAGACAAATTGGAGAAAGATAAGAGGAGCAGATGATCAAAAAAAGAGTTTAAGACTATCTCTGTGTTTGAAAGAAAAGCTAGGGTTCCTGCAAACACTCACATAGTCTTTAAAAACGTACTGGATCAGACATTGACAAAAATATAACTGATCCAGTTGCACTTTTTGGCACCTTGATGTCCCACAGAGATTTGATTTAATCCTGCTTCATATATTTATGTAAGACTTATGTAACACTTTCTATATATTTATGTAAGTTGGGGAAACACGAGCCTAAGAATTTCATTACGGGTAATGATGCTACATTGTAATCTGTATATGACAACAAAACTTGAAACTTGAAACTTGCAGCATTTTCAAAAAGTAAAGACATGAAGTCATCTTAATGTCTACAGTCTAATATGACTTTAATGTGGAAAATGAAAACGCGTAATATGGGGTCGTGGTGGCATAGTGGGTAGGATGTTTGCCTCTAGACCAAAAGGGCATAGGTTTGAATCCTACCTTCAACACCACCACTGGGTTCCTGAGCAAGACCCTTAACCCCAAGTTGCTCCAGGGAGACTGTGAGACTGCCCCCTGTGGTTAGAGAATGGAAGTCGCTTTGGATAAAAGCGTCTGCTAAATGCCGTAAATGTAAATGACTCTCCAATTGGTTGAATAAAGCTACACTATATGGACAAAAGTATGGGGACACCTGATTGTTACACCAATGCTCTTTTTGGACTGCTGTCCTCAAGATTTGGAGTTTCTGCAGAGCATTTATGAGGTCAGGCACTGATGTTGGATGAGAAGGTTTGGCTCACAGTCTCTGTTCCAGTTCATCCCAAAGGTGCTGGATGGGGTTGAGGTCAGGGTTCTGTGCGGCCAGTCAAGTTCTTCCACACCTAACTCCTCCAGCCACGTCTTTAGTGAGCATGCTTTGTGCACTATGGCAGAGTCATGCTGGAATAGAAAAGGTTCTTCCCCAAACTGTGTCCGCAAAGTTGAAGGCATGGCGTTGTCCTAAATGTCCAAGATGAATGGAAGCTGTTATAGGTACAAACGGGGGGAACCATCGTCATATTAAGGACTATGTGTTTATAAGGGACTGGGACTGGGCTGGCAACTCCGACCAGCAGGGGTAGACATAGCAAGAAGGAAAAGACGAAGGCCGGTACCCTCCTGCAATCAGCCGGCATGCCCTGCACCTGTGGCCGGCCCTTTATAACCGGGGTTCACAGTCAGACTCGCTGCTGAGTCTTTGTGTTCATGAGCATGACTTGAGCTGCTTGGTATTGCAAGAGTTCTCGAGTTCTCTAGCATTTTCATTAGTGATCGTTTTGAGCTCTTCCCTAGACACGTTTTAAAAAACACACACAGCTCATTTCACTCGCACCACACTCTGATCCCTTTTCCTACTCACTCTGAACCGAGCCTGGCATTTTGCCAGGCCAAGCGCTGTTTTGATTTAGGGTGTTTTTGGTTTCTCCCGTGTGTGGAGTGGCCAGTTTCCCTCCTGACAGTGTCAGGGTTAATTAAACTCTTATTTTCTTATTAGTACGCCATCTGAAGCATGAGTCTTCAGTTCTGCCTCAGCAGCGCAGCGAGTAAACACGGTGGCTTCATGTGGTGAGATAGACTTGAATTAAATTTGAACCGCACCCGTGGAGAATCAGTTTAAATTCTCTGCTTTGCAGTTGGGTCCATTATGTCCGTCGGCGCTCATATTTAATGTGCCTCCTCATTACAGTATTTGAATGCAATGTCACTGTTGGTGTAATGGTCGGGTGTCTCAATACTTTTGTCCATATCGTGTATGAAAAGTTTCATAAAGGCTCTTGAGTTCAATGAAGAGTTTGCCAGTAAGACCGATTAGCATAATTGCCTTTAAAAAGCTTCGTGTTTTGTGTGGGGCTGCGCAGGCGCAGTAAACTCTCAAACTAATATGAACATTCACAAACAAATGTGCGATTTAATGCCTCTAAAACCCAGTTTTCCTGTACACACTAGTAAGTTCTGCAGTCCCTACACACAAGGCAAACCCAGTCCAGACGGGTCTCATTCTGGTTCCCAGCAGTATCCCTCTCTCTTTTTAAAAACCTCCTGAAGAATCATCTGCTCTATCTTCTTGCACTACTCTTGCATAAAGATTTTAGCACTTAGAACTCTCCTCTAGTTCTCACACTGTCCTAAAACTCAGAGTGTCCCCTCCTATCGTAAGTCGCTTTGGATAATAGCGTCTGCCAAATGAATGTAATGTAAAAAAATCTGTGAAAAAGTGTCTGATTTGGACACAGTTTTTGTGAAAAAGGAAACAAATACAATACTCATTTTTAACTTTGAGCTCTGTGGGCTGCCGGATGTACACTGTGGAGATACTGAAAATAATTCAGTGCTGTTTCTGAAAATGTATATTGTGTTTCCAAACAAACAATGATCTAATCTCTGAGCAGAAGGAAACGATAGAAGTAAAAGCAATGTAGAAAAGAGTCTGGAAGAGTTTTCTGAAGGTTTAAAGAACCTTCAAATTATATAAAGATGCTGCACCAGTTTAAGGGTCTGTCCTGGAACTTTACATTCACAAGGTGTTTCAAGCTCACACATCTCATTTACATAAATGGTTTTGTTTCACACACTGCACTGCATCAAATTAAACAAGACATAAGAATCGTTAGAATAATGTTCAGCAACTTTTGTTATATGACGCCGGTGTTTTGCCAGATACTCAAGATGCTTTATGTCCCTTATAGGATCTTTATAGCACTTTATAGCACTTTCTTTAATGTCAATCAGTTTCTTGCTAATACAACTCTTTTACCCATGACTACAAAAGCTACACATCAAAACATTAAGTCAGAAACAGACGATGAGGTTAGGATTTGCCACACTTAAGAATAACATAATATAATGGCTCTGTACCAATTTAAGGGTCTGCCCTGGAAACTTTACATTTAAAAGGTTATTCACACTCTCAGACGTCTCATTCACAAAAATAGTTTTGTTTCACACACTGCACTGCATCTAATTAAATAAGACTAACGAAGACACTTCAGTGGTAACCTGAAACCCCGGACAGTCCAAATACATCTGGACTCGATTCCCTTGTTTTGTAAGTTAGGTTGGAGCAAAAATCTCTCAGGAGCCTTTTTCGGTGCTTATTTTAAGAGTGCCAGGACTTTGCAAACCCACAAATCACAGCCAAGGGATACTAAAAATACTAGGGATACTAAGGATGTTTGGAATGGTCAGGTGTCCCAATACTTTTGCCCATCCAGGGAACATTTGAGCAAGACTCTTTAACCTTTTTACTTCTTGAATTTATTTTCTTTTTGAACCTTGCAGATCTAATGTTGGCCACATTGTGGCAGCAAAGCACTGTGTAAAAAGCAGTCGCCCGGCCCGCCATAAAACTTTTGTCCTTTTCCCTGTTCTAAACGTCATGACACTGTGCAGTTTTTCACTCCCATTGTGAGTTTCTATGCTTATTTATCTCTTTGTTACCTGGGTGATATGCTACTGTGTGATCAGTCTTCTCTAACCATTCTGATACATGGACTGCTCCAGTGATTTTCATCAGTTATTTCATGAGTTCCACAATGTCTGCTATTTTCAGTCTCTACTGACTGTTCCCCAGTATTAGCCACGATCGTGACTGCTCTTCACCGTCGTCCTATGTAACCTTGTGTAATACTGAATGAAACATGAGGGACGCCACCTAACCGGGTAGGAATGTGGAAGTTGGTAATAATCCCAATCCCTAGTGCCTGGGGGCCATGTGGTCTGCCACTGCAAGTACACTCTCGTGATATATTTATGGATGGCACTGGCAGACACTACGATAATGGAAATTAGGTTTCTACCTCAGGGCAATATATTTACGCCTCTGTAAGGTGGGCACTATGATGGAATATTGTAGTAGGGGGCTGATGCAAGATACAGTGCAACCCCTTTGCAATTGCTAGTCAGGCAAAACTTTCTGCAAAAGTCACATTTTGTCATGCAGGTGCCTGAAATCATGCAGTCAACCTTAGACTAATCGCTTTCAGTGGACCAGCAGTCTTTCCAGCATGTTTACAAACAGCAGACAGAACAGCTGTGAAGGATTTGAATGAAGGGTCTCTAGCCAGTGGCAAAACTAGGTAAAAAAAAATTAATGGGCCCCCTCATGTGAATTAAAAATGTCGTTTTTGTTGTCATGTGTCAAGCAATGGCATTCCACCCACTAGCATCTAACATTGACCTAAATATTTAGAATTGACAAATTTTATTCTGCTGTTAACCAGAAACACTTATATTCCATTTTACATAACTTTCATGTCTTGCAAGATCTGGTAGATGTAAAAGGTTGCTTTTGCTACTGTGTCTTTAAGATTAAACTATCTTCATGAGTAGGCAGGGTTCTAGAACTTTAGTCTGATTCCCTAATTTTTGTAAATGCATTGGTTTTCACAGCCTAAACAGTCAATTTAAATGGGCTGCTCTTGCAGCTTGTTTTCCTTATGTAGACCATGTAGACTGGGGTGTAACTGGTATTTACTGAAACTCTAACCGTGTTTATGTACTACATTAAATATTTCTATTTACAAAAAATCAGTTTTCCATGATATAGACCCTTCAAAATTTTAGATTAGTAGTAATGATAATAATAATAATAATAATAATAATAATAATAATAATAATAATAATAATAATAAATTATTATTATTATTATTATTATTAATATATCATGTTGCAGGTTGTGAAGAATCTGTCTGAGGCCACATAATGAAGAAGAAGGAGATGACCGAGCAAATGGGCTGTGTGTGTTGAGTTGATGGAAGCCCCCGAGGTTCTGTTATATTACTGTCTCTAGCCATGGCATTCCTTAAGAAATACATAGAAATGCTATTTATGTGCTTAGTGTAATACTACTTGACAAAAAAAATCACTTTTTAAAGATAGATTAGCAATAAAATAACTCAAATCAAGACCTTTCATCAAATTTTCCATTGAAAAATAACACAAAGAGCACCAGTAATTGTCAGAGGTCAAAGCCAGCCATATAAAGACCCTAAAGTGTGATCCAGACTGGTCAGTCTGTGCATATCCCTTCAGCAGAAAGCCTGTGTTCAGTATATGGCAGGACTTTAAGCTCAAAAATGAAGTCTACTGTGTATAATGAGAGAGACTGTAAGGTAGCAAAGCTAATAATCGAATCAATTCCTGCGGAAAAGGATCACTTAAAGGCCACGATCAGTTTCACAGTGTTTCAATGCCTATCCTCAATAAGCTTATTGACAAAGTGTACTTTGATGCATAATTTCTCAGTTTTTAGGTGGTTAGTTAATGTGGCACCTATTACTGACCACCTAGATCATCACAAGCACAAACGTTTGTAGACATTCGTTTATATAATATTATATAATAAGGAGTTTATTCCCCCTTTTGCTGCCACAACAGCATTTAACAAGGAGAAATATTGCGGTGAGGATTTGAATTCGCTCCGATACAAGAGCATTAGCGGAGTCAAGAACTGATGGAAGATTAGTTCTGCATCACAAATGCCACTCCATCTTATCGCAAACGTCACTCCAGATATTTGTCAGTACTTTTCTTCAGAGATTATACAAGCTGTGTGTTTGCAATTGAATGTCGGTGTCAGCAATGATTGTATCTTAACGTAGCTGAGGATTAACTGGAAGTAATTTGAAGGGGTGTCTGCAGGCTTGTGGATGTATAGTTCACATGTAACCTTCCTTTTCAAACTTCTGTCATTGTTTCTTCCACAGGTATCCATAAATGTCATTCATCGTCTACCCTAAGCGCCACCTCATCACACAACCTGCCACTGACTGCCAGACCTTCTGAGATCAAATGAATCCATTCAAAGCTCCTCGGCCTGTGAGTGAAGTGGTGAGTGTAGAGACTTACTGGCCTGGCTGTTTCTTGGGGCCAGCCTTTTCAGTCATGCTCCCTGATTAGGGAATAAGCTGGGCCTAAATATTGTTTATATAAGGCTCAAGCTGCTTTGGTTGGCCTGCACAAGCAGCCTTTGGTGGTTTGTGAGGTCATGCTGTTTATAAACCCTGGATCTGCTAGACTGTACTCATTCTTCTCAGTTTGTGCTTTTAATTTCATGTAGCACCTCCTTATTTTGTACTCTATTCATTAGCAATGTAAACTCAAACTTAGACCAAATACTGGCCAGCCCAAATGACTTCACATGCATGTAGAAGGTGCAGTACTAAATCAGCGCTCCCAACTACTGTGTGGAACAAACTGTTTTTCATGCAGCTACTTTCCACATCACACTTGCATTCATTAAGTACTGTGGCTCACACGTAAAGCATTTAGAATTTTCTTCATTAAAGGAAAGGAACTAGTGTTCACTAGATTGATATACACCGATCAGATAGAACATCAAAACTACCTTCCTGATATTGTGTAGCCCTGACCTGTGGAGGCATGGACCTCACAAGACATCCGAAGTCTTGTGAGGTCCATGCAAGTTCTACTGCATTAGCAGTAGAACTTGCAGTCCTGTAGAGTGTGAAGTGGGGGTTCTGTGGATAGGATTAGTTTGTCCAGCATATCCCACATACGCATGTCAATCAGACTGACATCTGAGGAATGTGGGGGCTATGTCAACACATTGAACTCTTTGTCATGTTCCTCAAACCACACTTTTGCAGTGCGGCAGGGTGTACAATCCTGTTGAAAGAGGCCACTGCCATTGGGGAATACCGTTGCCATGAAGGAGTGTAGTTGGTCTGCAACAATATTTGGGTAGGTGGTACATGTCAAAGTATGGCAGGACACAAAATGACCACTTTAGGCAGTGAACAGGGGTCACCATGGGCACTCTGACCGGTCTCTTGCTGTGCAGCCCCATACACAGCAATCTGAAATGTACTTTGTGTTTTTATCATAGCCAGCATGAACTTTTTCATTAATTTGTGCCACAGTAGCTATTCAGTGAGGTCAGACCAGATGGGCTAGACTTTGTACATCAGTGAGCCTTGAGCATCCAGGATCCATTTATTTTTCCTTAGACCATTTTTGGTTGGTACTAACCACTCCATACTGGGAATCTCTGGCCAGACCAAGTGTTCTATCCAATACAATTTGGTCCTTGTCAAAGTCACTCAGCTCCTTACTGTTGTCGATTTCCATGTTGCCAACACACCAATTTCAAGAACAGACTGTTCACCTTGGTGACAAATACTGTATATCCCACCCTTTGACATGTGCCATTGTAACAAGATGTGTAATCAGTGTTATTCACTTCACCTGTCAGATTTATTATTTATTGTTGTGTGTAAAACTGTGGCCCAGCCAGGCTCATTTACGTTAAGAAGTGGCCCAAATAGCTGTAAAGTAAATAACTGTAGGTTGTGTAAAAGCTGTGAAAGTACTGCATTTGTTTACGTGAAGTATAATTCTATAATTCAATATTGCATGTTCCATATATATATATATACATACATTGTTAAACATTGTCCTGTCATGTTCTATGCATTTTATATGCAAAACTGTGAGTACTTCAAGTTGATGAATGGTATTGTATGGAGTAAACCCTGGAACACTGGAATACTAGTTATGACAAACTAGTAAAATTATTTTATTTTGTCATGATAAATAATAATATAAAAACATGAGTGTGTTGTTTTGTATACATCTTAGAAAGCTGATTTAGATTAACACTCAGTGGATTTGGTGGATCTGGGCCATTATTTTGAAGCGCATCTGCTCTAGTTCAAATTATATTACAAAATGCTCACAGTCTGTACCTTCAACAGTTAAAGTGCTGATTGATCAGATTAAAGGGTAGAATAAGGACTGGGTGGACTTTGTGCCAAAAGCAGCTGGACCAGTCAGCTTACATCAGCCTCGCTAATCTTCCTTTATAAAGTAGAGGGAGCATGGTTTCAGTTATGCTGAGGTCACCTTTCAAGCCTAGCCTTTGAGAACTACATATTAAAACACACACACACACACACACACACACACACACACACACACACACACGCACACGCACAAACAAAGAATCAAGAGAGACTAGAAAATGAGTCTCAGTCAATAACCTGCCAAAGTAAGAAATGGCCAAGTGCACACCAGAGCCAGATTCATTTTAAAAGAGCAACACTGGCTCATACTGTCCGCATACAGGACTTTAGATGGCAAGGCGAAACAAATTACCAAAAACATCTTTTTCTGGCTCATGATAGTTATAATAGTTGTATGAAGACCCTGCAGCATCTTCAAGTTATGAAAGTCACTGAATACTATGAATTTTATATATGGAGTAACAGTAGATTGATAGCAAATGTTAATCAGAAGTTCCACAATAGGTTCCATAATAGGTTTGGAGAAACTTGGTCATCCAGTGTTTCTTCTAAGGTGCAGGACCAGCCTTTGTTCTTCTGGAAAGGCTTTATCCAAGATGTTGGAACACTGCTGTGAAGATTTGGTTGCATTCAGTCACAGGGTACTGCACAACAAAAAACTAAATCTTAGGAAAATATATTGAAAATGAGATGTAAATGCATACATTAAGTAAAAAGACCTGCCAATGGAGTATGCACAGTTTACTTCATAAGTATCTAGTGTTCTCCACCCTACTGGCAGATTTGTTTGCTTAACATAAGCATTTACATCTCATACTCAAAATATTTTCACCAGTTTTGTAAGATTCTAAGATTGAGCTTTTTGCAGTGTGATGTTAAATGACAAGCAGCACTCCAACTCATCCAAAAGTATTGGAGATCCACTCCAGAGAAGTTCTACTGCTCCACTTCCCAGTTTCTTTACTTTACTTGCTTATGGCTCATATACAGCTCCAGAGAATCACACTGTATTGGTCTCATTTCTAAGAAGTTTATAGAAGTGTTGTCATCTTCTCCTTCTTCTTTTTCTTCTATATAGTACTTATTTTTATTTCATTTTAATTATGTACATTTTATATTTTATAACTTGCCTTTGTGTGTTTGCATGATCTCTCTATTCCTCCAGCAGCTTCTTTAACTGAATACCAATTTACAGATCTATCTGTTGATCTGTTCCACATACTTTAAATGGCAACAAATGCCTATTCTCTCTCTCTCTCTCTCTCTCTCTCTCTCTCTCTCTCTCTCTCTCTCTCTCTCTCTCTCTCTCTCTCTCTCT
>JBBJLS010000006.1:5229952-5246553 GCA_037577275.1 Bryconaethiops microstoma | reverse complement strand
ATGACAAGGTAAGAACCTACAAAACATCTGCAGTGAAGTATCCAAATGAAGTGTTTCCAAAAAAATAGTTTTATTACATTTTTGTTTTGCACTGCACACTAAGAGTGAATGTTAGGTCCATTATTAGGGAAGATTTAAAGTGACATTTATAGATATCTAGCTGCAAGCAAGTCAATAAATCTACAAAATATCAACAGTGGATTTTCCAACTAAAATAATTCCACCAAAAAGGAAAGCGTCTTAGTGTGAGTGTAGCAGCGCACACCGGCTGTGTGTATTCTCTTGGCCTCGTGATGCTTGCACGGCTGTAGACCGGCGCGGTGCTCGTCAGACACAGGAATGACTTTATCACAGCACGGCTGAGGTGGGGGGAATCCCTCCAGACCCCCTGCTCCATCTGCCTCGGCCAAGCCTCGGCTGCCCAGGCTTCTGTTTGAAAGCGTGATGGATGGGGCTCGTAAATGTGTTTCAGTTCTGGGCGCCGCTCTCAGGTGGCCCATATTTCAGCTTCATCCGGCCCCAACCCCAGCCCAGCTTGGACAGGAACGCCACATCACCCCCTCAGCCCCCGCCCAAGAACCCCCCCTTTCTGGACACATGCCAGACCGATCCATCAGGAGAGAACGATTCCAGGAGAGAGGAGTTCCCCTGCTTTTACCTCTCTCGCTCTCTCTCTCTCTCTCTCCCTCTTTTTTTCTCTCTTTATCTCTCTCGATCTCTGTCCAATCGCTCTCTCACATCCTCTTCTTTCCTCCTTAGTGAACCCGGCATACGCTAAACACATTGAGTGTGACGAGGCCTTTGGAGTGTACAGGGGCTGCTAGTGCTCATTTGGAGCCTTTATGCACGTATGTGTATCTGTGCTTGTGGTGTGTGTGTGTGTGTGTGTGTGTGTGTGTGTGTGTGTGTGTGTGCGCGTGTGTGTGTTTGTGTGTGTGTGTATGTGTGTGTATGTGTTGAGAGTCCTCTCGGCGGGGTGGTTGAAGGCTGTTGACATAACTCCAAGCCACAGCCAGGCAGGAGAATCTGCTATCTGTATCAAGTGCGGCTCCCAAAGGATCTCTTCCTCCATCACTGCCAGCAGTGTACCTCAGCCAATCCCTGCAAGCCATCAATCTGAATTTAGCCACCAGGATCCGCTGCCCCATGCAACAACTCCTCTCAGGTTCCTGTGTGTCCACACTGGAGTCCACGCAAAGCGCCCAGGAGGGGGGAAAAAACAAACACCCGGAGTGCACAGCTCCAGTGTCTGGGAGGTATTAAGACAGGTTTCCCAGTGTGCTAAACCATGGCCTCTGTATTCTCTGCCACTAAATCATGGCCGTGGCAGCCTGCACCTCCGCGTAAACTGTTTGAATGCCAGTGGGGAGAAGTAAACGCACAGCCACCCGCTGTGCACCCGCACACATGGACACATCTGGCCACTCATGCAAATCGGCGGTGAAGGCGATGACAGGGAAGAAGCTGTCGATCCACACTTGTTAGTTCAGGATTGCTTTCAATGTGACAAGAAGGAATCGGTTAGGATTAGATATGCTGAGGAAACGATTTGACATCCATTGGCTGCTAAGTACATTCTCGGCACTTGTTGCTAATTGCACAGGCACCCAGCCACTTGCAGCGCATGAGATGGCCACTAGGAGGAAGCAGAACACCATCGTGTGCCATGTGTTGCTTCAGCCTTCCGACACGAGTTGTGCAAGCTTGTTTTTCCACAGTGGACAAAGTGTGAAAGCTATGAACAAGTTTTATAAAGCATGTCTCAAAACGGAGACTATAACCTTGTTGTTTACAAGGATTGCATTGGAAATATCCTCAAGGTGTTCGCTTAAACACAACAGCTCTACATTGATTTGAGGCCGAGCTTGTTTCCGTCGGCTGTGGCATAAGTGGATTTGACTTTATAAAGGCAAGATTTTGTTTGTTTCCCGAAAGCGAGGGTGGGTTGGTTTCCTGCTTGAGATGCAGGGCTTATGACCCTCATGAACAGCGAGCTTTCCGATTATTCGATTTGAAGGTTTTATCCTCAAACCCTATGGCAGGCCCAGTAACGGGCCTCTAGCAAATCAATACATTCAATCGGAGGGGCTTCACTTGTTGTGAGGGGCAAGGGGAGGGTGAAAACTCGAAAGGCACATTATTTGTTGCACCCCTCAGTTGTATTATTAATCATCTCCTTGCAACAAACTGAGAATAAACAGCCACGTGTGTTTGGAATGCTTAAGAAGGGGAGCCATTATTTTAGTATGGGCTTTCACGTTAGGAAGAGATCTTTTGAGATGTTGGTGTTTTGCCATAGCCACAGAAAGACATCACAGGAGGGGGGGGGCAAGAGAGTAAACAGCAAGCAGGCCAAAGGGGTCAAGGGCCACTTTCAGTTAATGGTTCTTTAAAATAACCAAGCAAGTGTGAAAAGTGTGAAAAACATTTATAGAACCCCTATATAATTATAGGTTCTATACTTATTATTACCAATGGTTCTTGGAGGAGTCCAGGAAAAAACCCTGAATTCCAGAAAAAAGGGCACTAAACAGTAAATGGGATGGAGACCTCAAGGGGATGCCTTGAGTACCTCTAGTCAGGAAAAATATTTGTTCCATATTCCATACCATGGACTATTCGTACCTTTTTAATAACCTATTGTTTTAAAATAGAAAAATAAACAAAAACTTTTAATTAAAAGGGTGTATAAACCAGACATATAAACCTGAAGACCATGGTTGTACCATTAAGGGTATATGTTCTATACACTGTCACAAAAAGGTGTTGTACAGCCAGAGCAGGTTTTGTCAACTGGGGTGAGGCTTGTTTTGTTGATGCTGGTGTTTTATTCTCTTTTCACAAACAGAAGGATAGTTGTACTTTATCCTCTAATCAAAACTCTGGCACCCACTTTGACACAAGAGGTAGACGGGGCCCATTCGTAATTTGTGGGGCCCTATGTTATTTGTCTAGCGACTGGCTCTGTGTAGATCCACATTTATGTTCTCCAAAGTACAGTCCCTTTTTCTTTTGACAGTGTACATTTTCAATGACAAAAATGGTTATTTTAAGACTGATCTGTTGAATAATTCTTTAGAAAGTGTGTTATATTATGCTCATTATTATAGTTATAATTGAATTATAATAATGAAAACGTTCTTATCGCTCCAGTTAACCCTTGTTTTTGAGGGCATTTTGAGAACAGTGCTTTCCAATTTCTGGTAAAACTGATTCAGTTCTGTTGCTCTGTTGCTCTGTTGCTCTGCTGTTTTGTGATAGGATGAAATGTAATAATGTGGCATTTTAGAGATGTGTGGGCGGAGTCACATGTTAAAAGGATGAAAAAGGTCATGCATGGTTTATCTCAGTCCGCCTTGTACGGAGGTTTGTTCTGTCCTATCCTTGGGATCTTGATGGAACAGAGATAATAGCAGGTCAGCAGAGGCCCAGGCAGATGTGCCATGTGCTACAACATAAGTTCCAACCACAAGAAAAGCCCCTGGCAAGGCGCTATCCCTGCATGCTCTTTGTAGTTTGCCATATGACCATCTGATACGTTTCTTCCCAATTTTTCCAAATATTTGCATGCTAAATTCTTTAGTCTGCCTGGCTCCTCTTTTATAACCGGTATTTAATCACGCTACAGATTTTTTTTCAGCCTTTTTTAGTCTACTAGTTATCTGTTTGGTTTGGCTTAATGCCGTCTGCAGTGCAACCGTTGGAATGCAAAGTCCTGCCCGTCAACAGCTGAGCACCGGTCTGGCTGTTGTGGATAGAGTAATTATGGGCTAACCTAAACATGTCAATAGCACTTGTCAAGCTGACTCAAATTAGCCCAAAACAGGTTGCGTTCACCTCTGGTGCCAACGGAAAAATGACAAGCATGTATTTGGCTTCTTACGTGTAATTTGTTCTTGGCTGTTTTTCACACCTGCACCATACCACTGCAAATATACACATGTACAGCCCCCCAGCCGCTTTACACCATGACAGGATGTGAAGTCAGAAACACACAAAAAACAAAACATGCTCATTTGACATGTTCTTTCAAGCAGAATATGTAGTACTAGATCAAAATAGCAGTTTAAACTAAATATTAATTATATTACTAATTGTCATGCTGTTGTTTTTAACTAATTATTTTAAATCTAATAAGAAATGTTCACAATTATGCATATAGAAGTAGCACAACAATTGTTATTTCTTTTATATTTAGTAGTTAATGTGGTTAGAACTTTTTGTATATGACTGCTTTTTTTTTCCTGTAATAAGTTCCATCATTTAATGTCCATTCACAGCAAACCAACACAATCCTGTTCTGGCTGAACACCTTTATTCTAAGATGAAACATTTCTATTACGGTGGAAGTGGAGTCTTAAGAGACGGCAATACCCCCATTCACATAGTTCACAGGGGGGTCACTGAATGGTTTGATCAGTGTGGAAATAATGTAAGTCAAATTTTATGGCCTTTGCAGCCACCCAATCTTGAACCAATTGAACCAGCAGTGATAGCTGCGCTTAATATTGGATGACATGTATCAAACAAAAAAAAACACTCAAATCAATAGCACACACTGTTGCAATTCTTTTAAAAGCCAAGCACAGCAGTGAAATGATGAAATGAGCTGTCAAGTTAGCAACTGGTCGTGTCTTTTGTTTTAATGCTGATTTGTACCATTACCTAAGGGCTATAGCCAGAACAGCTGCAGCCAGCTAACAGATCAAGCAGCTCTGAACTTTTAAACTACAGCAAGAATAGAACATGACAAGATTAAAGATACAGAATGCTGAGTAAAATGGCAACATCTAACTTAAATGTCTATTATAAGCAGTTATAACTATTAAATGTCTGTGTACAGCCACTATATCACTCCAGTTAACTTGGCAAATTGCACAAGGGCACTAATAGAAGCTGTATTTGAATCATGGGTATCAGGTAAATACGAGCTTTTTATGACACAACATAAATAATCCACAAATTGAACACTGCCTATTAATGCCATGCTCACAACGTTGAAGCATTTGACACTGAGTATACGTAGTATTTTATAATGGCATTGAATATTCAAACAGATCTACCCTACCTACTGACAGCACATTGTGCAAAGGTGAGTTGGACATAAACTAAAAGAAGAATAAATCAAGGGGGAGTTTTACTACATCTTATATGCCCTAGCACATGTGTGAGCCTACTGCTTGGGCTAGAGGTAAATCAGCCCCATCTTAACCGTTTTTATGACCCATTGATGGTGCATAGAGTTCAGAATTATCAGCTATAGTCATTTGTTTCCAAAGATTATGTTGGATTTTGAAGCCTTTTTCCTTTAAAGAGAGGATGACAGCCCCTCCAGGCCAGTTATATCAGCCATCACTTACTATGAAAGATTTTTGACTTGTGTTGGACAGCGCATCTCTACAGTTCCAGACTATGCAAAGACCACACTGACACTGTTCTGGCAGTTCTTGTTCTGAATACCCTTTGTCTTTTTTTTGTACTACTGATGAATTATATGTAAAGAATAAATATAATGATGCACACCCTATGGTTCATTAAAGACATTTATACCAATATTTTTGTGTAGGATATGGCTGGTCAGTGTGATTTCTTCATTTCTGCCTGTAATGTCTTGTCTTAAAGTGTGACCTATTTGATGAGCACTAATGACTGACTAACACCCTTTGTGTGTATGAGGTTTTAGAGAGTAAAGTAGCACTACTGGTCTGAATCATGCCACTTGTACTGCATTGCACTGACAGGCAGAGATGAGCAGGGTTGAAGAAGTGTCCTCTGTCTAAGCTCAAGCATGGTAGAAGATTGATCACAGTGGCCTCATCAAAGCTCTGTCAGGTCCTGTCCTGGGCACTGTCCACTGCGCTGGAACATGTGGCACACTTTACAACATCTGACCTGTCCCTCTAACCTGGTTGCAGCGCCACTTTTGGAGCCCAGCTGCTTTTTATGTGACATCCTTTACAAAAGAATGAAAATAGACAGATTTGGCCACAAATCTGATTTAAAGCTTTAGATCATTTACCTTATCTACAATCAGGCTAATGAGTTTTCAGGGCAGATGATTGTCAGTTACCGCTTTCTATTCCTCAAAGGTTACATATATAATGGATATGATGAATGTAATGATGGTTCATCATATTTTCTCTAAGTGTAATTGTAAAAAATGATGAAACGTGCTGTGGTTAGCTCAGATCCATCTAGTGTTTTTGTTTAGCTGCCATTCCAAGACACATATAGTTAAGTCGGCCTTGTATTTCCCATAAAGTCTAAAAATGGCAGCTTGCATGCGTCTGAGTCTAAACATACTCTTCTCTCTTAAATGGAGCAGGACTCTCTTTTTGACAGGCATAGGTGGTATTTTATCATTTCAGTTCATTTTGTCTGTTGGAGAGCTATAATTACTCACAGAGGCCATGGAAGTCTCCGTTTAAAATTACATGTCTCTCCTGCTGTAGAGGATAGTGTTTCCCCAGCGTATATTCTTACCCCCTCTATTTAAATCCTATGTTATTATTTTTCATTTTGAATTCTTTTCTCTAATCATTACGCTTGGATTTGTTGTGTTTTTCCTCCACAAAGCTAACCTGACTAAACACTCACATCTAAGAAAACTTTCTAAGACTTACTTTCACTATTGTGTTGTTTCTTCCATTTTTCTTTTTTTCTTCCTTCCCTCTTTTTTGCTCTAATTTAGAACAAATTTGTGGTTCAAAGGGCCACAAAAGACTCAAGCCTTTCATTAGTGAGCCAAGAATAAGTTATTTGAATCAGGAAACTTGTTTCATATGCTCTTGAAGAGCTGCAGTACTTCTCTCATACTGAAAGGAAAAGACTTCTAGGTGGATGTGTCTCGGGGAGCTGTGCACCTTTAAAAAGGTGTGAAGGCCTTAGTGAATGGTATATGTATATAAAGGACCCAGTGAAAGCTTAAATTAATTTCTGCATGATTAAATGGTTCTCATTCACAGTGGAGAACCCATTATATATGGTTCTTTGGTTCTTTAAATGACCATTTAATTAAAGCTCTATGTGCCACTGGAAGTTAAATCGCCTGCGTTTGACACTAGTTAGGACCATTTTAGGAGTGGCGTTTTTTCAAAGGAAAATGTGTCTTCATAATAATGCAGATAATAATGGTTCGTAGAAGAATATAGAACTAATGTTCAATAGATGAGTTTTGGACATGCTTGCTTTACAGCTTTTGTACAAATTCTTAATAATTACATGGACTGCAAACAACTCTCCAGAAACATTCCGACAGCAAAAAGGCTCGTCTTGTTTATGTAGTTGCATTCCAAGAAAAAAAGGATGTGGGCAAAAAGAAAGTGTGGTTTTGCATGAAGCACTTAACATGGCCAGGATGAATGTTGAGGAGAGTGTGATGAAAGAAGGCTCTTCCTTGAATTTAGAAGGAAAAATACCATATTTCTAGCTCTACTTCTACTGGCGGAACAGATTCTGGAGAATCTTTTTGTTTGCAGTCAAGCTTCGTCTGCTCTTGCCACAAATTAAGATGGGAACTCTGTGTAAACAGGCTGACCAAACTGCCTGTGCACCGACCAACCAAAATAAAACAAGGTCGCTGCTCCGCTCCACCGCCCTCTCTAATTCTAATTCTGAGTTTGAGTCCAGGCCAGGCCGTTCGTCTGAACACAACTCTGCACAACACACTGCGTTGGGAGGGGCGTCCGGACAGTTCCCGTAATCACACTGCAAATTACTGGGCGGTTTGGGTAGAGGGGGGAGTGGCGGACCCCCACAATTAAGACCTTAAGCCCATAAAGGAAGTAAAGACAAACCGTTTTAAGTGTGTATTTACATGAGGGTAAGGTGTGGGGAGGGGTTCTTAAAAATGGTTACAAATACTTACCAATAAAATCAATAAAATATGTTTGTCATAAAATCCCAACTTCAAACACCCCTGCAGCAGTTGACTCTGTCTCAGTCTCGATCCTCTTGTTTCATACAGCTGTATGCTAAAGTTTGGGCGCCTCTGGTCAAATGACATGTTTTGTGGATTTTCTAAGTGAAAATTACAAAAGGTCCAGAAATAATGAACAACAACTCTTTATTTGCTAAATTTAACACATATTTACAAAAATATAAATGTGCCCTGTGCAAATAGTTATAGTCTAACTTATTAAGCACACATTAATACTTACTACTATTACTATTAAAGATTAGGCAAATAAATAGAAACTAAAATTTGCAGAAAAAAATACCAGATATAACTTTTTTTTTTAATGTGCTTATTTTCACCTAGTTAAGGTTATTTAGACTTCTATTTTGGACAATTTCTGTATTCCATTTATAATGAAATTATCCCACGCGTTTTCTAATTTGGCAAAAACGTAAAACAAAACAAAGCTTCACTACCCTGGATTTTGTATAATACAGCAGCTATGAACTAAGTTTATGTTTAAGTTTAGTAAAGCATCTAATTAGTCGCATTAGAGCTACCTCCTTAGAAAATCTAATGTCACTTCGGTTCGCTGACGCATGCGCTTGCATCATCTTATGTAGCGAGGAGCCCTGCCGAATCGCAGGAAAAAGACAACTGACCCCACCCCTGACTGCCAGGATACAAAACACTGTCCAATTTTAAAAAGTGTATCGACTCTATATGCAAACACACATACACTCATGCACGAATGTGTTCATTTGCATATACAAGAAACTACACATTTAAAACACACATACACAGACAGACACACTCACACTCACACACAAATGCACTCCCTCTCACATTCACTGGCAATTACACGCCTCTCTGCTTCTCCTTATATTAAAAGCTTCCTTTGTTGGGTGCCGCCCACTAAATAGCTTGCATGTGCAAGTGTTTTCTTAGCTTTATCATGCGCAGCTGTTGCTGGAGTGAGGGGAGTGAATGGGAGCCATCATTACATTAACCTGCCCATTAACCTTGCCATCCGCGGGCCAGCTAAACACAGGTGCAGTGACAGAGACGGCTCTGTTATCAGCCCCGTTGCTCCACAGCCCGCCTCACTATTCATCACAGTTGGCTGGTTCGGATGGAAGCGCCGCGCTGCTGGACACGTTAAATGTCCAGAAAACCCCTAATCTGAAGCGTGGTATGTACAGCAGTCACTGAGGTGAAATGAACAGGAGGCTCCATTATAAATTAGGGAACATTTACGGGATCATTAATTGTACTGAGGTACGGCACTGTTATGATACTCTGACATTATGGCCTGTTTGGGTGATTTATGGACTAGTTTTACCGCCTTTTGACCCCTGACTTGTTATGAACAAACATTACAAATGCTCTTGTTTACGAATGGTCTCATGGAAGTGGAGCTGTTTTAGGATCAGCTTCATTTTCCTACATGGTGAGATGAAGGTCTTTTTGCACTACTGTACTTTGGACTAACTGTATTACATGGTGTCTCTGTATTGGTTTGTTTTTCTTGCTAATGGCACAAATAAGGAATTGCAAGCCAAGAATGATGAAAAGGAAAGATGGATTAGTCCAAATCAGCCAACAGCAATATCTTGCTTGTTGAATTAACACTAAGCCTAGATGATGCCTAAGCTTAGATTGACATAACATGTATTTAGTCCAAGATTTTTAGTATTTATTCATACCCAGCTCAACTTACACCAGAGTGTCAGTTTATTAGACAACACTCATTGGCCGGTTTATCAGGATCATTATTAACTGTGGATCATCTTTTCCTGCAAAATGTATTGGCTTTCCTCTACCACAAGTATCAGTGGAAAGGTATCCACCATTAAAACATCCCTAATCAGATATTTTTTTTTATGTGGCTAAAAATTCTCGGCACAGCCCTGACACTGATAAAGTAGTGGCAAACAATATTTTTTTGAGCTCCTAAATGCCTCTTAGTGTTGTTGTACCGTTCTAGGGGAAAAAATAAAAAGAACCATTGCATTACATATATGGTATAACACACATCTCATTGACAAAAGTGTTTTTTATTTAGAAAGTCATCCACTGAAAGCTTTTAAGGGAATCAAAAAATGTCCTTTTATGAGGGAAAACCATTTTTAGCACTTTAGTTTCAAAGAGAGTCCAGAATACATTGCTTGTGTTATTGTTATTGTTACTCTGTTAAAGTTATTTTGATATTATATTTGCACTATTTTTCTTTTAAATTCTTATTGTATATCTTTATTCATCTTGTTCCTTTTGCTGCATTGAGCATGTTAATGACAAACGAATTTATATCTTATCTTGTGTTAATGTAATACTGCTAATCTCTGGCTCAAGCAGGTCTTTGTGTAAATTCGAAAATGCCCCATCTTAGGCAATTTGAGAAAGTCAAATCTAAGCAGTTGCCCATTTATCTGATGCTTGCCTGTCATCTTTCATGGCTTCGGTGGAAAACAGTATTGGTTACTGGCCAAATGCCACAGGTTCACTGAAGCAATAGCTAAAGCTGAACGGAATACAGGCAGCTGTCAGTAAGATTGCTTTTCTCGCGCAACCTCAGTTATTATCGGCCAGGCTTTCTCCCCATTCTGATTCTGGCTGTTTCTGTAGTTCAGAGTTTAGCCAAAGCCTACAGCCACGTTTCTGTGCACAGGGACTGGCTTGGCTTGAGATCATTGTGGCTCACATGAATACGGATTTGTGAAGCTAACCAAAAAGTTGTCATCGATTCCAGTTACAGACTTTGTGTTTTATTCTGAAAAAGCCAAACATTCGTTAGTGGACACACTTGGAATATGGAATTCCGCTTTTGGCGTATATGTGGGTCAATCGTGCTCAGCCAAGTCAAATGCTGTCATTTGAGTCCTCGCGATTGCGGCAGGATCAGTTTTATTACACCTAAGAAATGGCCTATGGCTGTGGCTCCGAACTGCTGTTGTGGGGACTTGAGGCACTCCATACTTATGCGCTTTTCTCTGCTCCACCACATCAGACTTGGCTCGCGAAGGGCAGACTTGGCTCAAGAAGGAATAATTGATGAGTTGGATCAGGTGTGTCAGAGCAGGAAAAACCGTGCAGTCCACCGTCTCCGAGGCTGGAATTAAGACACAATGGCGGTAGGAATTATGATATGCCTTAGAGAACAGCCTAAGAGAATGGTATAGGGGTTAATATATAATACGGCAGGCTAATATTAGAAGATCTTCGTAAAGAATCTGAAATCTGATGTCTGTGCGCTTCATGGCAAGGGTTGTATATATTCCCTATACAGCAAGCCTTTGCGTCATCCGGCACGGCCCACACACAGCATACCGAAGGCTGTTGGATCAAATATCATGTGAATGTAAAGCAGAAAGGCAGAGAATTGGACTCGAGTGTCAACCTCCACACTGATCCTATGTCCTGCAGTGGCTTTGGTTGGGGTTAATCAAAACAACCAAACAAAATGGCCCCTAAATTCGTTTCTTAAGTCACTAACATTTCTGCTGTGTACATGTTAAAATGCTTCAGTGATTAATCACTGTGATATGGCCTTGTCAGGCCTTGAGTACACATAATATCTACATTAGGATCAAGTATCATCTGGCAGTGACTGCATGCTGGGGATTCAGGTCCAGAAAATCAGTTTTTGAATGTGAACACTAGGGGGAGCCGCTGGACACTTAAACTGATCCACAGTTATAAATCACAAGTTTTAAAGAAGCGCCTGACCCTATTAGTGCTGGGATTGGTGTATATCTTGTTAGAGATGTTACTGATGTGTAACATTCTTGTGACACTTTAAAACTCCGAAAGACACCGGAGATGCGCGTTTCTTCAGTTATTTGACAGCGGACAGTGCCTAATTGCCTTGAACCCACACTTTTTTCTGTACATTCTTTTTTATAATCAGCCTCTTAAACCAGAGCCTATGAAACGACCCTGTTTTGTTGGGCTTTTCTTGTTTTTGTTTCGACACATATCCCTCTACTTAGCATTGTAGAGTAGCCAGTGTGTTTTTCACTGATTTTTTGGTTGAGTAGCTCTCAAAATGTATACGAATCCATAAAGCAGGCTCTTCCTCATGTTTCTACCCCAAGGAGCTTGTTGAGTATTGATCTGCACATAAATAATTGAAGAGCTTAGGAAAAGCAACTCAATATTGTTTGTAAAGCTGGTGCAGAATACTGGATCAGCGTTCAGGGCCAACAAGTCTTTTCCACAGCTCCTAATACGTATCAGTTTTCAAATGGCAATTTTTTTTTTTTTCCCTACCGGGGAGAGTTAAGCACGTTCTGCTGGAATGCACATTGTGAAAAATTGGGAAGGCGGAATGCGCTCCCATTTTTTGGGGTGTTTAATGCATTTCCCAAATCCGCTCTTGGAGTAGAAAGGTTCGTCGAGACGGAGAAACTGACAGGAGTCCGTCTTGAGAGCAGCGTCTGTGTGGAATAGAAAGGAGGAGGAAAGAAAAAAAACATGAAGAAAGGGAGAAAGGAAGGGTTGAAAAGAGGCCACGCTGCCCTCCGTCCCACATACCGAATCTCTCGCTTTTAAGAGCTCTGTGCTAACATGCACTGTGTAATTAACTGAGGCTCGAAATGTATTAATTTACACCATTTCCTGGTGTTTGCACTCGCAGCCAGCACGTTTATTGTTTTATGAAACAAGCACATGACTGTAAGGTAATCGCACAGGCCTCCCTTTCCCAGGCCTCTACTCTGGCCCGCTCCTAGAGGGACTTATTAAAATCCATATTTCTCTAGCAGACCGCGTAAAAGATTTACACACGCAAGAACACCTGGTATTCCTGTAGCGAAGGTGGTCATTAGGGGTCACACTGGGTTGTTTGTTGAGCCGGACTGTGCTCACCGCCTGTTAACATATACACCACGTTTGTGTATAAGTGAGCGATGCTCTGATGTAAAAAAAATAACCAATATTCTAGCAAGATAAATACACTGCTTGTCCACAAGTGTCCAAACAGCCCTTCTAATTGGCATGTTCAGTCACTGTCGGGTGCAGTTATTGCTTACACAGGTGTTCAATAGAAAAGTGTCTTCGTAGAACAGTAAGAGAAGGGTGGTCTGGAGAAGCCACACATGAGTCTAGGGTCACCATGCACAATGCCAAGTGTTGGCTAGAGAGGTATAAAGCCCAGAGTTTGTAGGTTCTCCCTGTGTCTGCATGGGTTTTTTTTTCCTCACTCATTTTCTCACAAAATATGTCAGGTGAATATGGAAATACTGTATAGGTAAGTCAGTGTTTGTGTGTGTGAATGTGTGTGTCTGCCCTGTGATGGACTGGCGCCCTATTCAGGGTGTTTCTCTGCTTTTCGCCCTGTAACCACTGGGGTTGGTTCCAGCCCCGTCGCGACCCTGGTTAAGGATAAGGATGTACGTTTAAAGCATTTATAGTTTCTCTTTTCCAGAACGACATATATCTGTGCTTTGTACCCCACAAATAATGAGTTTAGTGGATGGATGGATGGATGAATGAATCAATGAATGGTATAAAGCTCCAGCATTAGGCGGTGTAACAGTGGAACTGTGCGCTCTGGAATGAAAAAGTGTAGTCCGGTACCTCTGGGATGAGCTGGAGTGGTGTTTGTGATCCAGAACTAATCATCCAATATCAGTCTTTGACCTCACTAATTCTCTTGTGGCTGAATGCAACTGAATCCTCACAGCAATGCTCTAACATCTAGTGTAAAGCCTTTTCAGAGGAGTAGAAGCAGTTACTGCAGCAAAGCAGTACAGGCGCCCTTTAAAACCCTTGGTTTCAGTTGAAATGCTGGATGAGCACAGTGGACAGTCCTGATATTTGGGTTGCTTATGGCTTGCTGGTATATGATGTTGCATATATTCATATTTACTCATTTTATTCTTAATCATTGTGTATTTAATACTTTATTAGTGTTTTTTTCTTTAATTTTTTGTTATAGAACTGAGCTTTGCCACAAGCGTGTCCCTGTTATAAATATAATACTCTAACACTGACTTCCTTTGATTGGCACTCATTTTCTAAAATGTCCTAAACGGAGGATTTGTCAGGGTGACCTTTGTTCTCTGATCCTTTTTTCTCAAACAGAAACCTCAGCACTACGACAGGCTCTGTCGGGATCAGGTTAAACTCTTGACAAACACTAAGATAAACATCCTGTCCAGCTCAGCTAAACAAACCTCCCACCTTCGCCTCGCCATTAGAGAGTCTGACCACAGTATGTCCTCACTCTCTGTCCATAAATCACCTACCGCTGGTGCCAGGAGGACACACTTACCAGAACTGTGCATTACTGTAACACCCTGAGAATTCCTGGTTTCTATACCTTCAACACAAAATGAGATAATAATACAAACATGAGGCCTTTGGCAGCCAGTAGTCACTTTTCAAGCTTCTAAAAAGCCTGGTCTGAAATGTACCTAGAATTAGAGCTGAATTAAGTTCAAATGATCTGTCTGTAGAAATGATCCTTCCCTTCACCTCTGACTCTCCTTTCATAGGCCCCACTGTCCTGCACACTTCAGGCAGATGCCTAATAGGAGAAACATCTGTCAAAGCTGTAATACGAATCCACAAGTAACAGTTGGTGAACTGAAAGTAGAAAGATACTGTTTCGGTAAAAGCAGGACTGAGACATCCTCGGCACATGACAATTAGAGACACCCCTACGCATCCAGGGTGAAGGCATGTATTGGTTTTACCGGTCAGTATGTAGTGTAATAGTTATACTGAAATGAAAAACGTCTTGATTTCACTGTAGTTATATTAGTTTGAAAACATCACCTATTGCACTGATGACAGCTTTGCACACTCTTGGCATTTTTTCACTCAGATTCATGAGGTTTCGACCTGGAATGGTGTTTCATTAACAGGTGTTTCTTCATCAAGAGTTCATTACTGGATTTTCTCGCCTTCTTAATGTGTTTGGGATCATCAGTTGTGACGGTCGGGTCGGTGCACAGTTACTGATCCTATTCCACTACGGTTCTACTACACATTATGGCAAGAACCACTTAACTAAGTAAAAAAACAAAACAACAGTCCATTATTACCTGATTACAAAACATATTCTGATTTGTTTAACTCTTTTTTTGTCTACTACGTAATTCCATGTGTTCCTTCATCATTTTGCTTGTTTTCAATATTAATCTACAATAATAAAAATAATAGAAAATAAGAAAGACAAAGAAAAACATTGAATGAGAAGGTGTGTCCAAACTTGACTGGTAGTTTATAATTCTGTGAAATCCAGTTGTTTACATCTGCCATTCCTTAGGCTATCAAACTAAGTCAAATATTTACCTACTTTGCATCACCAGTCAAAAGATTCTGGACACCACAGGTTTGAACACTTATCCATTTATTTCATAAACTGCTTGTTAAACACTAGCAAGTTGTTGAGTGAACAACTATAAAAAAAAATATATCAAATAAAGCAAGTTTCCTTTATAACCTAGAAAGAATATGTACTTTAAATGCACTTGTTCATAAACGTTTTCATCCTACTGGTGTCACTAGACAGCTCGTTAAATATCTAACACTTGTCTGGTGATCCACACTATAATTATTATTAATATATGGGTCAGTAGTGATTAATAAAAATATGACATTTTCTAGCTAATAAAGGCACACAAATTGTGAAAATACTGTAAAAATATTTGTTAGAATAGAGAATACTGAGTGTATTATAGTAAATATTAAGTGAGTAACATGCAAATGTAAAAAATCTCAGCGTGTGCAAAAACTGGTACCATACATCTCATAATACACGTCTAATAAAGATTTTCATATCTCATAAATATGTTCTCTTTATTTAATGGCTGTTTTATAAAGTGCCATTGCTGTTATTGTTTCCTGCAGTAAGCTTAGCGTATAATTTGCCTTAACATGCAGGAAAGCATTTTCTTTCAAAGTTTAGACTCCATTACATCTGCCAAAGTGTAATGGAGTCATGACTTGTTGCGACTGTAGCAGTGTGTCACTGATGGGCCCGGGTCCCAGTCTGATCATCTCGAGGCCAAGCATTAAAACTCGCTTCAGCTGCATTAATAGGATCCTCTGTCTCAAATCAACTAACATGTCATAAAGAAATGAACGATCAGCTTTTTCCAGAAGGCCTTGTGCTGGCGTGCCGTGCCCCAGCTGACCTGGGGATTAAATCAGAATGCATATGGAAACTCTCAACTGCAGAAAAAAAGAAAAAGAAAAAGGAACGGACAATTACCTTGAGCTTGCTGTTACCTTAAGTGGCCCATGTACAGCACAGTAGGTTTATTGGGGTGATTTATATCAAGCCATAGGCTGCTGTGTGTCACAGTGTAGGCTTTAATCACCTGCTCCTACCCAGCGCTAATAAACCTGCCCTAACACGGCCTGTACCGTGGCTCAGAGGCGACTGTAATAATTCATAGATGAGCAGGTCAGTTTACTTAAAACTGCCTTCGGATTTTATTACATGGCAGGGAAACATTTTACTGTGTACACACACACACACACACACACACACACACACACACACACATATATCAATGTAAATATGTACATTTAGGGGCAGTTTTCTAGACAAGGATTTAGCCTAGTCTTGGACTACCCTTTCCTTTTCAATGGAAAATCTCTATTCACAGCACTACGTAATCCAGGACTAGGTTTAATCCCATATTGTGTGTATATATATATATATATATATATATATATATATCGCCTATAT
>JBBJLS010000006.1:5205868-5218839 GCA_037577275.1 Bryconaethiops microstoma | reverse complement strand
TGGAGAGAGAGAACTCCTGGAACTGGAGTCCCTCCTGTTCCTGGATCGGGACTCCATTTCAGCCCCGTGTCTCACACTAATAAATGTAGTTCATTCAGAGTAGGCTGTGTTTGCTATGGTAATGGGAACCAAAGAACTGTTAGTACCCCATCACTGCATATTCCCGTTTAGTTAACATCCTGTCATATGATTATGAACCCATATCAGTCACTCATAATCTAATAGTGTTGAAACCACTAAAATGTAGAAATTTTTCACAAGTTTACCACTGTAAACTAGTAGTTTTTTTAAAATCTGGGCTTAACCTAGTTGTGCCAGCTTTGCCTTAAATTTTAAGCACAGTCATCCAATAACACATTCTTCGCTATGAATGTTGCAGTGTTACAATTAATTATTCAATAAATACTTTCATTTAAAACCTAACACTGAATATTAAAAAATGAGACCATATTATCCTGTCAGCTGAGCTGCTGAGCATTTTAGACTTGATCTGTTTTTAAGGAAATAAGTTCTTCTTTATTTTAAATAAGTCAGAGGTTCTGTTATAGGGTGCGTTTAGTTCACTTTCTGACTGTTTGCTGATGCCTGATCCAACCTAGCAATATTATCCCATGAAAAGCTCAATGATTACAATAAATTACTGCATTATACATAATCTAATATGTAGTTTGCATATATGAAACATGTAACAACCCCTCCAAACACATTTTAAAACGAACTGTCTGTTTAGTGATATGGAATACATTCTCTGTTGTTTGAGTCAATCGATGTAACCTACTTGGATCAAAAAACTGCTGAAAACTGCTCTAACAGTTTTTTGCTATGAGTTTGTTTCTTGGAAACTGAGTTTTAGTACCCAAGTGTGACACTGTTGGACAGAAGTGTGACGCAGGTTCTCCCACAGGCCCACACCCAGGCAAGCGACAGGATTTCCTGAGGGAAGAGTTTGTCACTAAATTGTTTCTGAGCTACGTCCTGGACATCCAGAGGTGAGACCACTCTGACCCACGGATGCCCCCAGTAAATGCAGCCCTAAGCCTTTGTAAAATACACAAGAATTCAGTGTTCTTTCCTTAGTCTCAGCTATTAGATGACCACAGAAAAGGTCATGTTTTCTACTTTTTTCACTCATAGAATAGCTAAGTGGTTAAGAATAGCTATTAGATGTGTTTCCACCTAACATAACTTATTTGTTTGATTTTGTTACAGTGAAATTCTGGGTGTGATAATGGAGAATGGTGATTTTAAACTCAGTGGTTAAATGTTTTGTTTTTTTTAATGGATTTTGAAAGGGCTACATGTGCTTGTCCTCACCTATCCCGTGTGTGAGCCATCCCTTCCTCTCATACCTACAGTTAGTTCAAATGGAGCAGCTTGTCTTCTAACAGGAACATGTTACCAAGAACATATTGTTGGATTAGCGGCTAGCCAGGATTAGCGTGGGTGGTAATCACTGCACAGGACAAGGAATCTTCCATTCAATCTTCCATTCAACTCTTCCATGCTCCTTACTGAAGTTTACTGAACTTCAGTAAGGAACATACAGTCATAACTTTGTAAGGCAATCATGCAGGGTTACGTGCTCCAGCTCGGGCACAGAACAGCAAGCGAACGCTATCCATGCTATGAGCTGCTACTTGCGAGCACCGCCATTTTTACCCTATTTTTTAAAGACTCCCCTTGACATGCCCATTATCATGGTCATGTCCAAGGAATGAACAATACTTGTCTAAGAATAATACATTTTATACATTTTATATGTTTTTCATGAGCTGCCTTACAATATTTCCCTCATCCTCGCCTTCACTGGTTCCCTGTATGTTTTAGGATTCATTTTTTAAGATCTTATTATTCACCTGTATGTCATAAATGATCTAGCCTTTCCGACCACATCAAGATCACATAGTTCACTTACCAGTTCCTTCTTGTTGTTCCAAAATCAAAGTTAATGCAATTGCAGTTATAACTATATATGTACTGCCAGTTTTAAAATCCCATCTTAAAACCTCATTTTTATTCCCTGCCGTTTAATTAAGCATGAGATCTTTTTCTATTGCTGCAATATTTTTATAGTCATTTATGCTACTTTCACTGTACACCACTTCAGTCACCTGCTATTGTTTTAAATGTGCTTTATGAATTAACCTGACCCGACTAACTTACACAGTTACACATAATCCAAAAGGCCCCTTTACTGACCTAAAATGGTTATTTAGATCAGTCAAAAGTTTGAACAAACCTACTCACAGAAGCATCTTACTTGTACTACTTTCCACATCATAACAAAAATAAAATCATGCAATAACAAAAATGATAAACTAATTAAACTACCTATGTATTCTAGGTTATTTAATATAATCCCCATAACCCTGATGCAGCTTTACATACTCTTGGCATCCTCTCAAGCAGCTTTGTGAGGTGCCACCTAGAATGCTTTTATAATTGGCTTGAAGATCTTGATGGAAAATAATTTTCTTAAACTACTTAAAACAAAATATTTGTTTTGGAATTAAGGTGATACATAAGCATATCCTGTAGCATTTAGATTTATTATATGAAATATTTACATAAATTCATTTTTAAGACAAAATGTCACAAAGAAGATGAAAAACAGTAAATGTTACTGTATCTGAAACTGGAGTTTTCTGCAGCTCTCTCATTTAAAAGTTTGCTGTTTTTATTTGTTCCTAGTGAACTCATTTGTTAAGTGAAATGCACCTCTTCTGTCTCCTTTCGCAAACTCAAAGCAGTCGATCGGCTTTCACCGAGAAACTCTGCTCCTTATAGACCTTGTGTGTGTGTGTGTGTGTGTGTGTGTGTGTGTGTGTGTGTGTGTGTGTGTGGTGCCATGATACCGGTGTTGACAGGAGCCCTCGGATGCCGCCCACCTCCTCAGTGTCTCTGGGCTGACAGGAGTTTGAAGAGGGAGCAGTCGTAATTAAGTCCCCCAGACAAGCACTCCTCATCCCACCGCAGCCAGTAAACAAGCCCCCCCTGGCAAACGGCTCTGTACATTTTAATAAATCGATGCACTAATCATCGAAGGTGCCGCACGCATGCCACGAGAACTTCCCCCTAGCTTTGAGGTTAATTTAATTAGGCTTCTGCTCTGAGAAAAAAAAACAAAAAAAATCCTCTGCCGCACAGGAAAGTAGGTGCTATTGATTTTTTGCATCCTTCTCTGTCTCTGGGTTGCAATGCATAATGGCGGAACAATGGTGACGGCAAAGCTGAATTTAATGAGGATAAACCACGCAGCCAAACAGCGGCCACACAGGCTGCCTCTCACCTCTGCACTTCCTAAGCTTTCTCTCAGGGTCATTTTTTTTAGCTTCTAAGATGAAAGAAATAAGGACTTTATGTGCATAGCTGATTATTAAAATTGAAGCAAATGCATTCATCTTCACTCATTATGGAGATTCGAACAGAGGATGCAAGTCATAATGATCTATCATTGGACCCTCAGCTTTTTGTTTACCATGCATTTAGGTGATCAATCACACACGTGCACTCTTTTTATATATCTATACATACATACAATTTATAGTATGGATAGTATGAAAAATGTGTATGTGTGTTTTTGAGTACCTATGCTACTGCATATACACTGGTCAGTTAAAACATGAAAGCCACTGACTGATGAAGACATTACATTGATTATCACCCTGTCAAGGGGTTTGATATATTAATCAGAAAGTGAACGGTCAGTTCTTGAAATTAGAGTGTTGGAAGCAGGGATGATTGGGTCAGAGCAACTCACAAAGGGAGAGGGTATCTAAAAAACGTGGTCTAAGCAAGAACGACTGGAGAACCAGCAATAGGGTCATGGGTGTCCAACGCTTGTTGATGTGCATGAGTAGCAAAAGCATGCCCGTCTGGCCTGATCTCACAAAAGATCTACCGAAAAAATGAAAAAAAGTTATTGCACCTTCATAATAGAAAGGATGGTGGTGGCCTAGTGTGTAGGATACTTGCCTCTGAAACAAGAGGTCACGGATTCAAATCCTACCTTCAGCATAACCAATCACATGCCAGCCAGAAATCATACCAGAAACAGCTATGTGTATTTGTACATATTGAGTATTTATATATAATAATACTGTTGCTGCTGTGGCCATCCAACAAAGACAGGATATTCTTTTTTTCTGAGAATATGAGAAAATGAACATACAACACACACACACACTCACACACACACACACACACAAACACTGAAAATCAGTATTTCACTAGGCTCTTTCCTCAGTTGCTAAGCCACTCGTATATCGCTTCAAAACCCCAAAGTTGTTCTCATCACTGCTGTATCTTTCCTCTTACAGTACACAGCAGAATTACTGGCCTGCATTCATCCACTTGACATCCAATATGCAACAAATGCCAGCAGCTGCTGCCTGCCTAACTAAGCTTTCAGCAGCGAGAATCATAGATCCTTTGTCTCATTCGGCCATCCACACCAACTACGTGAGCAGCAAGAGCAGTGTGGTCACCACACACACACACACACACACACACACACACACACACACACACACACACACACACACCACAGAAAATTCCTTTTTTTCATAGCCAGTGTGTTGTATGCTCTATATCCCCAGGGCTTGGAAACAAGTATTCTGCCTGTCAGTTTGAACTTGCCATCCGTTCACACACACAGACACACACATACACGCACACACACCCACACACACAAACACACACATACAAACACACAAACAGAAACCTCAGGGAATGAATTGCAGTAAGCAGGACAAATTTTGCCTCTTCATTCACTTCATTTTTTTGCCCCGCCGGTCTCTCAAAGTATTCTCATTCCACACTCCATATGCCAGTAGCTCAGAGGCCTTTCCTCACTGCTTCAAATGGCGATCACACTTTAGCCCTACACGTCTCTTAGAAGGCGTGACACTCCAGCGGCAAATTTATGACAGCTATTCCCCCCTATCGTCAGAAAACAGCTAAAAAAATTTACTCTATTTTATTATACTGAAAACATGGCCCGGCTGGAAAGCCACGGCCTGTGTTATGCACTGGCAATTTAACGCTCGGAAAACTCTCCAAACCTTTTAGCTCATAATTTATTTATTAGGGCTTGTTTGCCTTTTCAAACTGTGGCCTTGCTTCTGGTGCCAGAGTGTGCACCCCATCTACATTTCTGCATCTCACAAGGCTAACCTGTATTAATATTTCACATAAGCAAGGCAAACAGACCTCCACGCCAGCACTTGACTGGCAGTGAGTATCATCCATGATTCAGATTATTGATGCTTTTTGTTGAGAAGGGCTTGTTAATGTGAAAAACTGAATATTTCTTGCTTTATTCAGAGAGGCTTCAAGCTGCTTGTGCCAGGACCTGTAACCAAACCGTAGATAACAACACAGGGTGAAAGTTTACTTCAGCTGGTAGTGCTATTGAATTATTTCTGTGATATTTAATACAGTATTGCTTGTGTGACAATAAAGATTATAAAAGATAATTAAAAAATACTAGATTACAGCAATAAGTATCTTGTAAAATTGCACACATTACTTTTATTACTAGGTCTTTAACATTATTCCACAGAATATTAGAAATGCAATATGCGTTCAAATCAACACAGTACTCCTAAAAATATATTTCTGCTTGTCTTGGATGTCCCTCACGTAAACTTTGCAGTTTTGTTCTTTAATCACATTCGAATAATGGAATATATTTCAGTAGAAGTGCGTAAGATTTACAAAACCTGTTTTTATTAAATGTTGACTTGCTTACCTATAAAGTGTTTTATTAGGTTGTTTATTCATTGAGACACTTATACATAATTTTCTGATGATTTCCTGAAGGAAGCTGCAGTGAGGTGTGAATGGTTTTCTCAGAAGAGCTCTCACCTTCCCCTTTCATCTCTTATTGCTCACTAGCAGTTCAACACAGCATGCAAAGAGTTAAGTACTTAATCTGCCAGTGAGATGTTTCATTTAAAATCATCAGTTGAGTTCTCTGTTATTGTTATTAATGTAAAGGTGCATTTGGCAGATGCCCTTATCCAGAGCGACTTACAGTCATTAGTTACAGGGACAGTCCCCCTGGAGACACTGAGGGTTAAGAGTCTTGCTCAAGCACACAATGGTAGAAAGTGGGGGGGGGGGTTGAACCCGCATGTTTGTGGTCATCGGGTTCACAGGCAAGTGTTTTACCCACTAAGCTGCTGCCACACACATGTTAATGTGTGTGTGCGCATATGTGTGTGTGTGTGTCTGTTGCATACAGTGGCTCACGCTCAGCAGTGCTGCTGGAGTTCTGAAACACTGTGTCCACTCACTGTCCGCTCTATCAGACACATCTAACCTGTTGGTACACCATTTAGATGTAAAGTTAGTGATGACACTTCATCTGATGCTGCACAGTATAACTGAGTAATTCTCTATTCCTTCATCAGTAGTTTCTGGCCACAGGACACAGTGGGCTGGATATTTTTGGTTGGTGAACTTTTCTAAGTATAGCTGCGATACTGATGTGTTCAAAACCTCTAGCAGCACCGCTGTGTGTGATCCACTCACACGCAACTTAATGACGTGGCTCGCCTGAGTGTATATAAAGGGTACTTATAATATGGTTGAGCACAACTAGAGCAAATGGCGTAATTCACCTACAAGCCTTGTGATGCTTCTCCCTAATTATACACAGCACACTTAAGGTAAAAGAGAAAAATTCACAAGGTCTTTAATACATGCCACCACCAGTCAAATAAATTATTGAATATATGCTAGAACTGAGTTGAAAAATATCGTTAACCAGAAAATGATAAAGGAGTAATACAAGTTTTAATTTTCTTATTTTGCTACCTGATAGGAGATTATATTAAATATGTAAAGGCTTTTTTTTTTTTAACTCATAATGATTTTTTGTGTTTGTTCATGCATCTTTTATCTCAAACATTGCAATTATTTTTGAGATTTCACTCTACAAGAATTTCAAGCTAGAAAAAAATGGAAATAAATACAGTTTCATAATTGGGATAATCACTTTTTTACCTCCGGAAGGAATGAATGTTTTGGGACAGTTCTGTGTCGGGTCTGGAGTCTGGATTCCTGTTATGTAAGTGATTGTTTAATTCCATATAAATAATTATTTGTAAATCAAACATAGAGCAAAATAACAATGACTCTACAAATGACTCCTTCATTAATCATCTGTAGTCCAATGCTTGAGAAAGAATGCAAACATTTAAGCTGGTGTCACATATATCTCTCCTTGGGCTGCAGTCAGTGATGATCATAAAGCCTTAATGAGCTGAACTTGAGAAGACTGAGGTGAGCCAGGGCCTCTGTTGACCCCCCAAGTGGAGCTGTGACACACGTGCGAGTAAAAAGCTCTTGGGATTAGTCATTCTGCCCATTCATCACTAGAGTAAACCAATCGGTAAATGCTGAACATGATGCTCGGGTCCCAAAATAGCAGCGCAGCATTATTTAAGCGGCTCTCAGCAGTGAAACACTGCCATTGATTGTTAGTTATCAGTCGCACTAAAATCTATTATCTAATGTCATTTAGACCCAGCTGGACAAGATGCACTGCCTGAGCAGAACGCCCAGGTCTTACCTGGTCAACTCTTACAGTGATGTGAAGGAGAACGACGAGATAAAGAGGGAATCATACGAGGCCACCTGGCTGGACATGGTGATGGAGACGAGGCCAGAATACAAGTATGTTTCTCCCTTTTCCTTCGTCTTCATGAAGGCGGTCAGCATGGGCAATACGAATAATTAACTGAGTAAATGGAATAATGTCAGTTGACTTAAGCTGAATTTTAAAGTGTACTTTAAAAATACTGGTAGTCTCTGGAGTGATGCCATTTTTGGATGCACAAAGAACCTCTCTGTGGATGGTTCTTCAAAGAACCATTATTGTGAATGAAACGTGTGATATTTTTGAGAGTTTGTAGAACTTCTACACACAGTGGGCTCCGAAAGTCTCTGCAATACTTTTGTAAAATTTGAATTTCAAGTTTGTTACACAGCAGAACTGAAAAAAACAGAGAAATGCAAACACAATTTTGGAATTTTGGTATGAGCTCTTGTTCCTTAATGTGCCCGGGGTGTGCACGCCTAGGGAGCAGTGTGTGGGTACGGTACCTTGATCAAGTGTTCTTCAGTGGGGCTACTGGCACTCCTGGGATTCGAACCCACAGTCTTCCGATCACAGGGACAGCTCCCTAACCACCAGGCCACCAGCTGCCCAGTTTGCGGTTAATGTCTTTGTCACCATCACAATTTTCTCAAATAAAAAAAACAACAACCTTGTAATCAGTACAATTAATATTCAGCAATAATTCATGTTTAAAGGAATAACTCAGCACTCAGGGGCAGCTGGTGACGTAGTGGTTAGAGCGTTCGCCCTGTGATCAGCAAGTCATGGGTTTGAAGCCCAAGACTGCTAGTGGCACCGTCCCGACACACTACCCCCTGGGCGCTGTGTTCCTGGCTGCCCGCTGCTTCGCTTGGTGAATGGGTTAAATGCAGAGAAAGAAGTTCACACTGTGAGCTGTGGTGTGTTCACATATGACAGAATGGTCACAAATGTTCTTTTTTTAGTTTAGACCAGCAGCTGTGAGGCTGATAAACTCTAGAACTCAATAGTCACCCAAATAGCCCAAACTGTTTCTGTAAAAACACATCATCAAAATTTCATTAAAGACTGGTATTCACAAGCAGAACTAAACCATATCCACAAGTCTGAGAGACATCTTAAAGATGTATTAGGCCATTTGAGTGACTATTGAGTTTTAGTGTTTGCTAGCCCTACAGCTCCAGTTTAAACTTAAGCAGAAAAATGTGGACACCAAACATGTCTTGACTGATCGACTACTTCTAGAATATTGGAAAATGAATTAATCAATGAATACCTTTTACCAAACTGTTCCGTAAACAACGCCTTATTTGCTTTCTAGCCTCTTCCTTACTGATGTCACAAAACACTTACTGGCCGCTTTATTGGAAACTGAATCCATTGCAATTCTGTCTTAATGCACACTTTGTGATAGCCATCTTTTAGCCTTTCATCAGTTGTCAGTTTCTGACTATGTTGCAAAAGCAAATGACAACATATCAAGAGGACATGATGATGCTTGACTACAGCTGCTCTTATAGTCATTAATATTAAGTTTTATTTGTTTAGCCCATTGGTTCTTAGTCCAGACAAATTGTCTAGGGGTGTAGACAAATTTCAGACATTATTTTTCTTTAGTAATGATTCATTTCATTACATTTGTTAAAGTTGCTGTGTCCACATCTAGGAACGTTTACAAGTGATAAATGGTAAACATTATTAAAATGTAATATATGTGCCAAACAATCACAATTCACAGCCTTCCAGCACCCACTTAACAAACTATCTGCAATGTCAAAAACCATGTTTCCTGTATGATAGAGTCTGTGATGGGGGGGGGTTGTTGCAACAGGATTCTTAGGCTACAAAGTGAGATCGGCTGGTTTTTCCAACTTACTCTTGTTTGTTCATCCAAGGTTCGGCCATCCAGAAAATACTACAATAATTTGAGGGGTACACTAAGATTTACAACATTACATTTACAACATTGATCACTCCCTATGATCCAGAATAGGTTTAATAATGCCACAGAGGGTGGATTCTGTCAGTAGGATGCATAATGGAACAGATTAATGTGGTCGTCTGGGTAACAGATCAAAACCGCAGTCTGATGGGTGGAGAGCAGAGGTGTTATCCACTATGCCATACAACCCACAGGCTAAAACCTCAAAGGTAAAGTTACCTTTGCTATTTCCACTGAACACACACCATGACTCCACAAGGATGTAATAAAATCATTTGCAATACCAGGAGATCTGATTAACAGACACACACACACACACACACACACACACACACACACACACACATACACACACACACACACACACACACACACACACACACACACACACACAGTTTTTGTTATTTCGTTTTTGAGGTTTAGGATCGAGTTTAAGATTTTGCTGCTTGTTTTTAAAGCTCTAAACGGGTTAGTGCCTCAATATTTATTGGAATTACTGCACTTTCATATTTCTGCCAGAGCACTTAGGTCATCTGATCAGTTGTTGCTAAGAGTCCCCGGGATAAGACTGATGACCAGAGGCGACCGAGACTTTGGGGTCGCAGCCCCTAGACTTTGGAATGACCTACCGTTAGATCTGCTCAGACCGTGAATGTTTTTAAACTTTTTTTTTCTCTAAGGCGATTTGAATAATTATCTTATTTTTCCTATGGCTTTTATTCTAAGGTGGGCCATTATATCTTTGTTTTAAGTCTCTTGCACTATGTTTTATTGGAAATATCTTACTGTATGCTCTGTTCTTATCCTGTATCGATCTGTACAGCATCTTGTTCAACGTTCGTTGTTCAAAAGGTGCTTTATAAATAAACTTTGACTTGACTAAGTATGCAATACTTGTTAAGAAATGGTATCTGATTAATGACGTGACTTCAGATCACAGTTTGTATGGAGTTCTGGATAACTGCCGTACACCCAGTGGACCGGGGATTCCCACTCAGGAAAGAACCAGGAATTCTTGGGAAAGACTTCTAACACTATCACTAGTTTTCTCTGTAACATGATCACATCTCAAGGTGGTCTGGATAAGAGAGTCTGCCAAAAATCAAGACAATATTGTACTGGTGGCTTAAAATTTTAAAAACAAACGTATGTCAGTTGGTTAAAAAGTGCACTCCAGCTATTGAGAAAACAAGAACAAGTTTATATATAGCAGCCTCTCTCAAGTGTTTCTTTTTCACAGTGTGGTGAACTGCTGTTCACTATTGACCTATGGGTGTGAGATCTGTCACAAATAATATCTGATCTGCAGGAAAGGGGAGAAAGTGGCTGTCATACCGGGCTTTATAACAGATGGGCTACAGTCAGAGGACAGAGGAGAAATCCACAGGGCCTTAAAGGCTGTGGGAGAAGCTCTAATTACTTCTGTGAACTAAAAAAACATGTTTGTAACTTTAAATCAGTAAAATCATATTTGCATTTTGTGACGCCGGCCTGGGGAATGGTCGAGACACAGTCACCCAGAGACACACACACCGACCAGTGCAGCTGTGGCACGGTGTGTTTCTTTACACACAAGGGACAAACGTACAAGTGCAGCTGTGGCACGGTGTGTTTCTTTACACACAAGGGACAAACGTACAAGTCCAAAAACATAAAACTTGGCTGAACCCACTGAACCATTTCTCCAGTCTGTCTTAACTTCAGATCACTCCCCTGCTCAGAGGGCCTGGAGGGTCCTGACTCCTACCTTAACAAAGTTCAAAATGTCCCTAAATAGGGAGAAGCTGTAGCAATTATGCAATTAATAAACATTAATAAATAACAAAAGATCAATTTGTTGTATTCATGCTATCAAAGTTTATGCTTATTTTAACATTCGCATTAATTTCTTTTCTATTCTTGTTTTTTTTCCCGCTACAAATCTGCTCCAAACACCTTTGCTGACATCCATTTTTGGAAACAAAGTACTTGGCTGCATACAATTCTGCTTGCCCTGATTTCACCTTATAGGTCATACAGTATTGAGCAAATATCTAAGGCACCTATGCAAATTGTTTAAAACCATTTTTGTGATGCTATTTTGTGAGCTGGTGAGGAGAACACAGGTTCGGTTCCAGATTCCTCTTCGGTTCCTCCAGCTGTTGTTTGGATTTGTGAAACTCCATCAGCAGCTCCCGATTTAAATTAATGAAGGACCGATTTTGAGTATATTTAGAAATATTAATGTGAAACCGTTTTTAAATATTATTTTTGCGGATGTCTTTTTTTCTCAGAACACTTCTGTACAGTACGGTAGATCAGTAGATATGACCAGCATGTGAATCCACTTGACTACCAGATCAGCCAAAATCAAGGGAAATGGACAGGAAAGGAAGTTTAACTGAAGTATTCAGAGAGTCCAAATCTCGCGCATGGTGTCGTGTCACCTCATCATTTCCCATGTCTAGTTTTTGGGACAAAACTTGGCTTTGAGACCAGACAGACTGTTCAGAGATTCCTCCTGGTGAAAGATCTTGAAATGTGTGACCCCCTGATCAGTCATGTAGTGTGCAAACCGTAACCACTTCTCAGTTACAGGACAACATGTTGTGTTGGGTGAACAGTACAGTGACTTGGAAAGTCAATGTAGCATGTCCAAGACATAATGTGGCAAATTAAACAACAACATAATTAGTAACTGACAGTGGGATCTACCATTCAGGGTTTGATTTACAACGGGTAGGAACAATTTTGTAAGGAGAAATGTCTCGCTTTGCTCTCTGAGAAGTACTTTTAGCCCCAGATTCACCAGCACAAAGTGCTCCACTGAACACCACAGGGACTCCTCCCTCAGTCACACTGATTCTGATGTGTCACTGATTGTGAATACGATCAGCAGCCTAACAAGAGGGGCAGTTCTAAACCAAGGCCCTTTAAGTAAGGACATAAAAAGTATAATATATATTGATATCTCTGTTACAAGCTTAAAATAATACACAGAACGACTTTTCCAAGCTTCACATGTCTGTGTTTAATCCATGATGGCAAAAATGTCTGTGTGCAGTGGTGTTAACTTAGGAATCAAGTACCACTAGAATACTGGAAATGGGCACTTACAGAAAGCAGCAGTCTTTTTTCTCATGTATTCACCACATTTTGATATTTATGACAGTTTTAATAATCACAGTTTGCTGCAGTGAGTGGATCTATAACAGGGGTCCAATCTTATGCATAAAGGTCTAGTGTAGCTGCAGGTTTTCGCTCCAGCCACACAGAAGCAACCCAGATTTATTGAACTGGTCTTCAAACAGGTCAACATGACCTGCCCTTTGCAGAAGAGACTGGACACCCCTGACCTATAGGGTGGCTGAAACTCATAAAGTGGTTATTTAATAGCAGCTGTAGTGGTTTCTAATTGGTAAAAAAAAAAAAAAAAAATATATA
>JBBJLS010000006.1:5192904-5205768 GCA_037577275.1 Bryconaethiops microstoma | reverse complement strand
CGAGTAAGTAGTCAGCACCTTGAGATCTGAGTGACCGCGGAGGTTTATAGTAAGAGATAAGATCACTGAGATAATCGAGTGCGAGGCCATTTAAGGCTTTATATGTCATTAGTAGAAAGATTATTTATTTATGAGATTTTATTTATGAGATTTATTTATGAGATTTATTTATGAGATTATTTTATACATTTATATGTCATTAGTACAAAGACCTGTTCTTACCCTGAGGCCTTTTTCTGTAAAGTCACTTTCTTTGCCTTTTTCATTTTTTGGTTGATCCTTTTTCAGATTCTTCCTTAGTTGTTCATTTCTTTGTTGTGCTTGAGCCAGTTGTTTTTTCACTAGGAAAAGTTCTTTAATAGTGATAATAATGATTAGTATTATTATTATAACAACATCATCATCATCATCATGATTATTGTCAACATTATTATTAATATTATTATTATTAGTTATTATATTATACATATATATTATTATTAATAATATAATAATAATAATAATAATAATAATAATAATTAGTATTATAAAAAAGCTGAATTGATTACACTGAATGACATTTTAAAACGTAAACATATTATACAGGAAAACAGTAAGCCACTCATCAAACAATGACCTTGACCTACAAAGTTTGACAGGTATTAAAAAAATTCATTTGTTTAGATGTTTTTGGCATTTCACTGAATGACATCTGATTTCTATTTCGTGTTATGAGAGATAAACTTTATCACCTTAAGGGTCTTCAGGGGACCTTTTGATGGTGTCACAGATTGTCATGTGACTATCAGTTTTTTAAATGATTTCAAAATGGCATGTTGATCTCATGACACTGAATGACCTCTAATGAACCGAATATTTGGGACAAAAGTCTGATTTTAATATCAAAACAAAAAAATAACGCAAAGTGCTTTTAGTACAACAATAGTAGCACTTATGAAAATATGCCTAGAAAGTGGAATAGTAATTTTGTTTGTTATTTTATATATTTATTTGAAGATGTAATAGTGATTTTAAGGTTCGGACCATTACGTTTTGGACTTTATGAGATTATTTTATACATACATTTGCATTTATTTTTTTCTAAATGTAACTGACATAATAGACAATGTAGTTTAACTTTATATGTTAAAAATGTATTTGTTTCTCTTTTTTATTAATTTAATGTATCCAGACCGCAAAAAAGGCTTGTCACGTCTTTGACCCTGTTATAGTATATTGTAACTGTATGTAATCCAAGATCAGTGGGTTGAGGCACAATATTTTTCATCTCTGCCAATGCTGATGCATAAACTTTCAACTGCATCCACACTTATTAAAACAATCTAATATTAATTTGAGTTTAAATGTGCTTGTGCTTTTTTTAGGGTTTTTTTTAAATATATAAACGTCGGAACAAGATAAAATGAGTAAAATAAAAGTACACTTAAACATTCTGCTCAGTAAATACATTATTAATATCAGATATAAATATAGTTAAAATGTGAACATCTAGCGCTATATTCCAATATGATTCTGATCGTGCATCCCTAATTGTAACAAAGTATCTATGCATTAAAAAAAACTAAAAAAAAAAAATATATATATTTATATATATTAATTATTATTTTTATTTATTTATTTATTTATTTATTTTTTTTAAAGAAAATTCGGTTAAAATTGGGATTTTACATTCTGTCCACTTTTTCTGTCATATTTGAAGAAAATGTGATAAGTCAGTTAGCACTTAATGAAATGTTTCAAAACCTAGCATTTATCCATCAGTAGCAGATGTAGAACGTTACCTTGTTAAGTAGAGCAGAAGTGGCAGTGCTTGAATGCCAGTCATTTCCTATTGCTGATTGTGGCGGTCCACTTGATTAGCAGCTGGTTGTTAATATGTGACTCAGAAGCCAAACATGACTCATTGCCTGATCTTTGTAAGTTGGTAAAAGGCTTAAAAGTGCAGTCATTTGTTCAAAGGAGCAAATTAAGCAAATGTAAAACTTCTCAGTGGGGTCAAATGCTCTATTCAGCTCCAGTTAGAGAAATGGGGTGCCAAGTCCATGAAATCGTGATAATGGCCTGAAGCACGAAAGCATCAGACAGAGGCACAAGACGTGGCCCATTTATCACAGGCCAGCCACTCCTGGGTGAATGTTTCGGGCACTAATTGCTGTCAGTGCTGGGCTTTCCTAAGGGGGAGAAGAGACTATTAGGTGGGAGGGAAGGGGTGTTTCTGTCTTCTTTTTCCATTTCATTTCACCTTTTTCAGTTTTTCTTCATGTCACATTCTATTTTTAGTGGTGACTGGAAGAGACTTAGAAGCAGACAATGGACAAAATGGGAATGAGCATGCTTGCAATTACTAACCCTTAGAACATTTGTGGCATGGATCCGTGCCAGAAGCGCAACAAAAGTTAAATTGTTGTCATACGGTAAAACAGTTCCTTATCTGCAAGTTTCCCTAATTTGTGTTGATACTCAAGGTGTCGGATGTCGAGTTTTGTTTGGTGGTTATTGCAAAAATTATTGTAATTGTATAAACATGTAAAGGATGCATTTGGCTGACGCTGTTATCCAGAGCGACTTACAGTCATTAGTTACAGGGACAGTCCCCCTGGAGACACTGAGGGTTAAGTGTCTTGCTCAAGGACACAATTATAGAAAGCGGGGTTTCGTACCAATGACTTTGCGGACATCAGGTTCTCAGGCAAGTGTTTTACTCACTAGGGTGCTGCCACCCTACTACTCTTACTATTATTTTGGGCTGCACAGTGGTGCAGTGATCAGTGCTGTGGGCTCTCAATGCGATGGTCCAGGGAGGCCAGAGTCCATGTGGATTTTGCCTGTTCTCCCCTGTCTGTATAGGTTCCTGCTGGAAGCAACAGTTTTTACCCACAGTCAAAAAACGTACTTCAGATGGATCGGAGATGATACATTTCTGAATTATTCATAAGTGTGACTGTGTGAGTAAGTGAGTTTGTGCATGTGTTTTCACTGTGATGGAGTAGTGACCTTTCCAGAGTGTCTTTCACCCCATAAATGCTGGCACTGCACTCCTACCTTATTCTAACTACCCTGGTTAGAATAAGTGAATGAGATTATGAATAAAGAAACAACTGAATGAATAAGTGACTCAGATAATGAATAAACGAATGAATGAAGCCTTATGTTATTATTTTATTTAATGCATGACCACTGCAATTTATTTTTGAATCAGCATCTCTTTGAAAATGAAACCATTCCATGCCAGTGTCTGTTAAATTCCTACACAAGCTGTTGTAGCCCAATGCATTATCATTTCCTTGCTCAAAAAATGAGCATAAACCATTACATTCTTAGGTGTTGGCATGTTAAATGCATGGGTTTCAATGGTCATAATTGCTACATCTGCACTCACAATACCCACAGAGGAAGCATGGCTTTCATTCAGCATGAACCAAAGCAAAACAAGAGACTGCTTTTCTTTTTCTCCCGCTGAGCCGTCTTTGTTCTGGGAGGAAATCCATCCTCATATTGTGCGTCCGCCTCGGTAGGTCAATCCCTAGTTCTAATGTTCACACCATTCAGTGCAGTGAGGAAGGTCTAGAAGCTAAGCAATGGGATTTGGACATATTTTGTGGTAAACCACAGGGAGGAAATAACCACAGCTCACTGCATTACTGAAGCACTTGTCTTAATCAAACTTCATGTTGTCTGTGGATAGGAAGAGGTGGATTATCTCTCTCTCGCTCGCTCTCTCTCTCTCTTTCTCTTTCTTTCTGCTCCACAGTCTTGCTGATCCCAGCCATAGCAAAGAAAACAGACTTAACTCTCCTTTTAAAGTAAAGCAAATAAAGTTGAGCTGATAGCAAGTGAAATTTTGCTCATGTACTTAACCGTTTTTTTATTGACTGGAAAATCATGTAAATTAGGACCACAGCTGGAGGGCTTTAGGAAGAGGAGGTCAGGGCACTTTTGTTTCAGTAGGTACTGGTCAGCTAGAAAGCCAACAGGGGATTTCACGAATGGCAAGTTATGCAAGAAACTCAGTCAGTTGGGTTGAAATATCTTCATCAGTCCATCAGAGAGGTGTGTTATCTGTCAGACAGATTAATCCTTCCCATCACGGCTCCATGACAGGAGCTGCATGCTCACTGACACCGCAGTCTAAACTGCATCGCTGCCTCAGATTGCAGGCTGCAGGAAAGCAGGCTCACCCAAAAATTATCATAGGTCCCCCTGTCATAATATCCAAGATAGGAGTGAATTATGGTTCAGAACCTCAGCTTTTCAGCATAAATACCAAGCAAACACTGCAACATTACACCTTCGAGGAAAGACATTTAACCCCTTAAATGCGTAAACTCTCTTCCCAGGAGAATTAAAAAAAAAAGCTAGGGCTAGGGTTAGATAATGTACTTCCTGTAAAGAACTGTTTAGTGGGAGATTATGAGCAATTCATGGTTCTTCACATCACTCCCCGTAAAACAGATCCTCGTTCAACCTGTTAAAAGTTTCTTTATGGATCCTTAACTAATTCCCATAAGAACTGCAATTTTTCAGATTCTGTTTTTTTAATACCTTTGTTATGAAACCAAATTTAAAATAGGAAGGTATACAGACTAAGGTATAACCAGACTAAACAATCACCAAATCCCAAATCATTTATTGTCTTGAACAAACAAACAACAACCAAAAAACCCCACTAAATTGAAACATTAAGTAAATAGTCTTCACTGATTATAATATTAGCAAGTGTTGTAGCTTGTTAGAAGGCAAACAGTGATATTTCCAGCCTTAGCTTGTTAATTAGCTTGCTAGTTAGCTTCCCATGCTAACGTTTACTTTCCTGAGATGTTTGCACAGTGCTAGCAACTTGTTCTTGATATGCTTAGAAGTTACCCTGGGTTCACTCTATTACACACCTTGCTCTTGGAGTGAACACTTGTCTTCAACCACTGAGATCCTCATGATTCTCCTTTATGTGTGCCATAATACACTTCCACAAACTCCTATGTGTTGTGAGGATCAGACTTAGATTCTTTGAATAAAACACGGAGGCCACTCACGCCTGTCATCCCTCTGAACAAAAACAGCTGTACTTCCTTTCTTTTATATACTATGCTCCCTTATCTTATTATCGTATTTATTAACTCATGTGTTTCTCTTCTTCTTCTTCTTCTTCTTCTTCTTATTATTGTTATTAGTGTAAAGTGATTGTTTTCAACTGGTCCAAAAACTTAAATTGAAAGTGAATCAAATAATATGAGATGGAACAGTGCCTGTGAGGGAGCAGAGATAAAAGATAACTTTGAAAATGAAATGTGAATGGCTAAAAATGAAGTGCCCACAGGTATTCACAAGTTAAATAAATACAATAACAGAGCTCTTAAGCCGTGCTCTGCTCCCTCCTGATAAAACACTGGTGGAATGCAGCGGAATCTGTAATCAGGATTTTCAGTTTTGGAGAGGTGGTTGAGTTTATAATGACCATTTCAATAATAAACTGTGCAAAATTTATGGAGCAATGGCATAGAAGAACCACGTTTAACACCCTTTCTACTGTTGTTTTGTTTAAAAACTATTTCTTTGTAAATGAGAAGCGTAAGAACTCTTATAGGAGATTTATCACAAAATGTAATGGTTCTACACCAGTTTGTCCTGGAATTATATGTCTAAGACTCCATTCAGGAGTCTTTATATTGTAAAGTCTTTCCCAAAAATTTATTATTTATATATATATATATATATAAAAAATTTATTTATTTTTTTAAATTTTAAAAAAATTTTATTATTACTTTTTTAAGTCTAATGACATTGTCATGTGTGACTTTATTGGTGTCTCTGACCCTGCACTGTGTAGATCACTTGAAGGCCTACGTCAGAGCTACCGTCTGTCTCTGTCCTGCAACTCTTTATTTGTCTTTCGGCCTTCAGCCCATATGAATGATCGCTATCATATACACTTCTGCTTATTTTTTTTGGCTGAAGTTCTCCAAACAGTTGGTGTCAGTGCCCGCCTGTGGCTTCTCCATAGGTGGTCCCGCAACATGCCGGCATTGTATGTTATGTTTACCAAGAGGGCATGAGAAATGACTTCCCCAGAGAGTCGGGGAGCGCACATCAGGCCTGTGTGCAGGGAACACTTGAGTGTGTGTGCTGACAGGTCACTGTGGGGCAAACTCAGTCATTGCTGCCTGATTGACACATCAGGAAATGAGCAATCAGTTCCCTGCCTTTCCATGTAATTTTGCAGAGAAAGAAAGGAGATGCTGATGAAACGTCCTGTCTTTTCCAACATTTGCCTAACACGGGTCTTGGGTTACAAAAAAGACATTTCTACAGATCGAGCACTTTAAGATTATGAATTGGGGCTGTCTAAATACTTGATCTGAATGATATAGGTCCTAGTTTCCTGTGCCCTGCCAGCGTATGAAAAGCCATGTCCATGCTGCCTTAATCATTTCCCGGTCACATCAGAAAACAAATCGTGATCTTAAGCAGGTCAGGAACAAACACTGCACGGAGTTTGATGTTGGAGAGTAAAAGCTTCTGCATCTCAGGTGTCCCAAACATTTCATCAGACTCTGCTTTCAGCGAGCTGCATGTTTTCTTTTCCTGGCCGGCCTAAGGGGGGCGGAGCTCCAGGAAAAGGCCACGCTCCCCCTGGAGGAAATGTGGTCAGCTCAGCTGTTGCCAGGGACAACGGGCCTTTGACGCTCCGCAAGCCTGAGACGGATGTGGAGAGGGGATCCCGGGTGGACTTAACCTCCGGCCGGAAGGGGCTAGAGACCCCCCCGATCCCCCACCCTCGCCCCGAGTCCCACACCCCCTCAGAGATGGATGGCGCTGGACTGGTGGTGTTCTGACCGCTTCACGCCCTGACGCTGTGTGGCCTGACAAATGAGGGCCTGCAGAGGCCACGGGGTCAAACTGTAGGGCCCATTTAGCATGGAGTTAGGGTCTAATTATGTAAATAAAATGCCACAGAGTTTGTTTGACAGCCAGGCTCTCACTGTGAGATGGTAATCATTCAGGATGGTTCCCTTCAACGAAAGAAAAACAGCACTGACCTTGAAGTGAAAACGTTCAATTCTAGGAGTCGCTGCTGGTGAAGAAATCAGGGTGAATAAATCAAGAGCAAAGGTCAAGAATGGAAAAATAAATCAAAAACAAAGTCAAATTATTTCCTCGTTAGGTATACATCATGAGGAATAATCGCATTTCATTTGTCAAAGTTATTTTCCGCTATCATATACCACAGGGTAATGGTTTAATTATGTAAAATAAAATGCCATAGAATGTGTTTGGCTTCCAGGCTGCGACTGTGGCCATTCAGGAAACCAGAATTTATTTCAACCCTTGAAATAAAACTCTGGCGTTTAGATAAAAAAAAAAAATTCTCCATATTTTTGAAACTCCTGTGTATGATAGAAGCTATATTAAACTTGACTAGTTAGAAATGTTTGTTTGTCAAATTAGTTTTCCACTGTCTTTCACCATCTTCTGTCATTTAGCATAGAGTTAAGCTCTAATTATCTCATTAAGATGTTTGACAGCTGAGCTGTGACTGGTAAACATTCAGAACGGGCTCCTCAGTGAAGGAAAGTGGCTCTGACCTTGAAATGAAAATGGTAAATCCTTGAAGTGTTCTCTGGCATTTGGATAAATCAGAAGAAAACTATAGTATGTATTTTTTAGATGTGCAGCATTGTTTTCTCTTCTCATAGCATGGAATTAAGGTCAAAGTATGGAAATAAAATGCTGTAGAGTTTGTGTGACAGCCAGGCTTTGACTGCTGGACGGTAACCATTTAAGGTGGTCTCCTTCAGGGGAGAACCTCAAAATATAAACCATTACATCCTGAAGAGCAAAGAATTATGTCTGTATATGATAAAACAAAATGTAATTTTTCTGTTTTTTTTTTTTTATTTTATCTTTAGCGTAGAATATAAGACGCCCCAGAGTTTCATTTCAAGGCTTTGATTGTGGAATGATGGCCATTCACTGACCTTCAAATAAAAACTTGGCAATAATCCAAGAATAAAGGGATGGTATTTCCTCATCATGGGTGCAAGATAAAAGCGACATCTAACTCCATGTATTAGAAATCGTCTGTTTGTATCCGCAGTCTGGCTGGCATGTTGTGTCAGACAAAATCAGACAAAATCAGACCCCCTACAGAGCGAAACAATCGACACAACCACAGAGCCGCTGATCAGTGTCGAGGAATCACGGCTAATTTTTATCAGCTCTAAATGATTCCATTACTGAGATGAGAGGAGTGAGGAGGACTGTCCTTCACCTTCATGTGGCAAAAATACCATCCTTCATCCCCTCAGTGTGAGCTCTTTCTTTCTCTCTCTTTTTTTTTTGAACTGCGGCTCCACTCGTTCGTGGGCTTGTTTTTACGCCGAGTCTGTCGTGATGAATGTGATAAAGCTAATGTGTCAGGCGGGAGATGGTTGAAAAACGGCTTAAAGTGCCCTCTCCACAGCCTCGGCCGTGCCTGCGCCGGGCCGCTTTTATCGCCGCTGTGTTTACATTCATTAGCACTTGTCTGAAATGTGTCACGTTCTCCCTCCCCGCCATTCCGGGCCTTCGCTTTGGCTCTTCATATCCATTTAAGATGTTCCATTCTGCAAACAGATGCTATCGAGCAAAGAAAATGTTTTGTCTGTCTTCCATTAGCAAGACAAACGCTTCCTTCAAGACTTTACATGTCTGAGAACAGGAGAGCATAAAAAAAGGCAGACGGGGCCAAGCATGTAGAGAGATATACACTCAGAGCTGTTCTGGCCACACTCCACCTCTGTTAACTCGGCTAACAGCGCTGTAATGCATTTATCTTTCATCTCCACTTGAAGGACAGTTTGTGCACAAGGTGGTAGGTAAGTTTCTTGGGGACTAAAACTAAAGCTGAAGGCCTGAAAAGATTTATGTTTGCATTTTTCCAAAAAGTGCTGCACAGAAAGGCCTTATGAGATTTAATTGGATTTATTTCTTGTCTTATTTACTAGGGACAATGAGTGTTAATGAATAAATAAGCAAATTTTCAATCAAAATGCACCAGCATAGCATGGACAATAGTGAAAATGTACCTTGAAAATTAATAGTTCCATTCCTAAAATCTGATTCACTGAGACATATTTGAAGACTGTGTAAAATGCTCTCATGGCTTATTGCTCTAACATAATTCAAACATTAAAGGTTTCTAGAAACACTATAAGCAAAGCTATTATGATGCCATATAGCACCTTTTTCCAACCATCATCTGAACAGATTATCCTTAACCAGGGTCCTTAACGAGGGGGATTCTGTAGCACATCCCAGCGGGCACCAAGCAATTCACCTGATGTGGAGGTCTTTAGACTGTGGGAGGAAACTGGAGCACCTGGCAAAAACCCACATAAACACAAGGAGAACATATAAAGTTCACACACAGAAGACATATGGCTGACCCTTGGAATTAGACCTTCTTACTGTGAGCCCACAGAATTACTCACTGCCATATACAGTGATGCATTTAACCATTATAAATGTTAACCAATGGTTAGCGTATTTCATACAGGTATTTCAAGAGCATTTCCTAATATCATTTTTCTTTGGCTTTTATTTAGACTTTTTATATTTTTTTATTTTCTTCTTGCCTCTGTGTGCCTGTGCAGTCGTAGCACAAGCAATTTCCTTCTGGATCAATTTTTACATTCTGATACTGATTCAAAAACAGGGCAAAGAGACAAAATTCGGCAAGACAATCAACCTGACAGAGAGTAACATCAGAGATTGTAATATGCACAGGACTGGCAATCAGTAAGTTACATACATTTACTTGTAAAACGAGAAGAGAACTTCCCAAATGTCATGTAGATGAATACACTTTTGGGCCAGCTATGCAAACTATAAGCCAGTCTTGTCCAAAGATGACCCCGAGGCGGTGTGGAGTGTTGTGGGGAGAACTGAGGAAAAGAGTAATCACATTTGTTAACATTTCACCAAAGAGGTGCATTACCCCAGCCCTGAGAATCTTCGCTCAAAATGCCTCTAATCCAAACAGAGGCAAAGCAGAGACAGTGGTTTACCCAGAATAATGGCCTCCATTAGACAGCTGTGAGCACATGCCAGCTGCACCTCTCCTGACTAATTGAAAGATGGACAGCGAGTGCTTGTATTCGCTTAAGTTGACGCGACAAATGCAGATTCAGTCACCCGGAGTTAACTCAACTCTCATCTGTTAGCACAATCATCTCCTCCAAACTCAAAATCACTGTAAAACAAAGTGACAGCGGTCTGCTGATGGAACATTTAAATGTATGTTTGAATGATGACCCCTCCGTCATGAGTGAAGACCCTCTCTCTATCTCCTCCCCCAGTGGGACCCATTATTGCTGCAGCTTTTAACTCTGAAGTCTCGCCTCTTTCTTCTGAACTTTCAGCCCTTTTAGAAGGAGTGCTGGCCCCTGAATGCATGACTATGTATGGATGGTAATGAATGGTAATGCATGGGCTTTCAAAGAGCTTATTCCATTTATAACATTTTCCATGACTGAGTTAATTGTGTAAGTGATAATTGTGGATGCATTATGAATGGAAATGGATAAATGAACACAACAACTCTAATTCAGTGCTCCTTTTTAGAAGTCTCGTGTCCCACTTCGGTCTTTTTTAAGGGCCCATGTTCTACATTTTTTTCTAGCATTATTACAAATTTTTACCCAAAAACAAGCTGCCATTTCTGTTTGCCTTACAGTTAAACAGTTTCTTTCACTTCTGTGTTGCATACAGACCCAATTTAGTTTAGTTTTGTCAGATGTGAACCCAGCACCTGTACACAGATGTGCAATAAATGAACATCTAATTTTAACCACACAGTCCATAAAACCTGCCTGTTTTAATACTTAAGTCTTTACATTTGCATAATTTGGGAGACATCTCATAGATGTAGCTGAATGTAGTTTTAGGTGTCTTGCCCAAGGACCAAGGACTTATTGGTGTAGTGTGTCACCCATTCTTCCACTTGGAAGGCAGCGATGTTATCCACTACACCAGCCCAACCACTTTACAGACACTCGTGTCCTTCTTGCAGAATGAGCAACATGGTGCACTTTGGCCTCCGGAATGTGAAATGAACCAAAGCAAATTCAAAAGATACTCTGTCATCTCTGGTACGGAATAAACTAGGTGATTGTGAAAACAACCTAGTGTTACTTTTATTTCATATGTAAATAACCACTGTACTAATTGGTATGCGTTATGTGTTCATTGCTTATAACTTTGTCCTGAATGGCTGAAGAGGTGAGTGAACTGAAAACTTGGTTTATATATACATGGAGTTTAAGTAGAGGAGAGAGAGTGGTGCAGTTTAAATCTTCTCATATAAATTGAGAAGTCAACTAACACAGCCAAGGAAGCAGAAAAGGAGATGTGAGAGATGTAAGGAATGTTATTACAGCTGTTTTCTTTCGTATGGCAGAGGAAGTGAAATAGCAAATCGTCTCATGAAGAAACAATTAACAGTCTCTCTTTGTGGACGGAGGAATGAGACAGCTGAATGGCAGGAAAACGGTAGAGAGAGACAGAGAGAGAGATAGGGAGAGAGAGAGAGAGAGATAGAGCGAGAGAGAGAGAGAGAGAGAGAGAGAGAGAGAGAGAGAGAGAGAGAGAGAGAGAGAGAGAGAATGGATAGGGAAACAGACAAAACCAGAGAAAATAAGATAATGATGGTGACAAAAAGAGAGAGAAATAGAAAGAAGTATAGAGAAATAAGGAAAAAGAAAAACAAAGAGAGAGAGAGAGAGAGAGAGAGAGAGAGAGAGAGAGAACGGAGGGAGGGAGAGAGAGAGAGTGAAAGACAGAGAGAGAGAGAGAGAGAGAGAGAGAGAGAGAAAGAAAACAACAGAAGGAAAAAGATGGTGACTGACCATGAAAGAAGGAGTGAGAGACAGAGAGGGAGAGAGAAAAGAACGAGACAGAGAGAGAGAGAGAGAGAGAGAGAGAGAGAGAGAGAGAGAGACTGTAATCTCATGCTGGCATAAAGGCTCTATAGTTTGATTGGATTGATTGAATGTCTAACTGTGTGTGACGAGTGGCGGAGAATGCAAAGCCGTCGAGTAGCATCCTGAACACACACACACACACACACACACACACACACACACACACACACAGGCGGATGGTTAGTTGATGGAGCTGCAGACTGATGGGCAGTTCACTGCAGGCCTTCCGTCGGCCCTGGCTCAGGTCTCCCGGTGCCAGCTCCCATTAGAGCCATCGCTGACCAAACGCCTCCTGTCACCCTGCACAGTAAAGTGGCGCAGGGCTGCCGGCATCTCACCGAGCAAAGCGCCGCCAGCTTTCCGAGCCACTGACCAGGATCAAGGCCGTCCGGCCAGGCCCGGCCGATTCCTTCTGTCACTCCAATCGCTGCCACGGATGGCATGTTTCACGCCGAAGGAATGAGGTGACAAGGAAAGTCAACTTGACCTTGAGATGAAGGGGCTGCCGCTCAGCAATGCTCCCACTCTCCCTCTGAAAAAAATGGAAAAGGATGAAAAAAGCCTAAGCCAGATTGTTTACTTTGGGCATCTGGCCGATTCCAGAGGTGAATGAAATTGTATCTTGTGCAAAAATGCAGTGATGCATCAAACCGAAAGGGATGATTCTGGTTTAGCATTATTATTGGCTACATCATGTGTAATTTTTGAGCTTTCATTAATTCAAAATTAACTGACCATTGAAAAGCTAGAAAAACATCATTAGAATTTAAGTTGTGACTTATTTAATGTGTAACCTTGGAGCAATTGTACGTCTGTTTTTACGATGCATACTAACACTAATAACTCCAAACACATTGAACACATGGTTATGTTTATTTTTGGTTGGGTACTTGCAGTACTTACAAAT
>JBBJLS010000006.1:5161781-5171781 GCA_037577275.1 Bryconaethiops microstoma | reverse complement strand
TGCACTCCGACGCCAAGCGCTGCAACATGTCAGCTTAGCGAGGTTCATCTGATCGAGAGAGCCCGAGGCGGGTTTACGATAAGTGCTTCCGTTTTCCACAATGTTCCATTGAGCAGGAGCACATCTCTTTCTCTCTCTCGCTACAAGCCTGACCTCATTTCTAGGTCACTCGACACTCGACACCAGTTTCACCTCTTTGTGGAGTCAAAAAAAGCAACTGTAGAAGGGAGGAGCTCTCCAGCGCTTTAAAGTGGTAAACAATATATCACGGCCGCAGCTTCCGAAAGCTAAACCCACATTATTGCTGTAAAAAGTAATATCTTGCCAAGTAGAAGTATCTTAAAGGGGAATTCCATCCATTTTATAGACAAAAATTTTCAAGGTACACACGGTCACACAGGGTGGTTAACTGTGAAATGAGGTGTTGTTGAGAGACTCGAGGACAGTGACAGAAACCAGAAGTCACAATGCAAATGTGCAGTCTTACAGAAGACCAGGGAGCCTGCAGGTGATGTGATGTTGATAATGATAAAATGGTGCTAAATTTGAAAGAATGCATTTCCTTTAGATGTTTTTGCTTTACAATGCATTGCATGCACATCTCAGCTAAATAGATTTTTGATGTCAAAACTATTATAAAAGAGTCTAAGGCATCAGGCAGAAAATTCATAACCATTTCATGCAATAACATTAAACTCTGAAGACACCTGGTTCCTGTCACCTCCACTGTAAACAATTCTGACTCTGCTTCTCTAGAGCAGATCGTTTCACATTGAAACACTTTGTTAACTTTGTTCATTCTTAAGGATCGAATTATGCAGAATAAAACAAACATATTTTCACCTTAAATTCCCCCTCAACATTCTTGTCAATATATGTATTGTATTATTCGATTTTTCACTGCAACTACCTCAGCTCCATCTCCTAAAAATGTTAATATCCATGTTTTGTTGTATCACACGTTCATCTGCACAAATCTGCACTTTATCCTACAAACAGTTTTGCCATTTGTTTCTTTACAGTTATAATTAATATTGCTCCTTCTGCTTCCATGTAAATATTTTTTTTCCCTGTTTTATGCCAGATGTACTATTGTGTGATTGTGTGTTTGACCAATACAATTGGTTTGACTTGATTCAATATAATTTACATATCATTTATTTGTCATTATAAGACAATTCTAGATTCCTTTGTCTAACTCCTTTTTAGTGGTCTACTTAAAACCACTTGAAACAAGTCTGGAGGTGGTGGTGGCCTAGTGGTAGGGTACCTGCCTCTGGACCAAGAGGTCTTGGATTCGAATCCTACCTTCAGCACCACCACTGGGTTCCTGAGCCAGACCCTTAACCCTAAGTTGCTCCAGGGAGACTGTCCCCTGTAGTTAGAGAATGGAAGTCACTTTGGATAAAAGTGTCTGATAAATAATGTAAATGTCTAATCAGTATTGTTAGAACACAACATACATCTCATAAAGACAAATATCAGACTGCCCAGTTGCCCTTTACATTATGTGAACCATTCATGAAAAGTGGTCCAGTACCATGTGACTGTTTTTCCATCTCCTAAAATGTTAATATACAAGTTTTGTTTTGACAGTGATGGATATTCAATACTTTTAAGATGATTATACATGCCAAGATGTCGTTTTTTTGCACTGAAGGGAAATTCTGACAGCACATTAGCAGGAGCGGAATGCAAATCAAGCACAGAGATAAGGTAATTCATTCTAATTGAGACATTTCCTGAGGACGTTCTCTAGAGCTGTTGCGTTTGATGGAGCTGGGGGTTCCATATGTTGGGCAGAAGTACACATCTGTGCACAAGGACGAACACCACTGCAGCGGAAAAGCCCGATAGAGCAAATCTCGATAGAATAAAACGCAACAAGAAAACCAAACATAGCATAGAGGGATTTGAATGATTGCTCACACTGGACCCCAAAGTTGCCTGAGCCCCACCAGGCCTAAAAGCAGACACTCAATTAAAATTCTTTTGGGCCACTATTTGGATTCCAGGTCTGGGTGACTAATTAAGGAGGGGATGGGAACACGAAAAAAAAAAAAAATGCACTCAAATACTTGAAGCTGTTCCTCTTGAAAACGAATGATTGGGATGTCAATCAAAGATGAGTGCTTTGCATTTACGTCCTGCTGCCATTCTCTCCTCCGCCAGACTGCTTCACACTTAACTAACACAATCCTGAGAGCAGCAGTTGCGCATGGCCTTGCTGCGGGATTCCTCCTGAGGTCTGGCTGTGTTTGAATGCTACGTGTTGAATGAGCACACCAGTGTGGCTCTGGATTTGGGCCAAGAGGCCAGCAGCCCACCTGGTGACAGTCGTCAATGGGACATAATGAGATAAGGCCTAGACACAGAGAGAGAAGGAAGTGAAAGATGAGAAGAAACGAATGAAAATACAAGCAGGACAGACTGCGAGGACAGCGGTGGGCCAATTTGTGCACATAAATGTTTTAAGGAATTTTGACATATGCCCATGGAATCTGATATCGTTTTTATTAAATGATACATTTTCACTTCCGGCGCCCCCAGCGAGTGGCAGCCTGTTACAGCAGCTCTGCTCATTGCTGAGCTCTCTTCTTTATTTTCCTATTTTTCATTCTCTTTAGTTTATTATTTAATTACTCATAAATAAAATCTGATATAATGCACAACTGTTTCGTGTTCGTTTTGGCCATTTCAGTTCTGTCGTAAATTTCCCACTTGTGGGACTAATAAAGATTTATCTTGTCTAATTTTTGAATGTCACTTGTTCATTTTTCTAACATACAATTGATGAATAAAACACAACTGCTAAGTGAATTTGGCATGAAATGATCATGTCGGCTACTATTTACTTGAATCCTGCTACAAAACTTAACTATTCCAAAAGCATGTCCTATGCTGTCATGAGCTGTAATGACAGATTATGTCCATTATTTAATAGTGTCAAGTTATCAAGGAAAATGGCATTACATGCTACAGTGTTTGATGTCATATGTTCATTTACAAGCATGATATGAAATATTATCTCTCATAACAATCACTAGTAATGGTAACATGATTTGTTATTTTTAAGTTACATAGTAAATGCCCCACAACATCTTCCAATGTACGTTTATGGCATAGTTATGTTATGTAAGGTGTTACCCACATGCCTACATTGTTTCCATGAGGGTCTTTAGTCTAAAGCTTTGGCAGACATTGCCAGGCCAGATTTTCATATGAGCACAGGTGCAATGCAAAATGTGCCTTAATGTGAAAATGCACTTACAACATTCTTGAATTTAACATTTGATTACCTAAGACTACAACTTATAGCCACACCCACTAATCACATGCTTGTTTATAAAAGCCCCAGTGAACTAACCGAGTCATCAACAAGCTCCGGACAAAAATGACAGTTCAGTGATGAAGAGATAGTTGTGTTGATAAATACAATTTTTCCCACCAAAACATTTCGCAAGGGTGTGACTCAGCACAGACACAACTCAACACTGACTGCGGAGGCAAACTGCACATTCTGTGCCACTTCGTCTCACACAGGAAGATCTGATCCTGAGAGTTTAAACAGTGTTCTGATGGTAAACATGTTTGGGCGTCCACATCATCGATGTGATGCCGTAATTAAAAGAAGTATCTCAACAACACACCTTTTGAAACTTTAATGCAAATGTACTAATAACTAAGATACAACTCACATCACACAGTTAATTAGCATGAAAGTGGCTGACACAAGTTGCTCAAACTTCAGTAAATCGAGGAGAATGTGTAATCAACTACACGCATTTTGCATATCACCATGCACTCAGCCCATCCTGCTTGTGCCTGAATCTAACACAAAAGGCACATCAGGATCACCCTGTCTGAAAACTATCAAACATTTGATGAATAAAATTCACTAAATGTTTGGAGGTAAATAAGCAGATTAAAATAATTTTTTAAAAAGATTAAGAATATCTAATTAAAGAAACCATAGCTATTATAGACATTATTAAAGTTTTTAACATTATTGTTGTTTTTCAGGTTGACTGGGATTGGACAAAGAGTAGTGTGTGAAAATCTCAGTGAAATCCCTGCATTAAACTGTGACAGCTATAAACTTAGCAAAGTGACTTTGTGACTGTTACATTTTCTTCCTGTGCAAGCGCAGAGATTTATCATTCACAAGGGAAAGCCCATACTGAATCAAGCCCTCTGTATGGAATGAATTAGAGAGAGAGAGAGAGAGAGAGAGAGAGAGAGAGAGAGAATAGAGAGGGCAGAATATATTCATCTTTCACATTGGCTGTAAATCCGGGCCCAAAGTGCTGTCGGCTTGAATCCACCAAGACACTTGGCCTTTATTTCCGTGTGGACTTTGAGGCTGGCTCGAAATTAGTTCAGGGGATCCCAGCTCTCTCCTGCGTCTCGGCTGAGTTTGGAGCAGGCGCGGGCTTTTGGCAGAGAGACGGACCCAAAACATGTGGGGCGCTGCTTAATTCTGCACTATTTCAATCCGGGGTCAACATTTAATGAGCTCCGTTTTTACAATGGACTCCCCTCAGAAAAGCGAATGCAGAGAGAGAGAGAGCGAGGGGAAGAGGGGAACAAGAAAGTTTACCTTAGGGAGACAGAGTGCGAATTTCTCCCTTTATGAATTCTCTTCGACCACATGAAGGCAAAAATATCAGCGTTCCTCTTTAGAAATGTCCTGAACTGTACGGTTCTGAATGAATAATAGAACCTTGGGCCTACTGCGGTGACTGTGCAGTCCTACGTCCTGGCAGGTCCCGTTTACCATGTGCAAGCACTGGAAGTGGGACTTAATCTTGGGCCCAATCATTCTTTCAAAAAACTAAATACCTCCGGCTTATTTTCCTTGGCGAATGTTTTTGCTCACATGATCAGCATAATGAAATGGCAGGGGAAATTCTGGACCGGCCGCTTCCATGGGCAATTAAGTATGACTTAACGTTTCATACAATTCCTCCATTCTGTGAGGTGCCTGTCGTGTGGAGAGCGAGGCTTGCGTGTGCCTGTCGCACATCCAGCGGAGTCAGAAAGAGGCAATGAAAGCAGTGGTTAGGCCTCGTTAAGGTAACTACAAGCATTCGAGTGTTTCTTCCCATGAAATCCTGAAGTGGCTTGGGGTTCCTAATTAGTCTGCTTGCGTTGTGGAGGGCATAGTAACTGAACTGGGAATTGTTGTCTTAAGATGAACTGCATGTGCGTATGCGTGTATGGAAGTTGGTCCTTGTGCAGGGCTGGAAAAGTCTTGTGGGTGAAGGTGAAAAGATTTTGGAGTGGTTCTCACACTCTGCCCTTTGTAGCAACTCTTGTTCGTTTGGAATGCATTATGCGAACGCCCTCTCATAACAACTCCGTAATGGCTAATGGCGCACAAAAGAATTTGGATTTACCTCGCAAAATGAATGGGCAGGGATGAAAAGCAGTGATGGACATCAAGAACTTCATTCATGGCCATTCTCAAAGTTTCCCCACTGGCAGTCACCTGCATATCAGGGCTTCATGCCTGGACAGAGCTGGAAGCCACATTGGTTTGTTTTGTGGAGCTGGCTGTGGTGTGGACTTGACTCTCTCCAGCGTTTCTGACACAGAGCTCTTGTATCAAGGCTCAAAGATTGAAAGTGATGCCAAGATGATAAGGTTTTGAGTTCCAGCAGATGATTGATTTGACTCAGTCCCAGCTTGACTCTTAACAGGGATTAGGCCATGTCATTGAAGTCTGCTCTCCTGTCGGAAACTGATACCAGGATTAATTCTGCACTCTCGATGGCCAAAAATGATGACGGGGGAAAATTTTGCATGTATTTTTCTCCCACTTCCTCTAATGAGATGCATTTAACTTTCTTATCTGTGAACAAGTTCTCCAATATTGACCAGACTAGGATAAATTATGCATTTCCAAGGCTGCTACAAGAAGATCTCTGGTGGGCCTCTCAAAGACAAACACTTGTTGCAATGGTGGCCCACAGAGTGTCAAAAATCCATATGGGGTTTTCAGTAACTTCATTTAAAGCAAATGTTGCAAAACACACATTGGTGTATTTCTAGTGTATATTGATGGAATGTATAGGTAAGACTTGAACCCAGCTACATAACATTGACTTGACCATGCCATAAACATGTAATGTCAGATATTATATATTGCTGTAAGTCTTAACAGATTATGGCCATTAATACAACAGCGTCATGTTACCATGACTGACAATTGCCGTGATCCATAGGCCAGATCCCCTGGCTGAGCCTTAAGGAAGCCTGCAGGAAGATCTACTATGCGGTTAAGTTTCAAAAGACTGTTGGAATCTGTGTGCCATTCCAATTTGAGGCCACCGTCTATCATACAGTCTGTAAGAGGGATTTAAATGTAACATTAGTAAATTCAGAACGTATATAGGTTCAAGTTTCAAGGTTACTTTACGTTTCTCCACTGACCACCGATCCTCTTCAAGGAGCACCTTGGTGACTAACTCTGCCTCTCGTTTCTGCTTATTTATTTCTTCCTCACCGAAAAAATAAAATACTCTTATCTCCATGCCTTCCTGACTTTTCTTTGACAGGAGCCGTTTAGGCGTATTTAGCCTGCAGTAACGTGGTTGAATAGCGGACATTGATTTAAGTTTAGCTTTACAGGTTTGAGGAACAGATGTGGACTTGAGCACTGATGTCCGCCGCTCTGGATAGGAGTGTCAGCTAAATTCCGTAAATGTAAATGTAAATGCAACATATAACAACATTCAACAGAGTGCAAGTTACAACAGAAACAATAGAAACAATACAATAAATAGACAACAATTGTACAGTAGTATAATCTAATATACATAGTGTTGGGTGTGTTGGGGTATGTGTGTGTGTGTGTGTGTGTGTGTGTGTGTGTGTGTGTGTGTGTGTGTGTGTGTTTCTGCTGCTTTGAGGTTTTTCTTCCATGAAAATAATAACCTGTTCCCCTTCAGGTGTTCAAGAACAAAACCCAGATTTAGATTTAGATCTAAATCTAGAATTGTTCGCTATTGTTAGATCAGATACCATTGTTACATCATAACCGAGCCAGGAGTTCTGTGAAATTCCAATGCCATGAGTGTGTCGGACTTTCTCGGAAAGTTAGACTATAGGAACCACGGGTTTTAACTTTTATTCCACGTGCCAGAAGGTTTTTTTTCTCCTTGTTCAACAATCTACCTTTCCATTGTCATAACGTCCTCATAGCTATCTAGATTAGATTCGGTCTCCAACAATAAAATGTAATCAGAACATCCACAGTTGCCTGAAGTAAAGGTCCAGCCTCAGACTTAAAAAAAAAGAAAAGCAAAAGCAATCTCGGAATGGTCAAAAAGAGCGACTCCGTCTCTATTCATTCTGCTGTCATTGTGTGTGAGTACAGTGGGCAGGGCAACACAGGCTTTCTGGATCAGGGCAGATGAAAAGACTTTGATTCTCCCAGGCAGACTGACCCGACAGGAGCAGCTGTGCCAGAGATCCGGTTTCAGCCCTCCCGGAGCGCTAACCACCTGCCCCTGCTCACCTTGGCCCCCCATCCTTTGCAGTTACCTTATCACCGCGATCAATCGTAACAATCACTTTTATTGGATCCTGTTTCGAGTTTGGATCACTGCACTTGGCAGCCGCAGCTTGTGTCTTTCACTCTGACAGAAGTTTTGTTGGAGTACGGCGCTATGATCCGCCGCATCCTCGCAGCTGTAGCAGATTTGTTTTTGCAAAGTCCAGGACTTCTTGTCTCTCTAATGGTTTCCATCAACTCGGTGACATTATGAATGAACAATGATGAGCCGTAGAAAAGAACGATCGTGTTTCCATTAAAATAGTGAGGTTTCTTGGCTTTGAGGGCTGACATTCGATCCTTTCCTGTAAACGGACACATTCAAAGGAAAAGAGCCAGATTAGGCTCCTGTTTGGCAAAAACTCAATCAAATCTGCCTCTTCTCTGCAAAACAGGTTTGCCCCTCACTGCATGTGCTATTATTTCAAACATAATGCAGACAGAATAGAGTTCAGTGCGAGGAGAGCAGGTCCAGTTTCAAATCCTTCAGGTTTGCCTCATCAGAAAGGAACTATGAATGCCTCTGGTTTTTTTGATGATGTGAACCTCTACTAAATGCATGCAATTGTAAAATCTCTTCTGAGCCTGCTGTCCCAGCGATGTCTGCAGCACATCAAGCTAAAAGTGCTTCAAGTGGAATTCCTCTCTAAATCTTAGTGTTGTGTCGCACTTGTATTGACACGTCCCGTAAGCACAGAAGCGCTCTTGAAGGGTCAGGGGCTCGGTGATGTCTCCAAAAGGTAACCAAAACAGCACTTGGGCATTCCTTCAGCCAAACAAGCATGTTAGCATGAGAAACAACAGGTTTCTCCCTGTGCTGGTTCCGTAACCAAACTCACATCTACTGCACAGCCGTTTGCAAAACTAAGTACACATTCCACACTAAGAACAGATATCTGCACATGTTAAAGTATAGTAATGGTCTATTTGCTGGAAAAAATTTAGACATGAAATGCAGTCTGTGCAAAAGTCTTGGCACATTTTATATTTTACATCTTCCTTTTCCAATGTGTAAAAGAAATTATGCCTTAATCTTCGCAGAAAATCCTGCAGAGCAGTGGTTCTCAATCCAGGCCTCCAGACAGGCCACATTTTTTCTGTCTCTGTATTGTGAAAGGGTTGGAGCAAAAATGTGGAGCATCTGAGGGACCCTGAGAAGTGGTTTGAGAAGCACCATTTGTAAGAAAATCAGCAAAAACGTTTGGTTTGACCATCAGGTCTTTTATTATTTGCTCTAAGAACAAAAAAAATTGTAGTAAATTGTCAAATCTGAAAAAGTTAATCACCTGAATGACTAAAAAAACTTATATACAATTACATTAACAAAAGTTATTCTACTTGATTTTGTTTCTCTGAATGTCTTACCCTATGACTGGAATCACAGGTACATTGTGTTGCCAGTTTATAAGGCACAACCAACATTTTTCCTACAATTGACCATTTTATTAGAAACACCTACTGTACACATTATCAGTCAAGTTTTTGCTCACCACAGGTTTTTACCGGTCATAACATAAGCAATTTCCTCCGGGATCAGTAAAGTTCTCTAATTTACCACTCCTCCATTTATTTAAACCACAGATTTTTCTTAGTAAACACTGGAGAGTGGCTGAGTGAACAACTATAAAGAAAAATATATCAAATAAGATGGAAGAATCTGTAACAGTGCATGTCTGACACCCTGTTAACTTTAAATGCACTCGTTAACTGTTTCATCACTTAATAGCTCGTTATATATCTAACAGTTGTCTGGTGATCCACATTAAAATGATAATTTTTACATACTGTAAATGTATTTATTAGCAAAGAGTCTATTTTTAGTAAATATTAAGTGAGTAATATTCAAATGTATTTGCAAACTCGTATGGTTGGTAATGTAGCTTTGTAGGTTAGCTGTTATAGACTGTATCTGTGTACCTCTCTATAATTCTCAATAATGGAAAGGGACCACCATAAGACCACCACTGACCAGAAACTATTGCAATGATGTGTCATTTCCAACAATAGTAAAAAAAAGAAGAAGCTAGAAATAATTATGCATTAAAAATGATCCATTGTCTGTAACTGTACAGCTTTAAAGTGCACCGTCAAGGAAAATGTGATGAGTAATAGCATCGCTTTGGCAGAAAACAGCTAAACACATTGTACTGACCCTGAGCCAGTGATTCACACTCTATGGGATGAGAGAACTGTACAAGAGGAAGGAAGAGAGAAATGGGGAGGAGAAGGAGAGGGAATCCTCAGGCATACAGCATAAACAAAATCCTGCAGATACAGTCAGCTCCAGCTTCACGACCTGGAGGGACAGGCAGTGACTGCAAAATGAGATAGACCCTCTCCACCCATCAGCTGTAATGCTCTCTCTCTCTCTCTCTCTCTCTCTCTCTCTCTCTCACACACACACACACACACCCTCTCTCTCTCCCTGCTCTCTGTCTTATT
>JBBJLS010000006.1:5109647-5160307 GCA_037577275.1 Bryconaethiops microstoma | reverse complement strand
CTCTCTCTCTCTCTCTCTCTCTCTCTCTCTCGCACACACACACACACACACACACACACACACACACACACACACACCCTCTCTCTCTCCCTGCTCTTTGTCTTATTATGTCAGAAATGACCTCATTCCAACCGAGCCGCACTAGCTGCAGTTTCAGAAGCCCCCGAGGCCAGACGCACGCAGTGCCAGTGCTATCGCAGCCAGTATAAGCTTCATCCCCAGGGTCTTGCCTGACACACACACACACACGCACAGGCCCAGAGCCCTACCAAGCCTGCAGGGGGACCAGCCTGCAAAGCCTGTTACAGGGGCTGCCTGTGCAAACAAACCCCTCCAGCAGGCCTGCAGACTGGGCCTGGATTCAGACGCAGTCCCACAGAGCTCCATTCATTTAAAGCTGGGGGAGAAAAGTGGTTATGTGAAATGGAAATGGTCTCGTTTTTTCATATCCTGCCCTGTTTTCTTCACACCGCTTGGAACTGTAAGATTACGACATCGCCGCGCAAGGCTTAAGTCAAAGACCTGTAAAAACTTTAAGACATTGAATAATAAATGCGCCTGCTTGTGTTGGAGCGCAGGCAAAAACACACAGCAAAGTGAGATTTACGTGTTGACTGTGGCGTTCCAGTCCGTAAACAGTGCTTGGAAAATTTATGCAAGCAACTCCATATGAATTAAATGAGCGGCTGAAAGAGGGGTCTTTACATTTTTATTAGAATCTTTCTGGAAAACGCGCAGCCTCTTCTCACGCTTCAGTCAAGCCTTTTTCAGTCAAGTTGCATTCGAGTATACAATGATTTAGTTTTGCTCATACTACAAATTTAACTAGATGCTAACAATTTAGATTTATTCAGGAATAAAGGGTATTTGTCTACAATTTTGGTCCATAAAAAGGTACAATGAACCTTTTGAAACTATACTCCAAAACAGGCAAAATAGTCTTTAAGTTTTTCAGATTTTAAAAAAGATTTTAAAAAAGGTTAATATTGGACTTGAATAACCACATTGATTTCACATACTTTAAGAGAATGGATTGTCCTGGTTAAAATGATGCATGTTTGTTATATTGGCTATGCATAAAATTCATACAATATTTTTGATGTGTCAGGATGCATTGGTATAAAAAAAATGAATTTTCCACTCAGGCAGAAAAGGGTTAAGGTCCAGTTATGCACCTAACATGTAAAAACACTGCAAAAAACGAAATCTTAGGAACTAGAAATATTACTTTGAAATAAAGATAAAAATGCTTATATTAAGCCAAAACCTGCCAATGGGGCAAACTTTTCTTGAAATGACCAAAATAAGCAAAAAATATCTAGAATAGAAATTATTATTATTGCCTTGAAATGAGAGAATTTCAGTGACAATGATTATGTTTTTTTGGGGTGATGTACACTACACGTCTAGATTTTTTGCTCATATTTGCTTCATTTAACTTCTAAGAAAGGAAAGTAAAATGAATAAACCTTGCATTGTAACAGGTGTATTGGAATCAGTACAACTCAAAAACTGCAGTGAAACATGATTATGAGCCGTGTGTGAAGATGTACCTAAAAAGGCACCATTCCAGTTTTTACCTTGAAATGTACTTTTTCTTTCTCTGAAAGTATCACACTGTCAAAAGTATGTAAATTCAGGGAGATGTTTGATTTTTACTCGCAAAGACTGACATTCTGCTTCGGTCAAATCTGAACATTTAGCTTCAGTTCGGCTCTGCTTTTCAGGTAGAGGTCTTGTTAATCTTGGTATAACACTTCGGAGGGCTTGCTGTATTTCTCTGTGCCTCTTCTAAACCAGACCAGTTCTCGCAAGCCGCTCTCCTTTCACAGAATAGGAGAGCTAATAGGCGGCCAGCCTGTCGGCTCCTGTGTTCCAGCTGCTCGGCTTTTGGAAAGGCTGTTGTAAAAGTAGCTGAAGCAGTGGGCTCGAGGCGCTTTGGTTGTGGTGGGGAGATTTCCCTGATGCCCGAGCCTACAGCAGGCTTTTCCCCCACATTCACCCTGAGGAAGGAGATGGAAACGTGACAACACGGAGTTTGAAGCTGCTGATGGCCAAGGCCCAAAACAGTCCAGCCCCTCCAAATGTGGTCGTCTAAAGTGTCCTGGTCGTAAGTCTTGTATGTACAGTTTTTATATAACTTATTGGTGAGTGACTGCATATGTGTGTGTGGTGCGACTGGCTGGAGATGCAGGGTTCTTATTCTTATTCTTGCTGTTGTTCTTGTTATTATTGTTGTTGTTGTTAAGGTGGTTTTGTTTAAGGATGAATTTTCCCATAGAAAGGCTCAGAAACTAATTTTATGTTAAATGTACGTCTATAATACGTTTTTGAGCATGTCTACCATAAAAATGAAGCCTTTAAAAGTGCCTTCATGTGTGTGTGTGTGTGTGTGTGCTATAATTGGTATTTTCTACCGTGCTTTCCTTGCTTAAGCAGTCGATATGTACTTGCTGACCTAAGTGTAGGCGTGTCATATTTCATTGGGTGGCAGCGTACTGACCCCCCCATGAGGTGAGGATTAAAGTGCTGCCTGCACAGCGAACTCAGTGTGAAGGCTAGGCTTCAATATCCACACTCATTTAGATTACAGCGAACCTCACAACTCTCCGGCGCTCTGCAAGCCAGTTAAATATTGGAAGAGAGGGGAACATCGGTGTGAGCTGTAGGGAAAGTTTCAAATAAGCTGCATGCTGAGAGCTGACCCTATTAAACGCAACTTGAGATTTGATTTCATTTTTTTTCCACCTCTGAATTTTTAACAGCGCACAAAAAAAGCCCTGAAAGATTCAAATCGGAGTACTATTTTTGAGCCGAGAACTGAAAATCTGATACATTTTGCCCTGCTGTTCCACGCCAAATGATTTGGGACAAAATGAAAATGTGAATATCATAACATGAAGAGCTTACACAGTCTGAAATGAAAAGATTTAAATGCATCCCTGCACAGAAATATGTACACAAAATATTTAATATGCATCTGTCAGTGTAATGCAGCAGTAGCTCTACTGTTCACTTCAGAAGAAAGGTTAGAAGATAGATGGACGGACGGACGGACGGGCGGGTTGATAGATAGATAGATAGATAGATAGAGAGATAGATAGATAGAGAGAGATAGAGAGATAGATAGATAGATAGATAGATAGATAGATAGATAGATAGATAGATAGATAGATAGATAGATAGATAGATAGATAGAAAGAAAGAAAGGGGATGGTCCGAAACTTCATTTTAAGATGATGAATTAGTCCTCCTTCTCCCTCCACCTCCACCAGCGCTGCTAATTGTTTGTTTACTCTCAATCCTAGCCGCAGCCCAGCATGGGATGTGAAAAATCCGTCGTACCGCTTCACTTACGGACACTAGATTACTAATTTGCTGACTGGGCATGTCCAATTGATTCTGTGCGGTATTTAACGAGGGATGAATGTGGAGTGCTGTTCTGTGAGAATGGCTCACAGGCCTGCATGTATAGCTGAGCAAAACGTTCAGAGAGAAAACGGGCCTCCAATCAGGGGCAGACGAGGCTGGGGCGGCCCGGAGCCCAGCAGGCCCGTGCAATATGCACCTGTCAATCAAAACCACAAGGAACCCATTCAAGCGGGAAATGTGGCAGGCTGTCACCTCCAGGACGTAGTTAGTGCACTTGCCTCAGTTTGATTGGCCGTCCTGTGGGAACAGGCCCTGTCAGACCCGTCTCAGTGCTCACGTCTCATTTTCGTGTGTTTCTCGCTCTTATCTTTGCGGATCATATTTGTAATTAACCTTAGGATCACCCATTCGTGTCATGATTTTAAACAGGATATCCATGAAATTGAACTGACAACCCTCTGGCAGTTGCTCCAAGCCGGAACATGGATCCAAGCAGTGATCCAGAGTGGCTTTGACTCCAGCCAATATCAAATATGGATAAAGATCATGTTGCACTCTTACCCTCTATTAAGCGCTCTGAATCTTACTCGGTAGGTTTTGGCGAGCACGCAGCACTATGCGCTCGAAGGCTGCTCTTTAGACTCCAAAATATCAAAGACCTTAAAGGCCTTATTTTTTTCCATTTACATGTGAATTTTCCCCACTGGAGTTTCGCTGGTTCACAGGACTGAAAATCTCAAAATGGTTATAAAGTTAGTAACCTCTTCCTTTTTTACTGGTGGTAGTAATGGGTGGGGGGTTGTTAGCTCTGGGAAAAGATTGCCAGCTTAGGCTTGCTTAATCATCTATGAAATTGCCAAACCATAGGGAGCAGCTAGATTTGAGCAGGTTTCAGAAGCTCTCGAGTGACTGCTTGACCTTCTGAAGGAGAACGAGAGAGAGAGAGAGAGAGAGAGAGAGAGAGAGAGAGAGAGAGAGAGAGAGAGAGCGATGTGGTTGGGGATTTGGAAGCCCAGCCTCCGGACTGAACCTTCAGATGGGCCGCCTTGCGCTTTCGTCCCAGCTACATGGGCAAACGACCAACTGGTGTTTTTTTTGTGGGTTGCCGTGGGAGACGGGCGCCGCGAGAGCCGTTTCTCCGGCAAGTGACTTTTCTTTCCACACGTTAGCAGGAGTAATGACACAAAGAGTGAGCACTGTGTCTGGAACAGGCCTGTTTACCTTAGCAACAAGCACAGCTGCCTTCAACTGCAGGCCTGTCTGGAAAAGCGTTCGCTTTGCCTTTTTATTTTCATCACAATTTGGAAATAAATATCAATATGTTTGAATAACAAACGTGTTTTAGGCCATTGCTATTTAGTAGCCTTGCAATGTGCTCACATGAAATTTTATAGAGATCATTTTAAAATATTGACTCGTAGCACATGGACCTGCCCAATTAAAACCTTCCAAACATCTGGTCCAAGGTGGAGTTCATCAAAACTACAGCTGATGCTTCATAGCAACTTCATAGCCAGTCATCTCTCAGCACCATCATCTCTCATCTCTTCAGAATGCTGTCCCAACTGATATCCATACTTCACCCACACGTGTTCTGTCACATCTGTAAGGCTGTAAGGTTGATAAAATGCTGTCCAACCTCCCATTCCGTCTAATGAGAAACACAAGTACAGTTTTCATCAACATAGATTACAGTAGTATGGTGTCAATTTGTCATTTCTAACCTGCCTAGTTTCAACTGGTCGCAAAAACAGCGTCCGCCTCAGAAGCACAGCTTTCAAAAGTGAACTTTGTGTAGAAATTTCAATGTGAATAATTTATCTATTTTGAGTTGTGCATTACAATTTCTCAAAAGGTTCAATAGGACTTTTGCAAGTGCTCTGTAAAGCTTGTCCAGCATAGCAGAAGGAGGCATGAAAGAAGTCATTTGTGGTTAATCCAAAAGGCCTGTACTGAGGAACGGGTAGTGGTGGAAAAAAAGACTGAAATCCATAGTTAATTTGACACTGGCCATACTGGCCTGCCGAGATACCAGTTATTAGTACATGAGAAAAGATATGAGGATTCATTTCAAGAAAAACTAGAATAGGGCACATACCATGGACATTAAAGATTAAATAAAGGAGTTTAATGTAACATGTAAACACTGCTACATTTTCTATGTTGTTTACTGCCCAGTCTGTACAGACCATGTATGGAAACTAAGCTGCAAAAACAACCTGTTTTGAATTCAGGATTATTGTTTTTGAAGTTATAAGGAGTTGTTCAGCCCAAACTGCTTTTTTAAACGAGACACAGCGCAGAGCAGCCAATCAGAGCAGAGGTCTTTTACATATCAACCCAGCAACTAAAACAGCCTGTTTAATTCTAAGGGATGTTCATGTAAAATTAGTTACAACTTTGTTTGGTACAAAAACTAAAGCAAATGTTATAACTAGAGTTTGGTTAATAAATAGATAGATGATTTATAAATTTCATAGATGAGGGGTCTCCTGGGGGAAAGGTTGTGGATGTGAAAATTAGTTGCTGTACTGAAGGGGTAAACACGTTGAATAAACACAACTACTGCCATATGTTGAAATGATAAATGATGATGATTATGTATATGATAAAATTACATCTGAATTTTTACTCAACAGATTCAACTTTATCCAACAGCTACGTTTAGTGGGAATAGTAAAAGGGGAAATTCAACCAATTTCTTTTCATTATTGGCTAATTCTATTGTTCATACAGTTCTATTCTGTTCTAGAGCTCCATGCATGGTAAACGGCTTTGAAGAAAATGTTTTTTTTTAATTTTATTTACTCTTTTACCAAAAATACAAACTCAGAAGACAGTTGAGGAGTAAACTGAAGAGTGATTCGATGAGTAAATAAAAGGACTGTTTTCCAGTAGGACCAGTGGCCCATGGTTCCCATCCCAACCGCTGCAAAGAAGCTCAGATTTAATCTCCTGTGCACAGTCAACCTTAAGACCTCTCAGCAATGTAATCAAATGAAATATGCAAAAACAGAGACAAACTAAATGTAAACTTGATTATAATATAATGTTTATTTCACCATTCAAGATTCTTTATTTGTTACATGCATAGTCATACAACACACAGTGAAATGTATCCTGAACTGCTCCTTTTTGACTGTGCAAGCATTATAAATAATAAGTACATTTTAAATTGAAAATCTGGAATTTTCTGAAACACAACTAAAAATAAAGAAATGAGTGAAAGTAAAGTAGATGTAAGTATAAATTTAAGTACGGTTTTACATTTTAAAACACAATTTGCACTACTGTTTATTTGCACTATTAATGTAAATATTGTATATCATATTGATACATTTTCATATTCTGTCTTTAGGATGATTATAAGGTTTTTCTGACATCTCAAGGCAGTTCACATGTAATTGAAGGACACATTGTCTTTAAATGTTATGCATGATTACTGTGATCATATGTGTTAAGTCTGAAACAGCAGTCCTTTTAGAAATGGAACTCCTTTTTTAACATGCAGCAAAGCTTGCAGAGGAAGGCAGCACACTTTAAATAACTGGCAAAGAAGTACAACCAAGTTGGATCAGAAATTTGTATAACAATAAATTATTGACTTAAATTTTCGGTCAAAGCTGTGTGTTGTCTTGGATCAATAACGGCCTTGTAAACTGCCCTAGTGTATAAACATTACTTGAAGCCTGAGCGTCCTTGGAATATACATGTAGAAAAGAAGTACATGTGCACAGACTGTCCCTGGTGGAACTCTCCAGGCAGGTCGAATGGAAATATGCATGAGTGTATATGCGTGAGTGTGTGTCTGGATGGGGGGTGGGGGGGGGGGTGGTGGAGGTGAGCAGTTCTCCCGAGGAAAGCTTTGTACAGGAAAGACTTCTGCAGCCTGACCTGTTGATACACTGATGGTGCAGTAAATTGTAATACTTTGTGTCAATTACGGTGACCTCCGACGGAAACAGCGAGGCCCCTTTAGTAAAGGAATTCACTCCGTTATTTTCCCTTCTGTATGTCTGTGTATGTGCGTGTGTCTATGGGTGTGTGTGCATAAGTGCATGTGTGAGTCTGCGCATGTGTGTTTTGGCCATCAGTGAATAGCAGCAACAGTTCCAGGAAGCAGAGAGCGTTTTGCATTGAGATCATGATATGTGTCTGTGCGCTGAAAAAAGCATTAACGCTTAGGCCTAGCCTAAATAATTCAGTCCATCATCCAGACATTTTCTGCCAATGAATACTGCAGCGCCAGAGCTTTAGTACATTTGACTGCAGTGCATAAAATGTAACTCACACACATATTTCTAGGAAGACTGTAAGGTGCTGTTAATTATGTGACTACCGATGATGGGCATCGTTTTATTCCAGGATAAATGAACCCCAAGATTACCTGATAACACACACAGCTCCATGTTACTTTTGTAATTGAGTTTTAGGAAAGTACATAGATCCTTTTTTTTTCTAGAAAAAAAGATGCTCACATGTCACTAGGGTGGTCCTGTTCAAACCCCTGAGTTGTACTTCAAGAGTATATGTCCAGTAGCTTCAGGGACATAAATGTAATTTCCAGGATTCATGGCCTTTATTCTAATAGTTATAATAATTATGAGCTATAGTAATTATAACTCAGCCCAATAGCCAAGACTAACTGAGACTAGCAACATTATTGTTATATTACCATTATTAGTGCACAGTGTAAAGATAATTGTTGAATATAAAGAAGCTTTAAATCTAACTGCCTAAAATGTTCATAGAAGAATCTCATTCATAGAGAAATTGCAAAAGGCGTGAGTGAAAGTTTTATTCTAAGGACAGAGTAAGTGCATGCCTGACGGCTAACTGCCTACATTACAAAACACTACAATCTCAGCTAACATACTGATGCAATTTTTTACTTGTTAACATCACACACTTTTAGAAACAAGGCACTACACAAGTACATTTTTGTTTATCAGGGTGCAACGAATATAAATCTACCTAAACAGATACAATATGGTCAATAAAGTCTAATTGTTTCCAGTCCAGCTTTTCCCAGAGAAAAGGGGCATCTTTGCAGATTTTTATAATCCGGATATGTGGAGTCAGTGCAACTTAACCATATAAGATAAGATAAGATAAGATAAGAAAGATAAGAAAGAACTTTATTCATCCCGAGGGAAATTCTTTTGTCATAAACATGCTCAATGCAGCAATAAGACCCAGTGTCGTGAAATTACACCAAAACTTTAACTCTCCCAAAAACACATTACATTTTTTTTTGGAAGGACCACATTTGCACAGGTAGTGGGTCCTATTGTTTAGCCTTGCAATGTTTTCGGGTTATGAAAGGTAACAAATATGCTCCTTTCAGCTGGGAATGTTAATGTTGCGTACCTTTAAAACTCACTTAAGGTATGCAATTGTACTTCACTTCGTTATACTGGCAAAAGCCAGTAAATGCTATAAATGCAGACATCAGACTATACAATACTGTGCAAATATATTGTTTCATATAACATACTGAAACTATACAAGCACAAAGGAAGAAGTAGTAGAGACTAGGCAGTGTACAGTGCTTTGGTGAAGGATGTAGAACAGTTGTGAGTCCACAGCAACAATAATGGTTGTGTGTCATTATCAGTGTACTGATTTTTAGTAATAGTGTTTAGCAATACAACTGTCAAAACACATTCCATGTATAAAGAGACAGGGTTCAGCAGGTGTAGAGAAGATAAGTAGAACCTCAGTGAGATCTGTTCAGTCTGACTGCCTGTCAGAGGAAATTGTTTCTCAGCCTGCAGGTCTTGGCCTGGATGCCCCACAGTCTCCTTCCAGACAGGAAAGGTGTAAACAGTCCCTGTGAGGTGTGAGAGGAACCCTTCCTGATTCTTGATGGTAGGAAAACTTGACCCTGTGACGGTCTGGCTATCACCCTCTGAAGAGTAGTTCCCTTACCAGACAGTGATGCCACAGGTCAGGGTGCTTCTGTAGTATGGCTCCAAGCACTTCCATCCTCTTTAGTGTCCTTCTGCACCAAGGAGGTGGTGTTCAGGCACCAGAAGAGGCTTGCAGTACCGTGGATTCCCAGGAGCTGTGCATTGTTTCCACTCCAGTGCTGCTGATGTTTGGAGGAGGAGTGAAGCACCTGCATCCTGCTGAGGTCCACAATCATCTTTTTTGTTTTACTGACATTCAGAGAGAGACTGCTGTCCTTTAATGAGGTCTCCAGCTGCCTCACTCCTCTGTAGATGGTACCATCGTTGTTAATTGTAGAGTCATCAGCAGATTTGATAATATGATGGCTACGATGTTTAGCAATGCAGTCGTGATGTTTAGCGTCACACCCGCTCACCCAGTGTAACGTTCACCCTGTATTTTCTTGGTTTCTCGTAATGTTCACCCTGTCTTTTCCAATAGTCTTTTTATGTTCTACTGTCCTTTCCCTGTTTTTCTGTCTATGTCTATGTTTATGTTGGAGCTGGTCACACCCCCTCATCCAGCAAGAGACCAGTGTCATTCTCTTCCTGTCTTTTTCTGTGTTTCTTGTTTTTTTCACGTTCATCATGTCTTTTCCTGTATTTCTTAGCGTTTGTATGTTCTTCTTTTCCCCAATTGTCTGATGTTAGTCTCCAACATAGTCCTGCTTCCTCATTAGTGCTTCCACCTGTCTTGTCCCTCCCCAACCCGGGTGTTTCTCATTTGTTTAAATAGTATAAATGGAGCCCCTTTCTTCAGTCTAGTTTTGTTGGTTCTTGATATTTTTGCTGTTATTTTGGTCTGTGTTTTGCTGTGTTCAAGCTTGTGGATTTTTGTGCATTTTGTCCCAAGGCTAGTTTCTTGTTTAGTCACCTCTTTCTCATTTTTTTGTTAATATATAACTGTTTGTGATCACATCCTACTCTATGCTCTGCATTACAAACATGCTTGTATACTAATATACATCCACAAAATTCAAATTACATTTTTAAATATACACCAACCAGCTGTTAATGGGTCCTTAGCTTTGACATATAAAATACAATATTATAAAAAATAAAATATTACACAAGAAAAATGGCACTTGAATGTCCTACATGCTTTAAATGTCTGTGTGGGTTTATCACTAGCATTAAACCAGGCTGAGTGATAAATGGCTAACTACACTCTATATATTATGCTAAGTAAGTTGGTTTGTTTTGGGTTTTTTTTTTTGCATTATACACTTTATTATGATATTTTATCACATTGTAAGTTCATAAAATGACTGCAATATACAGTACAGTGATGGGCAACTGAACATTCTTGTCCTCCTTCAGTAGCTCATGTCTGCTTGGCAACGGTATCATGCTCTTAACAAACTTAAACAACATTATTATTATTATTATTATTATTAAATTGTTAATTAATCACCAATACATTATTTATTGAACTATTTTGTGTTTACCAAAAGGCCTTGTGAGGTCATGTGTGATTTTTTGATGATTAGAGGGTTTAACTTCACGTCCTGTTGTGCTGAACAACACTAGCTGTTATAACTGTAATGCATAACCTCTTGTAGCTTTTTAGACATTCTGCAAAAAGGGTAAGAATTACAGAGAAAAGGTTATAATATTATATAAAGGTTGTATATGATATATCCTAAATGTATCTTTTTAAACATACAGTTCAAGGAGAAATCTTTAAATCTTTAATATAAGTGTATAATCTCTATATTATTTTACCTTTGGAAAGGTTCTTCTCTTTGACACATCTCATTCTTTGAAGAGCCCAAACTGATTCCTCTACATCACTGCTCCAATTTTTTTTTTTTTTTTCGTTCATAAGTCTGTAGTCCATCTAGTCTAATAGCCCACTATGATCAAACCCTGTAATCCCACTTTCCGCCCGGCGTCGTGACCACAGGTACGAGGACCTGAGCAGGCAGGCCTGTTTGGAGAGGTGCTCAGAATTGCATCAGCATCATTTTTATTTTATACTGACTTTGCCTGTTTCTCTGCCCTGTCAGTCTGAGAAATGTCACATTCCCTTCCTCAGGTTGCATCTTCTAAATACGAAATAAGAACTCAAGAAATATACCCAAAGTCTTTTTCGCGAGATGCATATGGTCTCTGGAGATTAGCATTATAGCTGGTAAAGCGCTGCATGGTCCTCATTCTCTCTCTCCACGATTCTCTCTCCAGCTCCACAATATCCTCAGTGTCAGCTATGAATTATTAAAACGCTACCCGAGAACAAAGATTGATGCTGCTTTTGGAGACAGACGCTCTCTCCTCGATCTTATTAAAACTGAGCGCATGCAGTACATACCGCTGTTGTCCCGATAAACGACTGTGACAGATCCTAAATGCCAATTCATCAGTGAAAGATCAGGTAAAACACGGAAATCCCAGGAAAAACCTCACCCCCACGTTTGATTACTGGACTATGTGTCTTCTCATGGTGGAAGGTGTGCTGAGAGATGCATTGCTGTGGTCTCTGGAGATCCATGAGACCAAAGACCCAGCACTCTTCCCTTCACCCAATTTGACGGCACAGCCGGACTCAAATAGACACTCGTCTTTAACTAATGCTCTCAAGCATCATGCAAAATGTAGCTGTCATCAATCGCTGTTTTTTCTATTGTTATATGACCTTTTGCAGCTTTTAGTTATTATTTTAACACAGTTTGAAAATGTCAGCTGCTTTTTACATTATGTAACATTTCATAAGGATTGGTCCAATAAAAAAATATGCAAAATAAAATCTCAAGTGATTCTGAGAGTGATTTACACCTTCTTTTATCTACGTATAAATATTCTCAAAATGCATTTATGCAGCTGATATCGTATTTATGCAATTGAAATTCTGTTAAAAAGATTCTGTATTCTTACATATTAACCCTCAAAAATTACTTTAAATGTTGAGCATTTTAGCATTATTACTTTCATCTGTTTTTGTGGAATATTTTATTTGTCTTTATGTGTCTTGTTTTTGTTGGATTGTCTTTTATTGTTTGTGTAGAGCCCCCTAGAATCTTGATGACAACTATAAAAATACGGTTTGCATGCAAGACGTTCCCTTATCACAGTGGCATTATTAAAATTTTAATTACTGAGCTGGTGGATATGAAGCCATCAGCCACTTGTTTGTGCGAGGAGGGGCCCTAGCCCCCCTGGGTCCCGCAGCCTCCGGCTCTACTGCCACTCTGTGATTCATGACTGGCTCAGAGACAGAGGGGGAAGTTCAAGTCTGACCTAATCCAAACATTGAGAAAATTGAACAGGGGAAACTGGGTAGAAAGAAAAACACAGAGCGAGAGAGACAGAGAGTGAGAGAGAGAGAGCGAGAGAGAGAGAGAGAGAGAGAGAGAGAGAAGTGGAGGCCTCCTGTTCTCCTGTTAAAACAGTTTTAAGAATGGAGAAGTAAAGTTACCCAGAGAGAAATCTTCAGATTTGGACTTCCAACAGAAATCAGAACTCACTGACTTTCATTATTCATCCAGGTCTATTAATCTACATTTACTTCTTTCTTTCTCTCTCTTTCTCTCTCTCTCTCTCTGCATTTCTCTCTTTTTGCACTATCCCACCTTTTTTCTCCTTCTATACTTTTCTCTTTCATTATCTTTTCCCCCCTTTCTCCTTCTCTCTCCATCTTTTTCTCTCATTCTCTCTATCACTTTCTCCCTTTCATTGTTTATCTCTCACTCTTTTACTTTCTTTCTCTTCCTTCCTCACTGTCATTGTAACTCTGTCAGTCTTTCTGTCCTTTCTCTCTTCTCTCTGTCTTTCTCTCTCTTTATTTTTCTCTTTCATTCTTTCACTCTCTAACACTTTCTCCCTGTCTTTATCTCCCCCTCTTTCTCTCACCCTCTCTCAAACTCTCTTTCTCTTCGTATTTCTCTCTTTCAGCACTCTCCCACCTTTTCTCTCTCTCTTTACCTTTCTCTTGCATTCTTTCACTCTCTAACACTTTCTCCCATTCTTTATCTCTCACTCTTTCGCTCTCTTTCCCTTGCTTCCTCACTCGCTCATTCTAACTCTCTCTCTCTCTCTCTCTCTCTCTCTCTCTGACTGTAATTTACACTTCTGGAGAATAAAGTGGTGCATGAGCCATTCTTAGTTAAAGAGCCAGGAATTAAGGCTTATAAACCCTTCCGACCCATCTGAAGTAAACATTAACTGGAGGTTAACTCTGTTGTGAACGCCTCCCTTCTGTACAGGAGCCCTGAATTCTTTTACATTATTTGACCTAAATTAAAAACTGCCTGCATCCCACTTGACGGCTGCATAGAAAATGCACTTTCTTATGCTGAGTTTTCAACCATCCATCGCAGGTGCGGCGTGGGTGATGGCTTCAGGCTAATGGGCACATGGAATTCAACTCCCAATCAATTCCAGTAGAGCCCATAAACTAGAAGCCCTGGAGAAAGATCAGGGGACATATCATTAGTGAACATACCGTCAGTAGCCACTCATACTGGAAAAAGGAAGAGGAAATAAATCCAAAAATATATGAGATTTATGAACTTCTCAACAAGAAACTGGGCAAATCTGACCAGAGCCTGCTGAGTGTTTGGGGAGATCATTTCTCCTGGAGGCAGCTTGTTGAATAGCTGGTGTCATCTAAAACAGACACTCTTAAATAAAGAGTCTGGGACTTTGCTTCAGATCCGATGCCACTTTTACATGCTAAAACGTAGATGCTCACCATTGGCTTGCATGCCGGCTCAGAGGCCCTTGTTGAACATCCACGCTGCGGAGAAAAATGCGCTGAGCAAAATGCTTTGTTCCTAAACCTTCTGACATGAAATAAAGACATGGAGCAGCCTAAATGGACCCTCAGGGATATTCTCTCTCAAAAGGATGTAAGAATGTTTGGCAGTGATCCTAGCCTGCACTGTTTTTTCCTCTCCTTCCCTTTTCGTCCAGAGACAGGGATAATTTTCTCTGTTATATTGATTCGTATCTGCGGCGTATACCACCTCCCTCTAAAGCCTTATCTCAGAGAAAGATTCAAAAGCCATTTTCAGACCGACTTTCCGTTTATCACTGCTCTGCTACTCAAAGCTTTTAGAGCTTTTTGAACAGGATTGAAATGAGTCTACAAATGAATGTGTGCATTGACAGAAACGATGGTATACATTTGGAATCGTTGGTCCTGGATCTAATAGAGAATCTAATTTCAAATACATTATGCATTCAATGCTAAGTACTATTTAACAATACTATTCATGAACATTACCAAACATATAATCTACTACTGGAACAGTCACTCCTACTGAGTATCAACAAGATGTTGAATTTCCTTACTTGTAGCAGTGGAAACAGGGGGAAGCATTAATGAGATGTATGTAAAGTCATTTTATAGTGTTTGTTAAAAAGTGCAATATGTCCATACGTCCTTGAAATGTATGCTGTGCTTTAATCAATACACCAATCTGATACAGTGGCGAACCACGACTATTAAAGCTCGACCTTCAGTCCAAGGCATAAATATTAAACCACAATCAAACAACAAGTAAAAAAACACAGCTTTATTGTAATGCTAATTTCTGCTAGCATCCCTATGGGATTCTAGTAGTACGGTAGCGCTAAGCTAACAGCATTACACATCACTTTTAGGCTGTTTTAAATTAAACAAGCACATCTCAGGCTTGTTAAAGATATTCCATGTTTTATTTAAAGCTTGTAACAGACATGAACATATATTTACCTGATATACAGCTGTTTACTCTCAGACAGAAACCAACTGGTCAGGCTGCCTGATCGTATTCACAGTCATGGTCATATCTGGAACTTCCAGAAGACACAGAATAACATTTTTCCCTTCACAAAACCGGCCCCATTCACTGGAAATCAAAACATAACTGTTTGTTTCCCATGTCACTACTTGATGGTGTATGTTGGTGTTTGAACTGATATGTCAGGCCTGGTGGAAAATCTGGCATGTTAAGTGGTTAATCTGGTTAATTCTGATTGATAGCCTTCCATTGGTTGCTTAAAGAACTTAACCCTATTGTTTCCAACTGAAACATGATGAAGTAAGAGTTGTACTGCAGTACATTCAGAATACATTCATCCATCTATTAAGTCACCCATTAAATACGTTCATTTTCTGGCGCACTTTTTCTGAACATGGCGGTAGGAGGTGCTGGAGCCTTTACCAGTGCTCAAAGGGCTAAAGGCAGAAGAAAAAAAAAAACTCTCTGAAGAGGTTTCTATTAAATAAAAACAAACAAAACATTACAAATATATATTTGTATGTCACAGAAACTGCCTTGGAGAGTCATGAGGTTTTCCCTCTCTTTTAAAACCACAATATATGGTATATTTTTTATTGATTAATAAATAAGTTCACCTTAACAAGTGTTTTTGTTTTTGATTCTAGGGGCAGTTTTCAATGAAGGCCATTTTCAGTTGAACATCAAATACGCACGTCTTATTCAAACCTATTTTGTTTAAACAATAAACAAACAAAACGATTAGTCCTCCCCTTCCCAATGGTTCTTGAATGTTAAAACATTTTATTGATTGTTGAATATATATGATTTTAAGTTATACAAAAATTGGAAATTCTCTCCAAGGAGCAAACTCATATCTCTTTTTTATAAATTAAAAAACAGTGTTGGGGAAATGCAAGTCAAATTTAATGTTTCACAATATGTTAAAGTAAGCTAACAAACAGCAATTGTGCATTAAAATGTACAGAATGGTGTTCTCTGGAGAGGAAGTGTACTTATTATCAATAAACATGTCATTTGCCTTGGTTGCACAAAATTTGACATATAACGCTACTTTGAATAAAATTGTTGAAACAGCAGTCTCATAATATGACATTAAATATGTTGCCCGAACTGGAAATGTTTTTATAGGAAAATGTCAGTTTTTGCAGTGTAGTCCAGTGTATATGATTTTAAGATATACAAAAATTGAAAATCGTGACCATAGAAGTCCAGAGGTGGAGATATGCAGTCACTGGCCTCTTACCTTTCCTATAAGTCCATTATATAGGTTTAGAATTGCAGACTTTTGTTCATTTGCTGCTGAAAATTGTATCCCTATACTCTATCCATTATCTGTATGTTGGAACATTCTCGGCACAGCAATGACACTGACAGGAGCGGATCAGGCACAGTGGGGATACGGGAGTTTCAGATGTCAACGTCATTGCTTCGTTGATTGTAGTCCACTTTATGTCTATAGTCTATAATCTATTGTACTGTGCAAGTCTTAGGCACCCGCAGAAATAATATACAAAAACTTTCAATGAGCAGTGAGTGTTTTATCACATTAGTGTTACTAAATATACTAAATAAAAAAAAAAAATAAAAAAAAAACCACATATACATTCTACAGTAAATAGTGATTCAGTATATCAGTGTGTTTCTTGTGGAAGTCCAGTATTACTGTAGTTTCATCAGAAACCTGGTTTGACTCAATCAGTCCTTCATTAAATTAAATCAGGAGCTGCTGATGGAGTTTCACAATCCAGATAATGGCTGGAAGAACCGAGGAGGAATCTGGAACCGAACCTGTGTTCTCCTCACCAGCTCACACCATCTCAACTACTTTTACAAACAAAACAAATCCGGATACTTTTACACACAAAACTAATCCTGATACTTTTTGGTACTTTCTTGGTTGTTTGCATTTATTCTAATGTTAACTTTGCTAGCAGAATCACACACGCTGAGAAAAATGTCTTGAAACAATTTGGGTAGGAGTGTAAGACTTTTGCACAGTACTTTAGATATTCGCTCAGAAGACATGTGTGAGTTCACTGGTGGGTTTGGATGGTAAATATAGTGGATCTGTTTGTACTGTGAACATCACAGTACCCCTGGTTCCATTCACTTTCATTGTAAAGAGATTTGAGTCAGCAGGATTTTCTAAGATTAGCGACTTCACATCAAACCACTCTGAAAGACAGTTAACACATTTTAAATATTGCTTGAATTCCCTTTTAACCCTTATGGCTTTGTGAAACACCTCTCAAACTAAATTAATCACATTATTTTAATAAATATCTTTATAAATTAGATTATAAATTAGAGCGCAAAACAATTTCCTCTGGGATAAAGTTTTCTGATTCTGATTCAAAAGCATGGAAGCACTCAATGTTCAGCTAAAACAGTTTTGTGTCATGAAAAATTGTGTTTTTGCTGTGAACTAAAAACATTTCAGATACAATACCTCATTTTTACATATATTTCACCTTTCCTTTACAAAAACATTGGTATCTGTAATATTAGTGGGTTATGTGAGGACCGTTATTTTGAAAATCGTTAGTGTGAGCCAGAGATCCTGACGCGAGGAGAGGCGCCACTTAGTCCGGCGACACTGCTACGGAGCCTTTCTGCGCATGTGCAGTTCCACAGTCTAGGGATTCATTACCACATCTGTGCTACCTTGTGTTGGGAAGTAGTATCTTAAAACCTCTCTCTATATAATATATAACATATAAAACTGGTAGTTATATAAACTTTAAGGTAGAATTTTTCTTTAGGCTAGCGTGAATCAATATCTTTATAGAATATATTTTAATGAAATATATTTTTCTGTGATTATTCATATTACTTACCTGTTTCTCATTGACAGTGTTATGAACTAACTGTATCAGCTGTATAAACCTCAAGGGAGTTTAATCAATAACTTATTCCAAACTAACATTTGTGTCAATAATTTTTCACTCAGCTACGTTTCTTATACATTTCTTTATGTAGTATTTACATTTACGGCATTTAGTATGGTCTATTCATATTGTGGTTGTTTTCTCTCTACAGATTTTTATTTAGATTTTATTTAGGCTTATTTTATTTTATATTGTTCTTGTGTCTCTGTGTCTCTCTGTGTTGTGACAGTCATAACAAAAGCAATTTCCTCCAGGAACAAAAAAGTTTTCCAATTCCGATTCTGATTCTGATAGGCTGGCATAGATGTTATTTTGTTGTCAGAGAGAGTCCAGAAAGCTTTTGTGCAAAGTAGCAGCATCTGTTTTGATTTGAATTCAGAAAAAAACACTTGTTTTTCTCAACAACTGATGCAGAGATTTTTTCCAGAGACTTTTCTGTATTTTGGTTCTCGTTTCTCCAACCAATCAGCTCTCAGCAGCCAGAGCGCTAGCATCCTACTGCTAAAAACTGTATACTACAGAAAAATGGAAACATGTTGGACGGATTTCCTGTAGTTAATATTCTCACAATACTTTCTTTTACTTCCGAAAAATCTGTGGAAATATTGCGTGAAGACGATTTAGCCGCTAACTCCCTTTGACTCCCATTCAATATGGTCTCTATCGCTGGCGCCCTCTAGCGCCTGTGAGTAATTTTTGAAAGTGGTGAGTGTCCTCATAAACTGTCTGTGGTTTGTTTAGCCAGAGCCTCTCTGTAGGGTACTGGGGCAAAGGGGACGAGAAGAGTGTTCAGTGTAGACACGGTGCCACAACTTGGGCTGCGTGTTAGGCAACAGCAACAAGCTCTGGGATTCAGGATCAGACCCGTTTTTGTTGTGGATAACCGTCATATGTTTGTCTTTTATATTCAGCAGCATCTTGAAGGTCTTGAGGTAGGACAGTTTATTTTCTGGGGTTGGCACCAGAGAAACCCTTTTTGCACCAGACAAAGTTTGGAAACTTAACATGAAGTGCATGCGTTAGACTGCTGTCAGCTGCTGTGTGTGTGTGTGTGTGTGTGTGTGTGTGTGTGTGTGTTTAAAGTAATGGACAACCAAATGTTCGAGTCCACGGCAGAGCGCACCTTCCAGTACCAGGAGAGTCTGCCCCCCCTGCCCGTGCCCTCCCTGGAAGGAACCTTGAGTAAATATCTGGACGCAGGTAAGAGTTTGCAGCCCTGCAGCAACATGCACTCTCAAAGTGGGTGAAAGTTCAAGCCAGCCCTTATGTAAGCGTGTGTGTGGTCAGTAGCAGTGGCCCTTCTGACAGTTCTCGCTCACTGAGAAACCTGTGTGTGTGGTTGGTGTCAATACATTTTTTTGTCAACCCTGGGGAGAGATTTGCCCTAACCTAACAGCCCTGGTTCAGAGGCTACTGGTGTCCTAGTGGTTAGGGAGTTGCCGGTGCTATCAGAAAGTTTTAGGCTCGAATCCCAGGACTGTGCTTGCCAACTGTTTTTAAATTAAATGAACACTCTCATACATACGCTTTTAGACTCTTGTTTCATTAAGAGTTGGATCCAGAGATAGAGGTGAATCACCATCAACATGCTCAAACAGGATCTCAGTCGCAAATCTTGGTTTGTTGTTTCTGTTGTTCATCTTCCTTTTCTGATTGAACTTACGTGATCCAGACAAGTCTAACTAAGGTTTAAACCAGGCTTGCACAACTCCAGTCCTGGAGGGTACAGTTACTGAGTTTCCTGCTCAAATGCACCCGCTGATCATGACTATTAAAGAATCATTTGAAAAAGATGTGTCAGAGCAAGGAAATCATGAAACTGTGCTGGACACCAGACCTCAGAATTATGTACCAGTGGTTTAAAAAAAAAAAACTGGACTGTGACTTGGAGGAGCTGTCACTCCTCCATTCTCATTATCAGTAGCAAGAACGTACAGGTTTCAGCTCCTGGGGAAAGTCAGAACCAGACCAATGTCCATGGTATGAAGAAGAACAGGCTAAAATAAACTAAAAAATACTCAAGCTATGCGTACTATGACTTTAACTATAAGTGAGATGAACGTTGGCATGATCTGATGCCCCACATCTTTGCACTGTTTATTCATTCTTCCAGTGAAACCTTTCGCTTCGGAGGCTGAGTTTCGCAACACAGCAGCCATCGTGAAGCGTTTCGGGGAGGACGCTGGACGACATCTTCACCAGAAACTTCTGCAGCGAGCCAAGAACAGACGTAACTGGGTAACACTGACCTGTCCAAATACAGACAAACTGATTCTGGCGTACAGATCCAAGTCCCTCCATTTATTCTTCCTCCAAACCCAGATCTGTTAAACTAGTGCAGGCACTGACGTTGTTGATTGTGGGCCAATGTGACTCGCTTCGAGATCCTGATAAATTGTTCGCTCTCATTTGCTTGCCTAGCTGGAAGACTGGTGGTTAGACTCGGCCTATCTGGAGCTTCGCATGCCGTCTCAGCTCAATGTGAACTTCGGAGGTCCAGGGCCCTACTTGGAGCACTGCTGGCCCCCGAGTGACGGCACCCAGCTGGAGAGAAGCAGCATGATTGTGTGGCTGATTCTGCAGTACTGGGACCTGATCCGCACGTAAGCATCTACTACCACAGAAGACACAAAGCAGTCAAGTCAAATAGGGGTTTATCATTTCAACCATATACACACAAAGTTCACAGTGAAATGAAACAATGTTCCCTGAGGACCACAGTGCAGCACAAAGGACAAAAACAGAAACGCCACAAGAATACACAAGTGCGGGCAGGACTAGGGAGTGCACAAAAAAACCCCAGAAAGCCTCAGTACAATTTACAGGACGAGACAATGAACAGAGAAGTCGACGGGGGCAGTAACTGCACTAGTGTGAGTGAGTACGATATCATGCACATTAAATGTATGTGCATGATATTGAGGTAGATAATAATAAATAACTGCAAAAATATCAAGTAGCAGCAACAGGATTAGAAAGAATGTACAGTATATAAATAAATACAGGATAGTTACAATGTCAGTTGAGGGGTAAGTTTCTTTGTTAAGTGTGTGTATGTAGTGCAGTTGTGAGAAAAGAAGCATTTCAGGTGTGTGTGTGTGTGTGTGTGTGTGTGTGTGTGTGTGTGTGTGTGTGTGTGATGTAGTTATTTGTTCAGTTCTGATTTAGAAATCTGAAGGCTCAGATCCAGGTAGTCTTGTTATCATTCTGTATCATTCATTTGATACATCAGTCAATGCTAATTATTACATGCATTTTCTAATTTTGAACAAAAACGTATCGTTGTGTAATACACACAATCTTTCATTATCTATTAAGATGTTTATTTATCGTGGGTGTGGAACTGAAGGCCGAAGTCCAGCACAGTCCGCTCAGTTCCCTGCTCAAGCAAACCGACTACACCTGATAATGAACCGATGAGTTAAATCGGGTGTATATGAAAAAAAAACATGCAAATGATCTAAACTCTTAACCAGAACATTAAAAATATCTTGCGTATGACCTTTTTCCACAGTCTCCTTTTGCTCCCAAAAAAGGGAAATTCCACCTACTCAAACAAAATCATTCAGATTGGTTTGAAATGCTCTGTTCTGAAATTCTGTGTTGTGAAACGCTCTATTCTACAAAGTTACTGATTATTTGTAGTGTTCACACTATGGAAATAGGAACCAGACATCTGAAGGCTTTAGTGCTCCTGGAAACTAGCTCACATTAACATATTACATACTTACATAATTGTCATGATTATGTTTGCTGATGCCTGAGACATTATTTTACAATAATTCTGCAATAAGCTTATGGCCAGAAACATCATTTTTATTGAAAATGCACTACAGATTCAGGACCCCAAAACACCTATATTTTGAATTTGTGACTGTTTTACTGCTATGATTATATACACTATTCACAAATTTAGGGATATTTCGCTTTCGGGTTAAATTTATGGAAAACGTAAAAAGTTCACACTACAGTGATATTATATCATTAAAGTAGGGCATTTAAGTAGAAGCATGCAATGGTGATTTCCTCTTCCCAAACAATTTATTGAAACAGAAGCCAAAAACAGTGTTGAGTAAATCACAACAAAAAATGTCAATGTCTTGACAGCGACGTCTCATGCTGTTCACAAGTCGGCTTATTGGCTGCTGAGGCATGGCATCCCACTCTTCTTGAAGGGCGGCCCTCAGGTCATTGAGGTTCTGGGGTACAGAGTTACGAGCCTCTACACGGCGACTCAGTTGATCCCATAGGTTTTCTGTGGAATTCAGGTCTGGAGAAAGTGCAGGCCACTCCATTCGAGGTACCCCCAGTCTCCAGCAGCCGTTCCCTAATGATGCGACCTCGATGACCTGGAGCATAGTCGTCCATGAAGATGAAATTAGGCCTGTGTTGTTCATGCAAGGGTACAATGACTGGATTAATGATGTTATCCAGGTAGTATGGGCTTGTCACTGTACCGTTCACAAAGTGCAGGGCAGTTCTGTATTGACTAGACACACCTGCCCACACTGTAACACCATCACCAAAGGCTTATCTGGTGATAACAGTGTCTGATGCATACCGCTCTCCTCGACGTCTCCAACATCGTTGGCAGCCATCATTACTGCTCAATGTGAATCAAAGAACAGCACTGAGGCCCACAGGTCCCTCATCCAGCGTAAATGCTCCCTGTGCCTGGTCGTGTGGTCAGGTACCCTTGCAGGTCATCTAGCATGCAGACCATGCTGATGAAAACGGTTTAGAATGGTATCACATGACACTTGGGTGCCTCTCACCTTCCTTAAATGTCTGGAGTTGAGTGGCATTCATCATCCAGTTCCACAGGGCCCTGTCCACAATGAAGCGGTCATCAGTGTGGGATGTGGCTAAAGGGCGTCCACTTCTATGCCTTTCTGTGACTCTTCCAGTCTCTTTGTGTCTCTGTTGCAACCTGCTGATGACACTCTTAGCTCAGTGGCCACTTCCATCCGAGAACATCCTGTTTTGAAGCCTCACGATGGCTAGGTACTGTTGAGTAAATGTTAGGTGTCGTCTTGGTCTCATGATGAGTACTGTTTAAATACAAATTCTGATTGAACCAGGAAATGGATTCATGGATCATACACCTGTTGTGAATTGTGCCATTAAGCTCCTTGTCAGAGAATAGCAACTGTAAAAAGTACTGAAACATTGAACAGTTTGACATGTGCACTCAAACATTTAGGGAAGGTCGCATTATGTTCACCTGTACAAGTTATAGCGCATTTTAGGTTGTTCCTGGCATTTCACCTGAAAGCCGAATATCCCTGCCTTTTTGTGAGTAGTGTATATGTGTGTATTGATGAGTGTAAACTGCAGTGTTTTGAAACAAGGCGTCCTAATCCTAGTGCACTACTGAGGGAACGGAGAGTTATCTGGGACTCAGCCGGGTTGCTTGTGGTTTGTTCGCTGAAAGTAATGTGGATAAAGGTGTTTTCTGTTTTCTTAGGTCTCACTGGAACAGCAGCTCCAACACAGAGAAAGACTCTGAACGGGGTATATAAAAAAATAAAAAGGCTAAAACATGTGTGGATCGTGTGGCCTGACCGTTCCCGAGATTGTCAGTGTTACTCCGTTTCAGAGGAAAACGCTTCTCACCTGGAGGGGTTTCGTTCAGAACCGGTCTGTTTCTGCCCTCAACAGCACAGACGTGCTGGAGTCTTCAGTTCTGAATAATCAACATCTCCAGCTTGGTCCACTCGGTCAGCTGACCGGGACAGTCCGGAGATCAGTTTATCCCAGTCGGCTGATTGTGGTGGAGCAGGTCACACATCCATACCCTCATCAGAATAAAAATATAAAAGCTGTTTTTAATCACCAATGAACCGAAATTAAAACTCAGCGATCACTTCTGTTATGTAGAATGACGTTTTTTGTAGACAAAGGAAATGGGGCGCCCCCACGAGGATGGGCTCCAACACACACACACACACAGAATGACAGGTGAGTGGGGCGCCATTACCTCAGCACTCGCACCAAAAAGCCTTAAAAATCACGCCCTAAAAACTACATTATATAGTGAGCGTTTAAAAAAATTCTCCATCTCAAAAATTGTGTAAATGCGTCTAAAACAGAGTTTGATGGTAGTTCTCCTCAAAAACACATTCACTAAACCTGACAATTAACTGGTGAGGTGAACCAAGTGTTTCTGAGCAGGGAAATCGCCAAAACGTGCTGGACCACGGCCCTCCAGGACCGGAGTTGCCCACCCCTACACTTTATGTGGAGGGTCTTTAAAAAAAAAAAAAAAAATCATACAGCTCCAGAAAAAAGAGATCACTGCAAAAATGTTCAGTTTCTCAGGTTTTGTCTTTTATAGATGCAAGTATTGAACTGAACAGCTTTGCCTTAGTTGTTAAGAACTGTAGTCATTTTTTATAAAGTAGGTTTTATAAAGTTTTGTGGACATTTGTGGAAATACTGTTGTTTCTCAGTGAGGTTTTCCAAGATGTTGCATCTGAAAAGAGGGGAAAAGGCAGAAACAGAAAATGAGAAGTATGATTAGAAGCGGATGGTTTTGCGTAATGCCGACATCAGGGCTGGGCCTTCACTATTCTCAGTGCAGGTCACGTGCAGAAGGCCATACAGAAAACAAATTTGATTAAAGCCAGCATAGTTCAGATTTATTTTATTATTCACACCCACTTAGGAAAAAAAAAAAATTCTATGTCTGGTACATATCTTAGCAGGGAGTTTGCTGGGTCAAAAATGTCCCACAGTGTCTCTGAGCATGTGTTAGAATCTGTAATGGCCACATTAAATCAGGATGTGTTCTGAATGGCAGGCTTTAGGTTGATGAGTGTGTTGCTAGCTTGGACAAGCTCTGAAATGGACACTCTTCCCCTCTGTTTGATGAACTGAGCCACTGCACTCATCTCTTCTGGAGTGATAAAGATGAACTTCCCCCTGTCGTCAATCACTCCTGGAACGATCAGGTACAGAGACAATATCACAGAAAGCAACAGCAAGTTTAGAATATATAATTAACGAAATAAAAAAAAGACAGGACCTAATCTCAAAAAGGATGCAGGGAAGTTAAAGCAATAGTTGTCATCAATCGTCAAAGACATATTTGATCTATGACATTTACTTTTTATTCTGCACTGAAGTTTTGTGGCTAATTAAGGCAGAAATGAAAAATTACAGCCACCTCTTTAAAATAAAGCACACTTTACACCTAAATCTAGTCAAATCAAATTATAGTGAGTACACTGCACATATCATGGATAAACAAATTGTCCAGTTTGAAATAAATAGTTAAATGCAGTATATAATGTGTTAAGCACGTCAAAGTTTCAATATGTACAGTTCATTGAATATGTCCATTAAGTGTCCATTCAGTGTTTTTGTGATGTCTCAAAAGCCATTGCATTTCCATTCACCCACCTTTTCAGTCTACAGCGGATTAGTTCCACCTGTTCACACTGAAGTCATAGGGTATGTTATAAGCAGTTGATTTGCTTATGTGATTTTTGACACTGTATGACACACTATTATCTATAAACATATACTGTTATCTATACACAATACTTTTTTATAGATAACAGTGTCATACAGTCTGAAAAACACCTACACAAGATTTTTAGATGAGCTCCTGAATTAAATTATACTGATTTATACAGTCAGTCTCACTAGGGTGCAGATTCAGCTAATTTTCACTTATCTACAGACAATTTTGTATTATGGTGAGAGTAGAGCTCATATTAGTTCATAGTCATTTTCAAGAGGTTTAACAAAAGCCAAAATCTGACCTACTGCTGCCAGAACAAGGCCTCTATGTATGCTGGGACTCAGCATGATTATTTATTCAACAATATAACGTACCTGTAAGAGAACCGTCTGCTATCAAGTCCTGCAGTCTGGCAATAGCATCCTAAAAAAAAAAAAAAGGTAATTATATTAGACAGGAGTTGTAGGGCCTTTTAATTTATTTCACTCAAGAAGAGATAAATGGCTTTTCTGACCTGTGTGCGCATTCCAAAATGGGACGCCAGATCTTCCAACAACACCACCTTGGAGTCCTGTAAAAAATAGGAGACCTCAAATCAAACATATTAGAAATAGGTACTACAAGAATTCAATGTATAGAATGATACATCAAATAAAGATGAAAAACAATGTTGGTTTTGGATGTATTAGGATGCGTTAAAACACTCACATACCTGAACATACTGGATAAACTCTTGAAGCAAGTTGCGAGACTGAAGGAATTTAAAAACAGACAGATGAAATCATTAGAATTATAAAAATGTGGTCTGACTGACTTTCTAAGACATAAAAACCACAAAAAAACAAAAATATACACATTTTCCCAACTCGCACTTCGGCTGCCATTGCTTGTATGGTGTCTGACACGGCATAAGATGCTATTATCTATAAACACAGTGACCACTACTATAGTTTTTAGCTGTATGATACAATATGTGCAATAACAGTGTGTCGTACAGTGCAGAGTCAGAACCCACAAAAGCAAGTGTAATTAAGATAACAGCTCTACACTGTTGGAGGTGAGTGTGTGATTATTCAAGTACGTTCTCATATTTCCAGCACAAAACCGAAGTACACTTCATGCATGTTTTTGCTTATGGGGTAAAGAGGAGAACTGTGTAAATCTGACAAATTATCACTTTAAAGCTTATTAGATATTAAAGGTATCACCTCCAGTTCAGTAAGGTCGTCAGTCTCTCCTTGCTCTTCGATGACAAAGGACTCTTTGAGTCTCTGGTACTCCTCCTCTTCTCTCCTCTCTTGCTCCTCTTTAGCACGGCGCAGCATCTCCTCCTGCAACAAACAAATGAATGAGGTATAGAATTCACACCCACAGAACAGTACCGCCCCGTCTAAAAAGGAAATCTAAACTATTACCACAATCATTAAGTTATTACTATCTTTTAGTGAGCTAATTAAATGTAATTTTATGCATGCACAGCCCTTGAAGGAGTGTATTTTGCACATGATTCCAGAGAGCAAAAATTGAGAATTTTCATTGCCTGTATGAACACATGTACCCTGCTAAAATACTGTTCAAGGGCTGTGTGTGTGAATGACGCAAAACCTGAAAATGACCAGTCGAAGTAACCTGTTAACATACTGGGTTTTATGTGTGAAAAGGGATTCTGAGTGCTGGATGAAGAAAACGAGACACAGCAACAATAGATGTGGGCATAGTGACCCATGGTGGCCACTGTGAGAAACTGTGCTTTGCAGTTACCTGTTTTTGTTCCAGCAACCTCTCCTTCTCCTCCTCCTTCCTCCTCTCTTGTTCTTTCAGCTCCTGCATGCGCTTCCTCTCCTCCCGCTCCTCCAGCTCAGCCTGGAACAGTAAACACACAACCTCACCTGTTTATCAGTGTCATCAGATATTAAAAACTTAGATGTGTTATGCTTTCTTTTCACAGCACAGTAAACACACACAGTGCTTTCATCAGAACATATTAAAAGCATTCAGTGGTTTTCTGAAAAGGTCTGACCAGAAAAGAAAGGTGAAATTAGTTGCGTTATCCACTTTTGGCAACTTCAGAATAGGCTGTCCTCACATCTCCACAATGGTAATTTACAGAAGACAGAAAAACATCCAAAATCTATAATGGGGGTTAATGTAATGTTGGAGCATTTCTAGTAATGCGTTCATCACTAAATTTTCACAAAAATGCTGATAAATAGTTTTGTTACATGTTTTGTTCTCTAGCTTAAGGCAATTCTTCATCTGGTGGTATTTTATGGGTGGACCTCAGCTTTAACAGCTGCCACATTTGTACGTCATTGGCATGTGCATTTTCACCGGTGGTTCATGCTCATAATATTCCTCTTCTTGCCATTCTTTCAGCTTTACTCAGTTGTAGACTGTTGAACTTTATTCCAGAAAGTCTCAGAGACATTTATTGGAACATAAAATGAGACCTTAAGACGTAAACACACTTTCTTTGACTTTGCGAAAAACAGCAATCAATGCTAGTTCAGTTCCCAAACTAACATTTTGTCCATAATTTTGTCTTGAAACACAGTAGTTGTGTGAAAAATAAGGTGGATATTTTGCTCCGAAAGGTCACACAGATACTACAATATTTGCTTTTTTGAGTTTCTGCTAGTGTAAGTTTCCCCTTTTTGTTCTCTTGCAATTTGTATCTAATATCTCTTTTGTATCTTTCACCTCACAGAGAATCTTTAGGCTGATCACATGTTTGTATTATAATATATGATCTGCACATTCAAACATCAAAGTAATTAGTAGGCCAATTAAAGATGGACTTTATCAATTATTTTATTTTAAGAAAGCAGATTTAACTGAGTAATCATGACAATGCTGTGGGTTACCGAAAGCAGAATATAAAAACACTGGTCTGCACCGTAAAGGTAAAGTGGAATTTGGCTGACGCCCTTATCCAGAGTAACTTACAATCCTTAGTTACAGGTTCAGGCCCCCTGGAGCACCATTGTGTAGAAAGTGGGGTTTGAACCTGCAACTTTGTGGTCATTGTGTTCACATGCAATGGTTTTACCCACTAGGCTACTACCACCCTGTAAACTCCCATTTGATTACACTGTCCTGCTGTTTTTTGTGAACTTAATAGATATTGGTACTATCTGACCTCTCTTTGTACTTTTCTGGCTTGTTTCTCTTCCAGTTTCTTCTGCTTCTTAGCGCCCACTTTCGCCGCAGCCTGGGCACGCTCTTCAGCCTGCGGCCTCATATCTTCATCGTCCTCATCTACTTCTGCAGCAACATGTTCTGAGGAACATGAACAAAACATACACATTCAGTTTTATGTTTAGTTATGTTTTAAAGGAATTATCCTTTACAAAACATACACATTAGTTATGTTTTAAAGGAAATATCCTTTACAGTTATTGGTTTTCACAATCATTTATTTATGGGGCATCAAACAGAACGTGAACTGAGATTTTGTCAATGTTACCATTCTCCGGGGAGTCTCGCTGTGTGCGCCTCTGTGCCATCATCCTTTCAAGGCCTCTGCGGCGGCGGGGCATCCCGGCCCCTCGCTCCTCCGCCACTCGTGGAGCTGCTGCAACTCGAACGGCCACATTATGATGATCTTCACGATCAGCTGGTTAAAAAGAGAGCGAGAGAAAGAGAGTGTATAGAACTGTCAACATTTACATCATGGTGTTAAGCAGTAATTTTATATTCTTCTATGGTATTTATATCCATCTCTTATACTGGCCACAGCATTCTATTTTCTGGAGAGTTTTGACTTTATATTGTATTTTGTATTGTTTTTGGTCTTTGTGTATCTGTGCTGGAATAGCCACGCTGGAATAGCAAAGGGCCTTCCCCTGAAGCGGAACACCAAAAACTTACTAGACAAGGATTTAAATATTCATTTTCATCTTCTAACGGTTCAAAACATTCAACAGGAGTTACTATATTGATCTCCAACAGAATAACATATGAACACATCTCAACAATCAAAGACAAAAAGGGTAGATTTTATACTGATAAATGGAAAAGTGGAGGGGAATTTATTCACTTTCTGTAATGTATATACTCCTCCAGGGTCAGGGGTAAACTTTTACCAACAGATACTGAAGGACTAAGGATTCTTGTGTGTGGAGGTGATTTAAATGTTACTTTGAACCCTGATCTAGATTAATCAGGAAACAGAATATTTAAACCAAAAAGATTAACTAGGAAACTGAACACTACCTTGTCAAAAACTGATCTGATTGATATTTGGAGACATCTAAATCCATTAACTAGGGATTACACCTATTTATCCGAACCTCATTCATCATACTTTAGAATTGATTAGTTTTTGATATTTGGGAAAGATTGTAACAAAGTTAATAATTGTCATATTGAAACTATGGATATCAGATCATTGCCTGGTATATCTGTCATTAGAAATAGGTCAAAGAACAAAACTAAAATATTGGAGGTTTAACTCATCCATTTTAAATAACAAAAGAATTGAAGAATTTAAAAAGGACATATCGGAATATCTAGATCATAATGACAATGGAGAAGTGTCTCCTACAGTGCTGTGGGATGCCTGCAAAGCAGTAATGAGAGGAAAAGTGATAGAAATAACCTCTTTCCTTAAAAAACAAAGAACTAAGAACTAAGAGCTTTTATGGTCTAGTATTAGACCATAAATGCTCACTAAACCCCCACATTAAAACGGAAATAATGAAGAAAAGAAACCAGATCGAGGACTTAAATTCTCATGAAATCCAAAAAAAGTTAATCTATATTAAACAAAAATACTACGAGGGCAGTGGCAAATATATGAAGTTGTTGGCATACAAACTACGAAAACAACAGGCCGATAGTACAATATACAAAATAAGGGATCCTGGAACTAAAAATATTTACTGAGAAATGAAAGAAATTAAAGATTGCTTTAAGAATTACTATAAAAAACTATACTCACAACCCCTAGTTGAGAATGACCTACCAACACTAACTGAAAATCAGAATGAGATGCTAACTTCACAAATAACAGAGCAAGAAATTTACTCAGCTATTGCTAGATTGAAAATCAACAAGTCGCCGGGTGCAGATATATTTACATCAGAGTGGTACAAGAGTTTAAAAGGGACTCTAACTCCAATTCTATCTAAAGCATTTAATTTGATATTAGAAACAGGAGAAACTCCTGACTCATGGAGGGAAGCGCTTATTTCTATCATACCTAAACCAGGGAAGGATAAATTAGAATGCTCTAACTACAGACCAATTAGTGTACTAAATATTGACTACAAATTATTCACATGCATTATAGTTAGGCAAATGGAAAGAGTATTGCCTAATATAATACATATAGATCAAACAGGATTTATTAGATCACGTCAAACACATGATTACATTAGGAGGTCCTTGCAAATTATTAGACCTATAAATAAAAATAAAAAGAAGCAATGTTGATAAGTTTAGACGCAGAAAAAGCATTAGACTCTGTTAGATGGAAATTCTTATTTCAGGTCATGGAAAAGTTTGGTTTTGATAAAATATTCATCAGAACTTTAAAATCCCTTTATAACAACCCAATAGCTAGACTGAAAAATAATGGCGAATTTACTGATGATTTTTCACTTGAGATCCACCAGATTATAACAGACATTAATAGATGGAATTTAATCCCCTATCTTGACATAGGTTCACGTATAGACTCAATAGATTTATGTACCTATTTCAAGCAATAACTATTGAGAAACCTGAACAATATTTTAATGAATGGGATAAACTTTTTTCTAGATTTATTTGGGCGGGGAAAAAAATCGAGAGTACGATATAAAAATCTACAGTTACTGAAAGAAAGGGGGGGCTTAGCCCTTCCCTGTCTAAGAGACTACTACAGGGTTGCTCAAATCAAGATGCTGGTAAGATAATGCCAGCCTAGCTATAGATCAAGGTGGAAAGAGATAGAATGCTCAATAGGGGAGAATTTCCCAACCAGTATGTTGATCGGAGATCCCTCACTAGGCAGACATCTCTCAGACCCAGATAATCCATGGATAATTAGAGCCCTTAGGATATGGAACGATACAGTAAAACACCAGCTTAAAGAAAAGATTGGAGTTTTAAATGGTCTGCCTGATATTGATTTTGAACCCAGTAAATATGATAAGATGTTTATTGATTGGAAAGAAAAAGGTTTCACAGTTTATTGCACACTCATAAACCGAGGTAAGATATTGAGCTTTCAGGAGCTAAAAGATAAATTTAACTTGCAGAATGTGGATCTCTTTGGATATCTACAAATTAGAGACTATATTAACAAAAAAATAGAAATAAAGGATAATGCAAAGGGAAGAGAAATATTGGATATTTTTCGAAAGGCTTATGAAGATGCTAATTGTACTTTGCACTTTAAATCTTAAAGGAAGAGAATACCCTGAAAGTTAAAGCAAGATGGGAATCAGAGGGCACCATTGTAATAACACAAGAAGAATGGGTCAAAATATGTAAACAACAATGGCTAACAACTAGTTCCCCATCCTGGAGAATTTTCAGCTGGAAAAACGTGATTAGTTTCTTCAGCACTCCTGCACAGAAATCTCACTACTCTGACCAGACAAACTGCTGGAGGTCCTGTGGAGGCATGGTAGCAAACCATTATCACATTTTTTAGAACTGTCTGTTAATAGTCCCATTCTGGAGGACAATCCATGGTATCCTGGCATCTGTCTTTAGAAAAAAAAATTACTTGGACTTTAAGATAATGTATCTTTGTGATCTGGAGAAGCTTAAATGGACAAAACAAGATAAATACTTATTGAGTATACTATTAGTAGCATGTAAAAAGTCTTTAACCAAGAAATGGGGTAAAGATTTGCCAACAGTAAATGAATGGATTGATTTAATTTATGACATATACAGAAGGGAGAGAATTTGGCTCTGCTATATATATCAGTAGTAAGGCCCGATTTTATATAAATAAAGTGACTACTAAACATCCCTACTAACATTAAAATATTTATATAGAATACAGAATGACGTGCCTTTTTTGAACATGTGTTAAGAAAACCCTCACCAGTTTAAATTTTTATTTTATTTTAGTTTCAATTTTGTTTATCATTGTTTTAGATACTAGTGGAAAACTAGTTTTCCAGCTGAAAATTTGACTGTATATGTCAAATTTGACATATATTTTTGATATATGTATGTATAAAGATAGAAGTTTGGTTTGTATGCAGATGTGTATGTGAAATATTTAAAAAAATAAATATAAAAAAAAAAGAAAAGGGCCTTCCCCAAAATGTCATGTTATGCTGAAGCATTAAAATTCCCCTTCCCTGGAAGTAAGGGGCATAAGCCCAAACCCTGAAAACCCTGTTGCTGATGTGGGCCTCATCAACGACTCGTCGACTAGCTGCATCACTGTGCGGCATGGGAACTGCAGAGCACAAGAGCGGAAGTCCCTACAACACATAGTGTGGACAGCTGCGAAAATCACTGAGATCTCCCTCCTCTCGATCCAGGACATTTTCATAACATGCTGTCTGCGCAGAGCCTCTGCCATTGTAAAAGATCCCTCCCACTCATCACATACGCTATTTGACCTCCTGACATCAGGCAGAAGCTTCCGGAGCATCGGGACAAACACAGCCAGGTTCTGTAACAGCTTTTCCCCCCAAGCTGTCAGACTCCTGAACCCGTCTAATATCCCATCTCCACGTGCTCAGAAACCTCATCTAGTGCCCTCTGCCTCCAGTTATGTACACTGCATATAATTACGCACTGCCACTTTGTACATTAGCATTGTTTGCACTCAACGACAGATTGGACATCTACACTGAGCATACATTCATACATACATTTGTTTTCTAAATGTCTGAATGTGATTTGTTTCTTGTTAGTCATTTTTGTACCTTGTCTTCATGTCGTATTTATATGTGGGTGGATTACAATAAAAGCCTATTTGAACTTGAAACAAAAAGGTGTGTCCTAATACTTCTGTCCACATACTGTAATTTAAGTATCTTTAAATAACACTTCCAGTGTCCTCTGATAAACAAGCACCATAATTTAGGCATTTTGGGGAAGCCTGACCGCTAACGCTCCGTTCCACCTTAAATAACGGCTCGATCTTCTAAGAGCAGGTAGCCCTGCCTGACTATTATTGCTGCACTATTTAAGGTGGAACGAAACAATTAGCAATGAGAAGCTAACTTAAGCTAGAGAAATATATATATATATATATATATATAAAATGCTTACCTTCTGCTACTCGGCCCTGGACTTTCACAGCGAATACTATCAGAACTATCAAAACTGCTACAGCTATTAGGTAAAGAGCAATATCCATTATTTGTAGCAGATATAATTTTATTTACATCTCAATATAAAACACACACCAGTAGATGGGGGGTAAACCTGAGTCTAATGATGACGCTGCTCTCCGGGTTCAGTCTTGCTCCTGAGGCGGAGCGCCCCCTAGCGCAGCTCCAAAACTAGTGTGCTACTCTATATGGACAGAAGTATTGGGACGCCTGACCATTACACCAGCAGATTTTAAGAAGCGAAGAAGATTCTTTATTTATCACATGCATCGTCATACAAGTACAACACACAGTGAAATGATTCCTCTGCATTTAACCCACTCCCCAAGTGAAGCAGTAGGCTGCCACCAATGAGGCGCCCGGGGAGCAGTGTGCTCAGGTGTACCTCAGTCATGACACTAGCAGTTGGGATTTGAGCACGAACTTTAATATGGAGTTGATTCCCCTTTGCAGCTAACGGCTTCCACTCTTCCTGGAAGGCTTTCCACAAGATTTTGGAGTGTTTCTGTGGGAATTTGTGCCCATTCATTCTGTAGAGCGTTTATGAGGTCAGGCACTGATGGACGAGAAGGCCTGGCTCGCACTCTCCATTTCAGTTAATCTCAAAGGTGTTGGATAGGGCTCTGTGTGTGCCACCCAACCATGTCTTTATGGAATTTTCTTTGTGTACTGTTGTCCGAAATGTCTGCTGAAGCATTAAGATTGCCCTTCACTGGATGTGAAGGGAAGTATCCCAAAACCTGAAAAACAGATGTGTTTTATCATTTCCTATATACACTCTCAAAACGAAACAATGTGCCTCCAGGACAAAGGTGAAACACAAGAACGGAACAGAACGCCACAAGTGCAGAAAGGACAGAAGAGAGCAAGAAAAAACAAACTGAGCAAGACAACATTTAGTGCAGCCAACAAAATAGCTAAAGTTCTAGACTGAGAGAATACAGTATTATGACAGAAACTGTATTCTAGCAGCAGAGAGAGGACAAGAGCCCCAAAGACGCTTCAGCAAACAGAACGAGGGAAAATTTAAATAAAGAGACACTTCCTCCAAATTAATAAACAAGATCCGAGTTTCCACATGGGCTGGTCCAGAACTGCTCACATGATAAACACTCAAATACTGTTGTCATAGTTTTACTTTTTCAATTTGTACTTTTTTGCAGTTCAGTAGTAAATTTATTTAGTTAAAAAAATAATTTACTAGTTTGTCTTTCACCCCCCCCCCCCCCCAGTATTATGAGGAAAGCCCTGATTTATATATCTTGAAAAAAAGCTAGAATGAAAGAATGCCTGGTGCCAAATATGACTCACAAAATGTAAAAAACTAATTAAAAGCTTTTCATTTTGAAAAAAACCAAGACCTTTCCTCCAAATGAATAAATAAGACCAGAGTTCGCACATGGGTCAAACCAGAACTGATAAACCTCACTATTACTTTTAAAATGTTAATTTTCCATTTAGGTTTTTAAAATTTAATTTAACAAGTGCATAAGTATTTTGATAGTTTTTAGTTTTTCCAGGTATAATGAAGACAGCCTTGATTCTAGGATGAAAGAACACTCAAACACATGACTCACAAAATGATTGCTTATTAAGAAGCGATTAGCACCTAAATCAATGCAAATTAAACCTTCAAATGGTTTGCACTAATAACAATAAAGTTGTGTTTAAAAAAAAAAAAAACAAAACAAAAAAAAAACCTATTGTATAGTAGGCCATGCTAAGTCACTCTGGTATGTTATGAACCAAGTCATAAAAATACAAGCTACTAAGAGAATTTAAATACTGAAAAGCAGCAATGAGGCTGATGACTTTTCGGCTTACACTGGAGAAAACATGAAAAATTATCCATACGCATAAACAAAGATGTTACAGGTCATTAGTAACATGGAAAACAACTGATCATCTATACTAATGACTGACTGCTGAACAACAGCTTGTGATGAATCAGTCCGGTAAGGTCTGGACTACCATTAGAGTAAGCTCCTGTATGTCATTTAATTAATTTAATTTATTAACCCTTATAATCACGCATGAACACCACAACACAATACACAGTGTGAACAACGTGAAATTCTCTCTCTGCATTCAACCCAATCACCAAGTGAAGCATTGGGCTGCCGCCAGCGAGGGGGCCCGGGGAGCAGTGTGTGGGGGATGGTATCTCAGTGGTGACACTAGCAGCTTCAAACCCACAACCTTCTGATCGCAGGGCCAATGCCCTAACCACTAGGCCATCCAGCTGCCTATAGGCCTTCTATGGGTGTGACTGAAACTCTTTCAGGGCCCAGGATCTGGTGGCTATCTCCTCTCGTAGTCTTGAGTATTCTTCAACAAGGATTTTAAAATCCCTGCCGTAAATTTCAAAGGATGCCAACTTGGACTCCAGCGACTGTTTCTTCATCTGCCCCGCCTTCAGTTCAACGTCGAGTTTCTCCCTGAGATAAGCAGCATTCAAAAGATGGTTAAGACCCACAGCAAGGAGAATCTAAAGACATTTTCGACAAGAACCGTGCTGTACCTAAACCGCACTGCAACATCAAGGAACTGATTTTCCAGTTTATCTTTTAGCCCAGCAACAGTGTTTCTGACACATCAGCAGCACAATTCTGCAGTTTATGGCCTCTTGTCGTCCCAAAATCTGTCCAAGTTTTTCCTGTCAGAGCCGTGTTATTGTGGTCTTTTATTATTGATGGACTTCCTTGAGTTTTTACCTTTTCCTCTATGTGGTTTTCCTGACAAATATCTAACCCAGCTAACTTGTTAGCAATGTTTTAGTACACCTTCACATTTCTCACAGCATTAAAGATAAATTTGTTAGCACAGCAAACTCTCACTATTAGTGCTTCTACTAATGTGACACAATCAGCTTGGCTGCGGCCCGCTTTCGGTCCTGCCGTTGAGCAGCATTGGTACGAGCCGCTTTATTTGTAATAGAAAAACATTAGTTCGTGGTACACCTTGTGTCAGTGGAAAGGTGACCTCATTTTCCTTACTCATTCATTGCCGTTGTAGTGTCACAAAAATCAGTATCTATTCTTAATATAACAGTTTGGCCCTCCCCAATTCTACAATAAATAAGGAATGTTTACGCCCAGACTGCTATTTGAACACTAAAGGGCAGCCAATCAGAACAGAGAACATTTAAGCTGGGCTCCTGCTCAAACTGTACGACTGAATCGCAAGTTTATAGCTCTTGATTCATGCGCTCACACTATACGGCCCGATGCTCTGATACAAACCTGACTGCTCACACTGTATGTCCATACAGTCCATAAAAAATAAGGGCAATACATGCTAAAAATAAATAATTAAACATCCAAATACTCTGTCTTGACATCAGCCTTCAATATAAACATTAAAGCATCTCTCATACCTGGCTATTTGTTACTCACCTTATGTTCAGAAGGACTGCTATCTTCTCTCTTGTATAAGTGTCAAGTTTGAGCCTAAGCATCTCTGCCCTGCGGGAGGCAAAGATGTTTATGAATGTGTCAAGACTTGCAAGAGCCATAACAGCAGCAAGGAGAGAGAGAAAAAAAACAAACAAACAAACAAAAAAAAATACTGCTTTAGGAATATTAATGTATAACAAACACAGTTGTAATAATGGTTTAGCCAAAGCCCTTGAACTTGAAGGGGCTCCAGTGAAATGGGAAACAATGAATCACACCTTAATTTCTGAACGGCAAGTTCACATTTAAACTCCAAGTACTCCATCTTCTTCCGGTCAATATCTTTCTGCACTTTTAGTCGGAGATCCAGGACAAGGGTCTGTAGGATCCGAGTGCATTCAAGGGCTTCCTATCAGAAAGATTTAAAAATCAGTACTAAGCTTCCATATTACTGTATAATATAACTTTTAAGGGAGCTGACTGGTAGAATTGGACAGAATAATGCTTCTGTGTAATACATACTCCTGTGTCTATTATGTTATTTGCAGGAGGTAGATTGGAACAGGACTACTATTACCAGGTTACAGGTCTAATTCTCCATAATTACTATAAAACTACACTGAACATTCACGTTGGACTAAATTCACTCTGCAGTTATTATTCTCAGACTGTACAAACTACAGACTGGAGATCCATACATAATTAAAATTAGATGCAGTGAGTAATGGTGAATAATAATTTTACTATTCATCACCTCAAGTAAAACTACATCTAGCCAAAAAAGGCTCTGCATTGTGTCTAGCCTAGTTTTAGTTTCTTTGCTATATATGGTAAAAGGGAGCACCTCTGACTCACTGAAAGGTAGGAATGAGTTAGCCTCTGCAGTATCATGGCATTCTCTCTGTTGCTCTCAGTTAAACTCTCTGCTCTCTTGGATCCACTCTCCAAAAGTGCAGGCAGCTTGGACAGCTTCATACATTTAAGCTCCTCACTTTCATTATCTAAAACAAAACCAAAAGAAAGCAAGTAGCAGTGCTTAAATATGCAGGCCAGTGATTGTATCCACTTTATTTACATGCAACCAATGATGTTTTAAGCTGCTTACCCCACTCTGGCTGGTAGTAGGAGAGGAGGCCAAGAAGCTTTTTCTTCAGGTGCTTTTGCAGTTCTGCAGGCAATCGCTGTTTCATCTGCCACACATCCTGTTTGGAGAGATTTAAACAAGAATCAGAATCTTAAACAATTTAACTCACTGAAAGCGGTTTGACTGACATTTTTGGGTCACTAATACTGCCTATCACAAGTAAAGAAATCTTTCTCCTAAAATCGTACTGCTATCGTATCAAAAGGAGAATACCTGCTTAGCAGGCATCCGTTTCAGTATGTCCTCAGCAGAGAGCCCCAGAACCGGGGGTTGTTCCTGGCCAACCACACTGCTGGGGTCTAGCAGCTTTGCACACCAAGCCACCATCAAGCACTGCTCCAGAGTATCATAGAACTGCAAAGAAAAAACTCAATTCAGCCAGTTAGAATCAACTTTGTTCTATGTGAACAATAATCCTGTGCTATAGAGCCCTTAAGCATAGGAAGAAAAATATGTGTGGTGTGGAGTCGTTCTACTTCACTCAAACCAGAACCATATAGGAACTATGACTGAATGTAATAACATTTTCCATAAAAGTGTTATGCAATATATAGTTTTAACTCTATAAAGATATTTTGAACCTTGTCTTCTGCTGCTGAAGCAGTGGAGTGATGTTGTTTAAAGCGGTGCTCCTGGATCATCTCCTGCAGCAGCCTGCGAAGGCTCTCCACCCACAGCCAGCTCAATCTCTGTGACCGGAGCTCCTTCTGTGTCTGCATAAAATACTTCATTGTACTATGCTCTTTTCAATGCATGTGTTATGATATGAATTATCAGCGACAAATGTCACTCATCAACATACAAATGACTTTAGGCACTTTTCCATAGTCATACAGAAACTGTGCTGTAACTAATCTGTACGTCATGGCATGGAACTTGCAGCGCACTTTGATTTTTCCATTGTATCTTATAGCCCAAAACAGTGATATTCTCTCCAAACAGTTTATGGCCGGTAGTTTTCCCAAAACCACATCCGTGGAGTAGCAATAAAGCTTTTGATATGGTTGTCTCTCTTTTTTTTAATTTTTTTTTTTAAATGTCTCTTGGCATTCTTTAGCCACACGACAAAAGCCTAACCCAGCTAACACCTGGTACCTTTCAAGTTTTTCCAGAGCATTAATGATCAATTTGTTATTGTCATAACAAAACTCTCACTGAAATTTATCTTCAGCCCAAACAGATAGTGGTGCTTGTACTTTGTCAACTTCCTAGTTGTTTGTTTGCACCTACATTGGGTTTTTTCTTTACATGTACAGTAAAAAAGCAGAGTGGGTTAAAATAGGGTTTAGAGAATATTTGAGTAACTACTGACTTTCAGGGTCAATTTCCCAGACAGAGATTAAGTGAAGTCTGGGACTATTCCTTGCTTTTCATTAGAAAGTCTCTAATCCTAGTACTGGATTACTTAGCACTGTGAATAACCACTGTCCAGGAAACCAACCCAGTGTTTGTTAGCAATATTAGCCATATCGCTCCAGTTCTAAAGTAAAGAAGCAAATTTGGCATTCTACTACATCTAAGGTAAGTGGATTTAAAAAAAAACTGCTTTACAGTAAGGACTAAAGCATTCACATTCTTCCATTCACATTTAACTACTCGCCGTTTCTGTGCCCAAATACTGCTTAAAAGGGATTGGCTGTTGATACCTCAAGCAGCTCTTTTTGTAAATGTAAAGTGAGTCCAGTGTGATCCACATGCTGCGACAATGTGGCCAGGAGCTTGCAGAACAAAGGATTCTGGATCAAATCCTCCTCCGTTAAGGGGCACAGTGGGAACGCAGATAAGACTAAAAGCAAAAATAAATATGTGTGCAGGAATTGCATTTTGAGAAGCAGTACTGCATTTCTATTTATATAACAGGTGAACAGGATACACTAAACTTCAGGAGAAGGAATGTACCACACTGGTTTATGAGAGACTTTGGTAGACTTACCTTGGTAATGTAAGAGGTCACCTTTGCCCACAGAGCTACACACAGAGTCTGGACTTTGTGACATCTCAACCTACGCCGTGGAACAAATAAAAAATACATGAGGTTGGAACAAAATAAATAAATAAATAAATTCAAGTTTATTTAAATAGCCTATTATCATTCACAAGGTCATTCAATGTGTTTTCCAGGAACAGAATACCGATACAAAGCATAAAAATAGCAGGAATAAAACAAAAGCAAAAGAATACATAGATCAATAGAAGATTAAAAGCACAGCATGAAAGGAGGTGACATCCTCTTTAATTCTATGAGATACTGTATCATTGGCCTGGAGTCCCACTCTTAGATGAAATAAGATCACTGCTTTGATGCAGAACTTTCTACAGTGGCAGCTTTTGTTTTGAACCAGTTTTTTCTGAGGTAAGCCAACAGGATCTAAATATTTTAACAATATCAATAAAGCAAACTGAAATGTCTGAAAATGACAATCGAAGCAGTTTTACACGCCCACATGTTGGTAATGAGTCATTAAAATGAAGAGACTAAAATAAACCTACTCGAAGTTAAACTATCGTTGACCAAAACGTCTCAGTAACTTATTTGTATTTTTTACAGTTACAACTAGGGAGAAGTCGTTTTTAAAATTCTACCAAATATGAACAAGGCTGCATAACTAAAGCTTGAAAATTACTCGCAGAAACATAAAGGTGAGTACCAGAGTATCAACCTAAATGTGACTAAAAGCTCAGAAAATGGACGGTTGGTGAGGTTAGCCAGAACTGCTAATGTTAGCTAGACGAGAAACCGTAGCACCATACGGTCAGAAAACATACATTCAACGCAAATACACGGCTCTGTCTGCACTGAACTTGTCTTTATCGATAGAACTGTAAAAAGTTAAAAAAATTAAAAAAAAGGCGGGGAAAACAAAGCAACAAACTGTTGTAACTCACATATAAGATTTGTATTCACTTGTTAAGAATCCGCACAAATTGTGTTTACCGCCACCCTATTTGTATTTACTGCGCACGCGTACTCCGCGCCGCTGTAGCTGTCGTGGGCGGAGCTTCCTGACCTGTCAAATGTGAAGCTTTAACGCACCTGTCTATCCATTCATCTAGCTTATAATTAAAATAAATTGATGTATACAGTGGTGTGAAAGTATTTGCCGCCTTCCTGATTCCTCATCAACCCCACGTTTGTCACACTTAAATGTGTGAGATCATCAAACAAATTTAAATATTAGTCAAAGTCAACACAAGTAAACACAAAACGTGAAGGATTTTATTAAGTAAAGGATATTATTAAGGGAGAAAAAAAAAATTCAAACCTACTTGGCCCTGTGTGACAAAGTGATTGCCCCTTAAACCTAATAACTGGTTGGGCCACACTTAGCAGCAACAACTGCAATCAAGCATTTGCGATAACTTGCAATGAGTCTTTTACAGGCTGTGAAGGAATTTTGGCCCACTCATCTTTGCAGAATTGTTGTAGTTCAGCCACACTGGAGGGTTTGAGCATGAACCGCTTTTTTAAGGTCATGCCACTCCAATAGGATCCAGGTCAGGACTTTGACTAGGCCACTCCAAAGTCTTCATTTTGTTTCAGATGGCAAGACATTCTCTTTCAGGAGTTTTTGGTAGAGAGCAGAATTCATGGTTCCATTTATCACAGCAAATCTTCCAGGTCCTGAAGCAGTAAAACAGCCCCAGACCATCACACTACCACCACCATATTTTACTGTTGGTATGATGTTCTTTTTCTGAAATGGGCTATTACTTCTACGCCAGATGTAATGGGACACACATCTTCCAAAAAGTTCAACTTTTGTCTCGTCAGTCCACAGAGTATCAAGATGTTTTCTGGCAAAATTGAGACGAGCCTTAATGTTCTTTTTGCTCAACAGTGGTTTTCCTCTTGGCACTTTGCCATGCAGGCCCAGTCTCTTTCTTATGATGGAGTCATGAACACTGACCTTAACTGAGGTAAGTGAGGCCTGAAGTTCTTTGGATGTTGTTGTCAGGTCTTTTGTGACCTCTTGGATGAGTCATCACTGCAGTCTTGGGGTAATTTTGGTCGACCGGCCACTCCTGGGAAGGTTCATCACTGTTCCATGTTTTTGCCATTTCTGGATAATGGCTCTCACTGTGGTTAGCTGGAATCCCAAAGCTTTAGAAATGGCTTTATAACCTTTTCCAGACTGATAATTCTCGATTATTTTGTTCCTGAATTTCTTTTGATCTCAGCATGATGTCTAGCTCTTGAGGATCATGTCCAATATTACCTCATATCTCCCCAGTATTGGATAACTTTTGAACAACAACAACTACAACAACACTAATAATAATAATAAGAACAACAATAATAACAACAACACCAACAATAAAAATAATAACAACAACAACAACAAATACATTATCTGAATTAACTAAGTGCATTGGAGAAGAAATTTTAAAATATTTTTCTCATTTTTAGCAACCTTTTAACAACAACAACAATAACAACAACAACAATAATAATTATTATTATTGTTGTTGTTGTTGTTGTTGTTATAGTCATAATAAATAAATAAATAAATATAAAGAATTACCTATGAACATTGGAAAAGTAATTAAAATATATTTTTCTCATTTTTAGTGGAAAAGTCTTACTGTGTCTCCCTAATATTGGTTATCATTAGAATAACAACAAACATTATATGTGAGTAATAAAAGTCATTTTACCTGAATGAAGTTGTAAATCCTTACATGTAAATGTTAATCATGTAGATGTGTAAATCTGAAAATGAGATACCCGAGTGGAACTGGGTAGTCGAGTAGATAGGGGTCTTGTATTGTGGCAGCAGGACGCACTGTAGTGAACCGGGTGGTGTCTTGCTTCCTGCGTTATTATTTAGTGCCTGTTTTTTGTGCTTTTTTATGACTGTGGGTTTATTTTGCTGGGTGTTTGTGATGTGGGGTGTGCAGCCCGGGCTGGAGAGTTGAGAAGTCCTCCTGGAGAGAGACTCTGAGTTTTTAGAGGAGAGGGGAGAGTCCGGGACGCGGATGCAGATCCTGCTCTGCTGACGTGGTCTCTCGCCCGGCTAGGAGAGGATGGCAGACCAGAGCAGGCAAATTAAACTCGCTGCAGCGAAGAAAAAGGTACGTTTAATGCACCTCTTTTATTCCCACACATCTGTTAATACTTATTCATATGTTGACCTCTTGGTCTCTTACGAATTTACGACCATTTCCTTGACGTTGCTACGTCCACGTCAACCGGCCTCTTCATGACAGCCTGTCCGCCCTCGCGTCGCCCATTCGAGGTTGTCTGTTCCACCTGAGGCCGAGGCTTTAGCCTAGCCCACGGGACACCTAATATCTTACGATAAACCTCGCTGTTAAATCTTTTTTTGGAAAATGTCAGCACGTCGGATAAAGGGGGACACAGTATGGTTTTATAACCTGCTCCTATGAAGACTTTCAAAGTGTTGTTTTTGGCACTGAACCGTCTTACTCTTCTTCATTTGCTAATTCAGCTAATGTGGTTGCGTTACTTTTAGCCTAAAAACTAGTTTGAGCGTAGTTGTGAGGTAAACATAGGATTTTCAGAAGGGAATTGGTCACATAGATTGATTCATGTAGGTATTCGCGTTGCTTATTGACTTAACTATCTGATTATTCCTCTCTATGACGTTATAGTTTGTAATAGTCAGGTCAGCTGACAGGTCCGAGCTGTGTTTACATTCCTAACGGCACCACTTGCAGATTTCTCAAACGTTGTTTCCCCAGGGTTTGGCCACTTTAAGCGTAAAATGTAGCTTTCATTTGTGCCTTTGGGTGTTCAGTATTCTCCAGTGTTTATTTTGACCTCCAATGTGAGGCAAAATGTGCAGTTTCGGTCTTTTTCCATCCCGCCCAGCATGGAGATGTCAGAGCTGCACGGAATGGACAAAATACACTACAGGAGCAAAAGTATTGGGGCACACTTCTTTTTCAGGGTTTGGACTAGCCCTCTTAATTCCAGTGAAGGGCAGTCTTAATGCTTCAGCATACCGGGACATTTTACCCAACGTCATGCTTCCGACTTTGTGGACACAGTTTAGGCAAGGCCCTTTTCTATTCCAGAATGACTGTGCCCCAGTCCACAAAGCAAGGTCCATAAAGACATGGTTAGAAGAGCTGGGTGTTGAAGAACTTGACTGGCCCGCCTGGAGCCCTGACCTTAACCCCATCCAACACCTTTGGGATGTATTGGAATGGAGATTCTCGTCCAACGTGTGCCTGACCTCATAAATGCTCTGCAGAATGAGCCAGCACAAATTCCCACACAAACACTCCAAAATCTTGTGGAAAGCCTTCCAAGAAGAATAGAAGCTGTTTAGTTTATTATACCTTATAGTCACACCACAGCACACAGTGTGAACAATGTGAAATTCTTTTTTCTGCATTTAACCTATTCACCAAATGAGGAGCCTGAGGAGCAGTGTGTGGGGATAGTACTTTGCTCAAGGGTACCTCAGTGGTAACACTAGCAGTTAGGAATCGAACACCCTAACCACTAGGCCATGTGAGGCTCAAAAGCTGCGAAATGGGGGACCAACTCAACATGAAGTCTATGTATTTGAATGCAGTGACATTAAAGTTCCTGTTGGTGTAATGGTCACAGGTCCCAATACGTTTGTCCATATAGTATATTAATATTGAAGTTACACTGCTACACAGTACAGTTGCTGCATCTGCCATGATATGTGCACATAGAACAATAACAATACAACACAATGATACCTGCAGATAATGAGCATTTGACATAACACAAGACAATGTAAACAATAAACAATCTAATTCAACTTAGTGTGTAGGTAGATTTAATACAAATAAGCTTTTTACCTGCATATTTGTAAACATTTGCCAAGCAAGACTGCACCAGGCAGCAAAGTATTACACATGCATGTGTTGCATGTGCAGAAATTGCATGTGAAAAACAGCTGTTCTTTCATGTGGAAAGAGATATATAATACATAATATTGCCCATGGAAGGACATAACATCACTTTTCTGCTAGGCTTAAAGTCACTCCCACCATCCTTATGGTTATGAATGGCAAATCATTTTAAAACCGTTTTAAAACACATTTAAATATATTTTCTTATTCTGGCTGCAGAAGTTTAGTTCCGCACATGCATGCACTGATTCATCAACACCTTTGGTGATTAAAAATGAGACTTTTGTTGGATTACATGCAGACCTTGATCCATCAAAACTCCCAGTAACTCAACTGGAGATGTGATTGGTCATCTTGTCAGAAACACAGGGATTGGTTAGAGAATCATTTATTTGCAAATTGCAGCCTTCTGCGATATTAGTATTGCTGAGACTAGTATTGCAATAGTGATTATATATTGGGCACCTACAGACATCAGGCTTTGAAACATGATGCTTATTGAATAAAAGGTGTTCAGAGGTGGGTAGAGCAGAGGAATTTTTGTAAGAACTCATTAATTGCGTTAATGTATTCTAACACAGCTGTGTTTTCAAATAGTTGTTGCTGGACTGAATTAGGGGGAGGCATGGGTGCAGCACATCACATCACCAACACATTTGTAGCGATCGCTACTCCTTCATTATATATACAGGACACACAGAAAACAATTTCTCCCTCATTATGTCTCCATGAAAGTAATAACAAATGAATTATTGAATCTTTTCTCAACTGTTTTATGTGAGGTATTTAGGTTTTGTACTGATTTATGGAAAGTAGCATCATTAAGAGTATCGAAGTATCAGTATTGATAAGCAGTATCAATATCGGTATCAGTAAAATCCTAGCTATACCTACTCTTTACATCATCTTACATTAGAACTAATGGATGTTTTTGCCGGTTTTGCTGTAAAATGACCTTTTTGGAGATACTTGCTGAGCTAGAACTTCAGTCAGCACAGGAAATGAGTGACCAATCTTTAGTGAAACTGAATGATATTAAGTCCAAACAAGAATTTACTAACTATCTTAATGACTGAAATGTAACTTGAGTGTAAAGTGGATTCCTCTTTTCATTAATGTACCTGAGAAGAAGCAAAAGCAGAAGTATTTTGATCTGGAAGCATGTAGGAAAGGACATGACATCATGAATGAGTTAATGTTATGTTTGCAGTGAATGCCTTGCGTTATAGTCCAGCCTCTAACTGAGTGTTTGTAAATGTGGTGTTATGTGCTCTTAATGCTGGTTAATGATGTGCCTGAAGTAAATAATGCTTAGAACCTCTGCTGATAGCTTGTGAAACCTGTGTGTTGAGTGTAGTGCAGTGTGAGTCAGGTGACCCAGGCTCTTAGTTTATCTCATGATAGCTGTATCTGGGAACGGCTTTGTGTGCACTCCTGTCGTAATCAGTTGTTCTGTTTGGCTGATTGCCACACTGCAAACTGGGTAGATATCCTGTTTGGATTCAGCTGAGGAATGTAAGTTATGAGAAAGCTGGTCTTCTCTATCAGATGTTGGTTGAGTCTTGCCACTCCCCGTGTGGCAGCTGTCACAGTTTTTTGTTGGGGCAAATGTGTGATCGTACAGGCATGAGCCACAAAAAGTGAACACGATAGGGCTGGGGAAGCTTGAAAATGTCATCATTTTGGTATAGCAATTACTATTTGAGGCACAGTTTTAATTATCTACACACCTTTTTATGGACTAACACGGCTTTATAGCTGCCTGTAGGGAGCATGTAAACACCCACATGATGCACAACGACACAGCCGCAACTAACTGGCACAGTATGTTAGCATTTGAGCCGATAGCAGTGGATATGCTGGTCTCCGTCGCCAACAAAACAGACATGTACATTAAAGAACATTATACATTATAGAAAGTAGATACGGGTAATACTGAGTGCTTTGGTATTTAAGTATTTGTGCACTGGATTTTAATAATCCTAGTTTAGAATGACAGGCAATTAAAATTAATGCTAAAATGTTTGCCTTGGTTTAATACTTGGCCTAAGCATCACTAAAGGCCAAAGAAAACTGTCATCTCGCCTCAAAGAACAAAAAACTGCTTTTTACACAAAGCTAAAACAGAAATCACACGTGTGACAGCACTAAGTTATTGGTTACAAGAAAAAAGCAAGAGCGAAAGGTTGGTGTGGAGGCATGCCAGTTTTCAAATAATTTAGTCTAGTGATACTTATCCTGTGCCATTGCTGAGGGCAGTGCTAAAACAGGAAAGCTCAGGCTGCCATTGGATGAGATAAAAACGATTAACTAAAACAAACCGTCAGTTGTAAATAAAGCCATTCTAGGTACTACTTTTTGCCTGTGTGATTCAAATACAGAAGCTGCATTTAAAAGGTCTACAGTTGTAGCTTCTATAGTAAAATATAGTGCACAAGCAAGTTGGATGTTGATTGGATAGATTAATAGGGAGATGTTGAAATGCAGAAAAAAAATACTTTATGCCAAATTATAATACATTTTGAGGGTAATCTTGAAAAACAGTATATATTGCATTAACTTGTATCCCTCAGAAAAACAAGGAATAATCGAGGCCTGTAAGATGCCCTTGGGCCAGCCCTACAACTAATGGCCTGGGGGGGAAAATGAAAATTTTTTCCACCCACTGTACTTCTGTCTGTTCACTATGTATATTTTCTCATCTGGTCACCAGCTGAAAGAGTTCCAGCAGAAGAGCGCCCCATCCACAGTCAGCACTGGGCCGAAGAAGAAAAGGAAGGTGAAGGGAGCGAACCAGTCAGATGCAGCCTCCACAGACAGAAACTCACCAGACCAGGTACATCTCGACCAGCCATACTGGTCATTAATATTTTGTATTGTTCTGTGAACCACATAGCTGAAATCTACAGGAAAATAATCTGCTGGATCTGTTTCTGTCTGTTGATGGCATACAGTTTAAATGTCAGCAAGTTATGATGAGGAAACTGATACATGACAACTAAGGGTGGCATAGAATGGCTTAAAGGCATGTTGTAATAGGTTTCTCAACATAATATCTACCTGCTGCATCTGTAGCATCTGGTCAATTATCATGGACAATAATATTGACACATTTCCAGGTTCTTCGATGAGAAAACAAAACCTGTGGACTTTAAATGCACTTATAATAGAAACCAGTGGGCAGATGCTTGACGTTTCTGTTGATGATAAAGGCCCTATCCATGATCCGGCCACAAATGTATCACCATAGCAGCTGTTTTGAGTTTGGATCAGCATTACATAATGTTGCGTTACTGAAATTGTATGAATAGGAACGAGTTAAGCTTGGAGTTTCCCGTTCAAAATACTATGCTTCCAAGCTCGTCTGTGCTTTTAAAGTAAAAGTGACAGAAGACAGGATGGGAAAGCCACAATACTAATGTTGGCTCACATGCATGGCAAAACAAATGTACACTCCATCTGTCCTAACAATGTGTTGTTACGAAATAAATCTCTTGTGAAGTTAATAGCCCACTCTCAGTCCATATTTTAGGTATTGAGCTTCGATTTCACATTAAACAAAGTGGAGTTGCTGCAAAAGTATGGGCATATAGTATGGGTCAGTTGACCTTGTGTTCCATCTACAGCAGATAGAAATTAGACTTAAAAACACTGGCGTATTTCTTTAAGCAACTTAACTCTGTCAGCCTCGGGTGTTCTCTGTGTACTCCTTTTACTTGCTCCTGACTAAGACACATCCCTCTCTTTCATTCCTCCTCTTCCTTCTCCTGTAGATTGAGAATATTCTGAATGTTATGGTGTCTGATCTTAGTCTTACTAATGGAGTAGCTCTGCCTCCATTGGTCAACAGCCAGGTGAGCTGTTCTCTCACATTCCTCCCCTCCATCTTTTCCCCTCTTTTCCATCTCTGACCTCCATTCTTCCAAACATACTGTACTGTGGCCACAGGCTTCTGATCATGGAACAAATATTTGTGTTGAATGAAGTTAACTGGACCAGTCTGTACAACACAATTTGTTTTACCTTTTTTTTTCTTGTTTATTTATTTGCATGTTGTCTACCTCTCAAACGCATCTTTGTCAAAGGCATGTCCAGTGCACCAGTTCAGCATTTCCCTGATTGGTTTTGGTTGGCAAAAAATATTTCCCAGTTAAATTTGAACGTGGTTGTTGTGGGGTTTTTTTTGTTGAGAGGTGATTTATTCTACCATTTCTTCAAATCGGTGGTTATGGTTCATATTTCCAGTTCTTGTGGTTTGAAAACAAAGCTACATTGGGTTGGATTGCCTTGCTACATTACTCAAAATTACTTTGTTACTCTTCATTAATAACTTGGATACGTTAGTAGTGCATGAATTTAAACATTATGAACTAATCACTATATTATATTTGATATTATATGTTAGGTTTTATATTATGGAAAATATGTATTCCAAAAGGTATTAATCAATTTTTTTGTTGCTTCTTAAAGATTACCACCATTAGTACTATAGCATACTGTACTGTACATTAGTACCAAAACATATGCACACCAATGAGTTTTAAGACTGTTGTTTAACTGTAGACTAGGAGTGTTAGACTTTTAAATGAATATTATGAATGAATAAATTCAGATTACGGTGTTAAGGTGACATAATGTATGATTTACATGTATGATGTGGTTGTGTGAATACAAAAACCTCTACTTTATAAATCAGATTTGAACTGCAGTCATAATCAGATCCAAATGCCATACATGCGACCATAATCAATTCAAGTAGTTTTTTCTCTTTACATCATGCTTCACTGTGGATTCTGACTGTTGAAACGACAGATAAGGGTCACACATGGTGCAAAGGGTGGAACTGAGCGATAAGGCTTTTAGTGTGAATCTAGGCTTACATTATAACTTTGTAAGTCTATGCATAGGGTACATGGGACATTAGAGAATAGGGAACTTCTATTCATTAAACAGCTAGCAGGTGAAAATTGGCTCCTGTAGACTCCAGGGACATCAGAGAGTGCACAGCTTTTTCTGTGTTAACACACTAACAGGTTAGTTTCAGCACCATGTGTATGTCTGTGTGTTGCTGTGTATTGCATCAGGACTATGGTGATGTGGGAGCGCGGGACTCCCCGGTTTCTCAGATGCAGGAAGACGTTTCCAGTGCAGAACCTGCCCGCTGCTCGCCTGTGTCTAACACCGCCACTGCTACTAACTCAGAGTGTGCTACTGACAACACTGCCCTACAGGTCGGTCTGACTTTCTGACGCCTAAACTGACGACACAGCTGAAGCCTAGGCCTCAGTATAGCTTTAATCAGCCCTGAAAATGTGTAACCCTGAATAAAGCAAGAGAACTTCCTCTGCTCAAGTCGAAGTCTTCAAACAGTACTGGGCGTTAAATCCAAATCTAACAAAATTATTCTGTCCGAAGCTCAGCCTAACCTGAACACTTCCAACTAGAACTGAAAAACATTTATAATTAGAATGCATTCCATTTATAATTAGAATGAAAGTGAAAGTGAAAGTGACCATTCTGTCATACTAGAACACACCACAGCACACAGTGTGAACAGCACGAAATTC
>JBBJLS010000006.1:5025415-5035918 GCA_037577275.1 Bryconaethiops microstoma | reverse complement strand
TGTGTGTGTGTGTGTGTGTGTGTGTGTGTGTGTGTGTGTGTGTGTGTGTGTGTGTGTGTGTGTGTGTGTGTGTCGACTGCTGCATTATTCAAAGCGCTGCCTGCAGTTTTCCTTCACACTCGTTAATTGCTTCCTTTCGGCCGCTCTAATCAGGCGCTGCCCCCCCGCAGTAATGTGTTAACTTTATCACATCCAAACCCTTCCCAGAGGAAACCCAATATTTATAGTAACCTTACAGTCCCTCGTTTATCTTATCAATCCTTCATTAAATTCAATCAGGTGCTGCTGATGGAACTGACAAAACAATCGTTTTCTTTAAACAAACATTTTCATATCTTTTTTGTTACATTTGATGCATTTAACAGTTTTCATGCTTGCATAAGATTTTTATCCTGTTCTGTCACAGATCAAACTTTTATTTGTATTTGAGATCATACATCCACCCATACTTCCATGCACCCATTTATCTAGCCACTCATCTGCCCATCCATCCATTCATCCGTCCACACATCAGTCCAACCATCCATTCATACTTCCATGCACCCATTTATCTTTCCACTCCCCTACCCATCAATCCGCCATACGCCGATCAGTCCATCCATCCATCCTTTCATGTATTCGCTCACCTATCCATCCATCCATCCATCTATCTATCCATCCACGCATCCATTTATTTATTCACTCATCCATCCAGCCATTCGTGGACTAGAAATCCTGAAGAAATCTGTCCTCAATATTACAGCTGGGGCAGCTGGTGGTCTGGTGGTCTGGTGGTTAGGGCATTCGCCCTGCGATCAGAAAGTCATGGGTTTGAATTCTGCCAGTGGCACCTCTGAGGTTCCCTTGAGCAAGGTACCATCCCCACACTCTGCTCCCCGGGCGCTGTGTTCCTGGCTGCCCGCTGCTTCACTTGGTTAAATGCAGAGGAAGGATTTCATGCTGTTCACACTGTGTGCTGTGTTGTGTTGTGTTTACTTGTAACAGAATGGTCACTTTCACTTTTCACTTCAATACTCAAATAAGGTTGTTGGAAACTTTCTTTTTCATAACACATAAAACCCCGCTTTCTTTTTCATGTCTTTTTCACAGAGATATGTGCATGTTGTGTGTCTGGGAATCTGCTTTGTGAGGCTTTTGTCCCATATGAATTGTCAGTTTAAGAAAGGCCTGTGTGATGTGGCTGTCATTTGGTCACAGCAAAAACTAAAAACCTCAGGCTTTTAATTCTCACTGTAAGTGTGAAAGAAGGGAGAACAGAGCAAAAACAAAGCGAGATCGGCTGCTTGTGGAACATGGTTTGAAGAGCTGGTTTCTAATGCTGCCAAGCCGCCTGTAAATCTTTAAAGTTCTTTCATTCCATGCAGTTTTTATTTACCACACTTTTTAAAGGCAGTCAGAGGCCTACAGTGTCAATAACCACACAGATCCCTTATTTTGCTTTTATTTGCAAGGACCGGGTGCATGAGGATGATCACAGTTTTGGCCAAAGTATCTGCATTTACCTTTAGAATTCAGAGTGCATCAGTAAACTCTGATTTCAGTAAATATAAACAGTGTAAAACAGTCTAGAACCGGTGTTTTACCTTCAGAACTCAGAGTGTATCAGTAAACTCTGTTTTACACCGTTTATATTTACTGAAATCAGAGTTTATTGATACACTCTGAGTTCTGAGAGTAAACACCGGTTCTAGACTGTTTTACACCAGTTATATTTACTGAAATCTGTCTGTTCTGTTCTTGTGTTGCGCCATGGTCTTGGAGGTACGTTGTTTCGTTTCACTGCGTACTGTGTGTATTTGGTAGAAATGACAATAAAAACCTACTTGACTTTCCTTCTTGATAACACATGTGATACTCCCGACTTAAAAACTGTTCTCTATTATTTTTCTATGAAACCACCACAGTTATTTCAAACTGTGCAAAAGGCACCTATGTAAATTGTTTAAAACCACTTCTCTCATTGTAGTTGATACTGTGTGAGCTGGTGAGGAGAACACAGGTTCGGTTCCAGATTCCTCCTCGGTTCCTCCAGCCGTTGTTTGGATTTGTGAAACTCCATCAGCAGCTCCTGATTGAATTTAATGAAGGACTGATTGAGTCAAACCAGGTTTCTGAAGAAACTACAGTAATACTGGACTTCCACAAGGAACACACTGATATACTGAATCACTATTTACTGTTAAATGTTATTTGTATTTATTATTTTTAGTTTTATTTAGTATATTTAGTGACACTGCTCATCTAAACAGTTTTTAAATATTATTTTTGCAGGTGCCTAAGACTTTTGCACAGTTTGCCTAGTGTGTCTACCATCTGAAGCTGTGAAATGTGGGGGTACGCTGGACTTTTTCAGACTGTAAGGGGTGCTTGGCTGAAAAAGAAACCGTTCTTTAAAGAACCCTTCACTGAAAGAGTTCAAAGAAGTCTTTATTTGCAAGACTGATCTATAAATCACTTGTAATTACTATTAAACTAAAGCACTATTGGAGCTGAATTAGCTATACTGGTACAGGTAGTATCATTTTAATACTTATAGTTTTTATTAGTTTAATCCAAGTTATTACAGGAGATAAAGGGGACGTGTAGGTTTGACTTTATGACTCGAGTGCTGGTGCTCTGCTGGAGCTATTTCATGCATTCTGACAAACATACCTGAACTTGAGCAATAATGCCTTGTCTCACTGATCTTTTCTCTTTTTTACATTTAAAAACATTTCTTCGTTGTGGTCTGTTTTCGCATGCTTTTACAGTGCGTGCTGAAAGCAGTCTTTGTTGCCACGGTCTACGGCGTCTGAATGGGGCCAAACAAACGGCCCCATCCGCCGGGCCCTGGAGGAGCGGAGCTGAATAGAATTCTTCCCCTGACTTCTCCCTCGCCAACCCCACAATGACAGGCCACTCCTTTCTTCTCCTGCTCCGGCTAATGGATAAGACAATATTTGCAGGAGTTGGGGGGGCGTGGGGGGGGAGGTGGGGGCATTCATTAGCATTCAGCCGCTTTTTCGTCCGTCTCTCTCTCCTTCACTCTGAAGATGGGGCACAGTTCAGTTCAACCGTGCCACACACACACACACACACACACACACACACACACACACCGACATGCTCACACACACAACCCTCTTCCCCTCTCCCTCCCCAATAAACATTCTGCCCTGTTCTCTTTGATTTTTTTTTCATCCTCTTGTTCTTTCAAACAGCATTTGTTTTCCGCCTCTCGGATTCTCAGAAATCAAAAACGACAAAGGAAAGAAAAGAGAGAGAGAGAGAGAGAGAGAGAGTGAGAGAGAGAGAGAGAGAGAGAGAGAGAGAGAGAAACAGGTGCGAGGTGATAGAGAACCAGTGCATTGAAGCAGATAAGATGACATCAAGTTTTGCCAACATGTGAAAGGAGACCTGAGTTGTTTGATTTGTTGGTGGAGAAAAAACAAACAAACAAACAAAAAAAACTAGATGGCACCACAGAAACTTTCTTCATTTCAGGCCGAGCCAAAGGGGGTCTTTTGCTGCTGCTCCAAGAAAAACCTTTGAATCTTAATTCCAGGAGCTGCTGATACACAAAACCGGCTCAAAGATGTTAATATTACACAGCTTTGGTTCGGCCTCGGGGCCGCTCTGCGTGTGGATGGCGCAAAGAGGATTGTTGTGCACGCCAAAACATCATTTCTTTACTATGCTGTGATTTATTAACGTGGTCTTACCCGAACAGTGCTTGACGTTTCAAAGAGAAATGCCATTGTGAGTAATTCTATTATAATTCTGACTGACAATAGGCTTCTGGGGAAAGATGATGGTTTTCAAAGTCAATTTTACCCCCCCCCCCCACACACACACACACACACACACACACACACATAGACTCACACTCTCCCTCTGTCTCTCTCTTTGTTTGATGTCCATTTAAGCCGGTCTTATACGCACTACTAATTATCACAGCTATGTTTTCACATTTGATGCTGCGAGGGAAAACATTCCAGGGGAGAGTTGCCATAGAAATTGGTTTAAATGCACCTCGGAGCAGCACTGGAGTTACTGTGCGTTTGTTTTGCGAGTCAACACGACAAATTAACAAAAGGGCCGAGGCGCAGATTAGCACACTAAAAAAGGGGGTCTCTGGAAGACTGCCATATGCCATCAATCTGCAGACGCCCTTCTGTTCTGCAGACTTATGGATCACAATAAGGACTATATTTAGAGTGCTCAGGCTCTCATTACCCAGCCTTACTCCACAGGTCCGTGAACTGTGTTTACACGCTCCATATGAAACCCGTTCTTTGTTTTCCACAGGTTCCGCTTACTGAGGTGGATCAGGTCTAGCGCGGTAAATATAGAATACCGTACACAGAGAAACAGAAAACAAAGTAAGGTTTAAATTTGCTGTAAAATAGTGGAGCAGAATTCAAGATTTGAAATTCAGATGATCTATTTGTCACAAAAACAGACATCTGAAGTGTGCAAATGTAATAGAATATAGAATGCACTGTAAAGTGCAGCGTGTTAGAATGAAGGAACGCTATGCTCAAAAGTATCTAGACAAAAGTATCCAGTGTATTAAAGTGATTTTAAGGTGCAAGTATTGTCCATGCAGATGTTCAATTGTGCACACACAGCTTGTCTAATCACCCCAGAGAAGCATTGCTAACTGAATTGGGACACTTTGGAGCAGCCACGCATCATGACCAATGCCAAACGTTAGCCAGAAGGCACTGTGTGAGAGGTTTCCAACCTCTCTTTGTCCTTTAGAATTGAACAGGCTGGTTTTATCCAGACTATAATGTGTAAATGCACTTTGTTCTGATTGGTTGTCCTGTATTCAGCCTCACTAAGAATGTATTCCAGGCTGAAACACTGCTTACAACTTCGGTATGAATGGGTGGGGCTAAATTCCTGTAGGTTGAATGAATGAAATTATGAAAATATGTCGTTTTTTATGACGTCACAGTCAAATTGGCTATTTTTGCAACTTAGTTTTTTACATATGAACTATGAGGATTAAGGATAAAACAGTACATTTTGAAATTTTATTAGTATTTATTTACTACAGTTCTTTAAACAAGCAAGAAAAAATGTTTCTCTATGATATCGGCTCCTTAAACAGTGCATAATGCAAATAATATACACAGTATGAATTTAAAATAAAAATACAGTTGACTGTAGTAGGCTCAACTTATTGTAATAGTCTTTTAGCAGTTTTAGTTAATTAAACAGTCCTAAAATCTGAGGTTTCTGATCAGTCATTAGTTCCGTCATGGGTTGGGTGGGTTCATTTTGCTTAAATATCAAGCACAGAAGTAAAATGATGTATTTTTGCCATCTGAAAAATCACATTTTGATATGCAAGGTCATTAGTTATACACGTGTATAAATGGGTTTGTAAGGTCTTAAGTGTGCCAAAATTCTGATACTGAGATCCAGACAGCAACTTTTTCCACTGATCAGGGCCATTGATTTGATTTTGTAATCCATTCTCTTCTCCATCATCAGTCATGATCAGAAAACGAAGAGCAACCTGCAAACCTGCTTACAATTAGGACAAAAACAGATGAAGGAGTAATCCATCTTGACCAAAGATCCTCCGATTTTTCAATGTTTGGACAACCCACTAGTGACCAGAAAGGGATTTGTTTTTGTTGTTTTTTTGACATAATGAATGGAAAACGCATCTAGCGTCTGGCATGTCTCTCTGACAAAGAACAAATGAAGCTTAACTGCAACATAGAAGCTGTTTTGCTTTCTGGCTATGTTGCAGATGCAGCCCTGCGGAAGTGACTTGTATTTGGATGATTGGTGGTCATTTCGTTTTTCCTGTTTTGCACGGGGCAGCCTTGGTAAATTATAGCGAAAGGGTGGCTGCTGCTGCTGCTGCTATGGTCGTGTGTGTTTGTGTGTGTAAGAGATGAATCCTCCTGGCTCTTCCACTCATTCCAATTATTATGGCATCCAAATTACAGCCGCTAAAGGAGCCAGTTAGCTGAAGGATCCGGAAGTTTCAGAGAGTTTTGGGAAAGGAGGGTTGTCAAGGGAGAGGGAGGCAGAGATGGAGAGAGAGATGAGTGTCAGAGAGAGAGAAAGAGAGAGCGAGAGAGACAGACCGAGAGAGAGATGCTCTTAGGCCTATAAGCTGCTCCACTCTGCTTTTTGCCTGCAGTCATGTTGGCTCTTGCTGGCCTACGCTGCTCTGGATGACTGCAGGCAATATCTGCCTCTGTCTGTCTGTCAATGCGTAAGACACAGGCGGACAGACAGCCTGCCCGGTGCAAGACGTGTGCCAGCGAGCTGAGTTGACCACAGGGCAAATCGTCCAGCCTGTCCATCTGCAGAATTAACGAGCAGCCTCCACTCCCCAGCCCTGACACAGCCTACCTAGAATCTGCACACACACAACACTGCCCAGCCTGTCTGGACAAAGTGTGACAGAATGTGTGAGCTCAGGGTTCGATGCATGCACCTACCTGCATAACTATTGGCCCATCAGGGTTTTTTTTCCGCCCCTTTTCTTTGCAAAATTTCAGCCTAAAACAATACAATACACCACTCTATCAATAAATAATACCAAAAATCAGTTCATCAATGAACATAAATATTTAACAGCTCATTTTCCCATCTTGGCAATCACTTCAAGCTACATCTCCTCATGATGCCTACACCTGTAATGTAATTAAATGACAAGGCCATTCTACATCAGAACTATGATGATCTATGGAATGTAATTAAGACATCAGAATAAAAATTAACATTCAAAAGCAAAGTGATACAAGACATTTGCCCCTGCAAACTGGGAAGCAAGAACTGGCCCAAATGGGAACCGTCAGACTCTATAACTCCTCCCCCGTCACACATCTACTCAATAATCTGTGCAAAATGGTGTGCTAATGCATTATTATTGTGTGCAGTATTGTTATTACTATGTGCAACAGTATTATCATGTGCAATATCACTACTTATACGCCATTATGTGCAGTAACAGTAACAGACTCAGTATAGAAAACCAAGTCCAAACCGCTATTTGTGTTACTAGTAAACTGTTTCAGCAGTAATTTGATTTATTTATCTACAGTATTTATGTACAGCTCTCTAACTGACCACAGCATTTTGTTTTCAAAGTAGTTTCTGGACAGTTTTATTTTGAATTTATATTAGATTTATATTGTTCTTGTCTTTGCATCTGTGCAGTCGTAGCATAAGCAGTTTCCTCCGGGATCAATAAAGTTTTCTGATTCTGATTCAGATTCTTAAAGTTCTTGTTTTAGTTCTAGTTCATTATTGCTTGAAGCAACTGTCACCACTCTAAAGTGTCTGACTTGATTAAGCTTTGTTTCTATATAGTCAGCTTTACTGATAGGAAACATGGAACATGTTAACATGCAGTTCCAGTCATTTATTTTCTGTTGAGAGTGTGAACTCTCTTGCTTGTTGGAGCTTAATCCATGGCTGTGCTGACAGTAAATAATATAGTGACCTTTTTGTGCTCAAACACTCACAAAAGTCTAATAATACCTCTTTTGTGGCCACCAGCGTAACTACTAATAGCATTAGTTTCCTAAGTAGCTTACCTTGGCAAACCTTTTACAGAATAATAATTCTAAAACACATCAACATGTAATGCGTTCTACTTCGTATTCTTTTGTTATTGGTAATATAAAGTATTTGTTAAATTGCTTTGGCTTCATCTGCAACTGTCACCAAAGAGAAAGGAGAGCACCATCAAATACCACTTAAATATTGCTTTTGTTGGTACCAAACTTGAGCAAATATCAAAAAACAAAAAACTGGAACTTTCTGTACTAAACTGATAATCAGTGGACAAAATACTTCTCCAATTTTTTAGCACCAAATATACTTTGTGCAGCGAAAAAATACCCTTTGGGAATAAAATTCGAAAACCTATACTGTGGTTTTACCTACACTTCACCCATACTGTGACTCATACATGAATAACTTTTGGTTGAAACGCATTCTAATCCCTGTTATGACGTCATGTTGGGAAAGCAAAAGTGAAACACTATTCACCTCCTTAAAATGCACCTTAAAAAGACTTAAATACTATAAAGTATTCAGTAACTACTATGATTCTAGTATAAGATACACTATATGGACAAAAGTATTGGGACACACCTGTTTTTCAGGGTTTGGGCTTGGCTCCTTACTTCCAGTGAAGGACGATCTTAATGGTTCAACAGACCAAGACATTTGGGACAATGCCATGCTTTCCAACTTGAGTTCGGTGTGGAACAACTTGAGTCCTGACCTCAACCTCATCCAGCACCTTTGGGATGAACTGGTATGGGGATTGTGATCCAGACCTTCTCGTCCAACATCAGTGACTGACCTCATAAAGGCTCTACAGAATGAATGGGTGCAAATTCCCACAGTAACTCCAAAATCTTGTGGAAAGGCTTCCAAGAAAAGTGGAAGCTGTTATAGCTGCAAAGGGGGACCAACTCCATCTTAAAGTCTTTGAATGGATTTGAATGTAATGTCATTAAAGTTTCTGTTGGTGTTATGGTCAGGTGTCCCAAAACTTTTGTCCATGTAGTGGATGTATTTATACTAAGAGGGAAAAGTGTAAACCTACTTGTGGAATTCAGTGAGTTTAAAGAGTCTAAAGGGTTAAATATGCACTGTAAAAAACCTACATACCATTTATAACAAATCCAGTGAATGACAGGAGGGAGACAGTTTATGTCTCCCCCCCTGAAACTGCATAAATCATCATGATGTTTAAACCCCACGAAAATTATTTTAAGACTGGACTGTGTGACACACCGTTCAATTATCTCAGACGAGCCACCCGTCAGTAAGAGTTTATATCAGCCTCCATAAACCCTTTCGTTTGGCCCAGCCTGAGGTGAGTGGGCTCCTGAGGGGAGTGACCCACCTGTTTTAGCCGGAGACGGGCCGAGATCCGCCTGCAGCCCGTGGTTGCGCATATTTCTGTCAGCTCAGAATTATGACACCTACACCAGAAAACCTGTGTGTATTGACTTGACTTGGTTCAGCTGTATATATAATTTTCACATGTATAAATAATGCAGTCCATCTACACAGTTTTGTCTTTCAGGTCACAAATGGTGATGTAATACACTTTATTAATGCGGAAATGATCGACGAACACTTTTATATCAAGTAAATTCAAGACTTTTTTTTCAGTTTACTTTCACTCCTGTGACTGTGTCCTTGGTCCTTTTACTTTCTGTTGGAGTTAAGATAATTGCTCTACAAGCGAATGGCGTATATTGTGCAAAGTTTATGAATTTTAAGCTGTTTTATAAAGACCTGATTAAGTGGATCATTGAGCCCCAAATCAGGATTGTTCAACTTGACCCTTCTGCTTCTCATGCCAGACAGGCTTGATATTGTTGGGCTTAAGATATATGGGTAACAGAAACTGCGCTTGGTGAAATCCCCCGCACTTTTTGTTTTGTTTTGTTTTTGTTTTTGTTTTTTCCACTGATGAATGAACAAATGAATGCATGAGAACCTGCGTGCGGGTGACCCTGGGGTCAAAGGTTGCCACGGTAATCGGGAGAGGGGATTCAATTTCCCAGAAACTAGAGGGTGAAGCCAGAGCCCATCTGTCATACCACACACAGACACAGACACACACACACACACACACACACACACACACACACACACACACACACCCCACCTTGTAGACTTCCCTGTGGAGCAGACGCTGTTTTGGTTTGATATGCTATTTATGGTCTGGAGTAATTGCTGGGTCTAAACATGAATAGCTGCGTATCTCCTGCGCAGTCTAGGGCACTCCAGCATTACGCAAGGTAAAATAACAGTAGACGTAAATAGAGATGTAGAATGAGTAGTATTTAGGTGGGGGGTGGGGTGAGGGGGGGCTTACTGAATGAAGTTAACCTCAAAAGTCAAAGTGTTTCACAAAGGTCAAAGCTGTATTCATTTGGCTGGACATTTCCTGGTATTGTCACATGTCTGCCTTTGTTTCGTTGGAGCACATTCTGGTCATATTAAAAATACACACACACACACACACACACGCAGACACACATAGCTCTAGACTCAGAAACACACACACAGACACACACACAAACAGACAATGTGTACTCACATGGGATCGGCACAATGTGAAATGTAAGCTGTAGGAGAAAAGGTACCCAGGGAAAGAGTAAGACAGAGAGAGAGAGAGAAAGAGAGAGAGATGTTTTGAATTGCTAATGGTGCATCAGCCCATTTCAAAGGGCTCTCTCTGCATTCCCTCGCATCGCGATCCAGTGGCGAAATGGAGAAGGAACGCTCCATCAGATAGGGAAGCCCCACTTGATCCAGCAAAGGAAATATTAGCACTAAGGAACGATATGGATTTCCCAGAGTGTCGGCGCCGCCGAGATAGAAAGCCACTTTAATCTCCAAACCTGGATTCAGATTCCTGTCACAGATGGACGCTTGGCTCACTTTCTCTCTCTCTCTCTCTCTCTCTCTCTCTCTCTCTCTCTCTCTCTCTCTCTCTCTCTCTCTCTCTCTCTC
>JBBJLS010000006.1:5014761-5025315 GCA_037577275.1 Bryconaethiops microstoma | reverse complement strand
CTGAGCAGACCATGTTAATCTATCTCTGTCTTTCTCAGATTCCTGTCACAGATGGACGCTTGGCTCACTTTCTCTCTCTCTCTCTCTCTCTCTCTCTCTCTCTCTCTCTTTCTCTCTCTGTCTTATTCTCTCTTTCTCTCTTTCTTTCTCTCTCTCTCTGTCTCTCTCTCTCTTTCTCCCTCTCTTTCTCTCTCTGTCTTATTCTCTCTCTCTCTCTCTCTCTCTCTCTCTCTTATTCTCTCTCTCTCCTTCTCTCTTTCTCTCTCCCTTTCTCTCTCTCTCTCTCTTATTCTCTCTCTCTCTCTTATTCTCTCTCTCTCTCTTTCTCCCTCTCTTTCTCTCTCTGTCTTATTCTCTCTCTCTCTTTCCCTCTCTCTCTCTCTCTTTCTCTCTCTTTCTCTTTCTCTCTTTCTCTCTCTCTCTCTCCTTGGAGATAACTGATCGGGTTGAGAAAGAGCTGTGCGGTCAACAATAAAGGCCTCCATTAGAGTGAACTCTGCAGCTACAGAACATTCAGTTTTACTCTATTCTTCACTCAATGCTTCTCGCAAGTCTTCCTCAAACCACCTCATAGCTTTTGCGCCGCAGATTGAGTTATGATTTCTTCATGAATTGCACCATACACTTTGAGTATGTGCGTGTGTGTATGTGTATGCATATATATGTATATATGTATTTGAACATGTGTTTTTACTATTAATTTAAATATATGTATGAAATATATATATATATATATATATATATATATATTTCATACATATAATAGTATGTATGTTTAAATAATACTTATATACATTTGTTTATAAATATAAAGCACTTGTCTTTATATTTATAAATATAAATCCATATTATGTATTCATACTGTAGATTATATATTTTTGTTTATTATATTGCTCAGTATATTGTCCATTGTGTCATTTATCTATTTATACTGCAGACGTTTTGTAGATCATGCCTTTAACGAACAGTCAACTAAATGTCTAATAAATGCAACTAAACATTAAATTTAAGATTCTACTAAATCCTGAATCTAAACCCTAACTTAACCTTACAGGCCAGACATTTAGAAGCAATGTTAATTTTTGCAAAAATGAGTAAGAAAATCTTTATTCAAGAGACGAGTGAGAGCCATATGTGTATTTTGAGAGACAAAAAGGGTTTGACTGAATGTCTGCAGCAGCAGTTTACAACTAACTAACTGTCCTGATGATCTACTTCATCATTTACCTGCATTCACTTCCAGTTAGAAACACCTAATTCCCCCTTTCAGATGCTCTTGAATCTTACTTGTTAAGTTAGTAGAGTTACAACAGCCCAGTGTAACTAAGAACATCACTGCAAACCAAAGTAATGTTCTGGAACAAATCTCATTAAATTAGATATAAATACACTGGAAAATGTACCTACCTGAAAAAAATATTGTTATACCTTGATGTGCTTACATCCCTTTGGCCTATAGTGGACATTCTCTTCCATAGTTTTCAAATCTGAGGCAAAATATCTCTTAAAAATTTTCATTCATTCATATTCTGTAACCGATTAATCCTTACTAGGGTAACCGGTATCCGGAGTCTAACCCGGGGTCTATGGGCGTGAGTCAGGGACTCACCCTGGGTGGGTTCCAGCCCACCGCACTCTCTTAAAAATCTCTTATATTCAATACATTGATGCCTTTATTTTTGATGTGCACTTTAATATCTTTGTGTACTATGTCCTGGTAATCAGTTTCACTTTTACCAATCGAATTTGCAAACTTTAGTCATGGTTTTGGTCATGGAGTCACATTATCACAGACAAATTTCAGAGTCAGTATTTTAACCAGATATTCCCTTTAACAGCACTAAAGAGAGGGCTGACCTGATCAGCACATCTAATTAGACATGGCATCTGAATGCTGCATGTCCTGGACTAAAGGAAGGCCTCAGCATGCTGAGCAAAGGGGCTACGCCTTTGTGAGCTGAGTGAAGTGTGAGCATGGTGGTCTGAGCTCAGAGACAAAAGCTCCTTCCTTTTAGAGCGGTGTGTCAGAGGGACATGCTGAATTAAACCCTCTACTGATCAACTCTGTCTGTCAGTAGGGACCATGTCAGAAGTCATTCAGCATGTTCTTATAAAGGTCAGCGCATATTAGCAAACGCTTCCTTCCACAACCACAGGTCGACCCAGAGTTAAGAGCTCTGTGATGGTTTTTATTCAGAGACTGCTGTCAGTGTATGGAAGGAATTAATAACTTTAGTGGACAAAATCTCTCCAATAAAGTAAGGTTCCCAAGCAGGGATGTATACTGGCACGGTAACTTTTAATTTGATTTGATTTCTTTCTCGCAGCTCAGTTCAGAGAAATGCTGTTAAAACCTGTAGACTTTCATTCAGTCCACATATTTGCTTGTAAGTGCAAGAGGAAACGTAGCTTTTCTCATCTCTTTGTCTGCTTACTTACAGAAATTAGGGCCTGCATGGGCCACTTGACCAACCATCCATCTATACATTATCCAAACTGCACATCCTGGGTGGTGGGGCGTGCTGGAACCTATCCCAGTGCTCACAGAGCGAAAGGTGGAGAAACAGACAAGTTCGTCCTCTGTGTCTGTAGATGCAGACCTTACAGGTCAAAGGTTAGAAGCAACATTAACTTTGTAAAAATGAACATGAAAATCTTTTTTCTGGAGAGAAACTGTGTAAAGTGACCATTTTTTATACATGAACACACCACACAGAGTGAAATTATTTCTCTGTATTGAACCCATTAACCAAGTGAAGCGGTGGGCAGTCAAGAACACAGCACTGGTGGGTGTTTGGGTGGGGGGGGGTAAGGGGTTGGTAAGAGGGTGGTGGGGTGGTTAGCTGGGTGGTCAGGCTGTGTGGGGTGCGAGGGTGCAGTAGTTTGGGAGAGGTTGGGTAGGGTGGGCGGTGTGTTTTGGGGGAGAGTCTACTTGCTCCTGGGGCTGGTGGCTGGTGGCTGGGGCCTGTTGACCTGCCCCCTTGGGGGGGCTCTACCTGGTGGGGGATGGTCTGTGCCCGCGGGGCCGGCTCCTGGCGAGGGCCGCCTGGGCTACTGACCCATAGTCACGGGGGTCCATGTCTGGGGCCTCCTCCTCCACCTCTGTGGCCGTGGCTTGGTCTAGTTTTTTCAGATGCAGACTTTGGAGCGATTACACAGTGACAGCAGTTTTCATTTGGATCTTCAACCTGTTCAACTTTTTCAACAACTTCATCTCTCTGTGTATTTTTTCTACCCCTGTCTGATTTGGTTTAATTTTAAATCGAATGAATGAATAAATAAATAAAATGCTCAGATAACAAGAGGAGCATATACTGTCAAGCCCCACTTGGCAAAGCAAAGGTGTCTGGCACATCATGGCAGGCAGCTTCACATTCTGCTTGCTAAGATGCTCGATATGACAAAAAAAAATAAACAAAAAAAACTAGGGACCAGACGTTATCTGGCTCAAGGGTACCTCAGTGGTGGCAGTAGCAGGCCTGGGATTCAAACTCACAACCTTCTGATCACATGGGGCAACTCCCTAACCAATAGACCACCAGCTGCCCCAAAAACTAACCATTTTTGTTCATATTTGTTGAGTTAGTAGAGTTAAACTGCCTGGTTTAACTAAGTGCATCACTGCCAACGTAAGTAATGTTTTGGAACTAAGCTATTCAGTTAGATATAAGGTCTGAGTTTATAACATAGCAGAAAAATGGATTCTCACACACACACATCTAGGGACAATTTAGTCTCTCCAGTTCACATGATCTGCATGTCTTTGGACCTGGAGAAAACCCACAAAGGAGAACATGCAAACTCCACACATTTACTGTCACAGATTTGCAAGACATTCTTATCCAGAGCAACACACATGGATGCTTTGTAGTGTTTTCCATACATGCAGGATCCTGGCCACCCTGGCTGGGGATCGAACCCAAGACCTTCTCACTCATAAATAATCCAGTCAGTCCTGTGGGCAGCAGTCAATGTATAAAATACAGTAGCAGAAAAACCCAAGAGGAAAGTTTAGAACACAGAAAGTTTTTCAGCTAAACACAAACCCAAAGAGCTTTAATGACGTTCAACTACTACCTAAGATTCCAAACAAATTTGACGGAAAGCTGTGTTAAACCACAGTATAAAAGATGCTCCTAAACCAGATCGGATAGGTTTAGAGAATGGCCTGCTTGGACAGAAAATCACTATTTGACTAACTTGAAACTCACCAATCACAGAGCAAAACAAACGTGTACGCTATTTTTGTTTGCAAGCACATGAGAGTTTCTTGTTTACTTGAAATGAATACTTCTAGCTAAACTTGAACGATTTTTGAAAATAGGATAGTGAGAACTTTTTCAGTCCAGCATCTATTTCTGCCTCTGAAAGGCACACTGACTCATGATTAGTGCAGGAGTAGCTTTCTCTGTACTAGCTCGGTTCATACACAATTTCATGTTTCCGTCTGGACTCATTAAAGTGCCACATAGCAGCATGGATGGCTGCGACAGGAAAAATTTTGAAATCTGTTACTTTAGTATGCATTTGAGCATTTGAGACTAGATGAAACAGAACAAACACCGCAATGCACAGCTCCCAGCTAAAATGTAGCATCAGCAGCTAGAGCCTAATGCTAAACTACTGCATCATTCATCATCTATCCATTATCTTAGCCAATGGTCCTAACCAGGGCCAGAGGGGGTGGTAGAGTCTAGCTCAGTACTCATAGAGCAAAATGAAGAGAAATAACCTGGACCGGTCATCGGCATCTCCAGTTCAACTGACATGCATGTCTTTGGACTGTGGGAGGAACCAGGAGATCCCAGCAGAAACCCCCAAAGACAAGGGAAGAACATGCAAACTCTACACAGAAAAGACATGGTCAGGAATCCGATTAGGACCTTATTGGTGTGAGGTGACAGCATAATGGATGAACACCTGATTTGAAAAATTTAATTTCTTAACATAGTGGACATAACTCTGACAATAAGGCAGTCCTACAGTAACAAAGTGTATTAAATAGTAAAATACTCTCTATTTACATGTTCATTTCACCGTCAAAGGGTGTAAGAGATGAGCTCGTCTCTTACACCCTTTGATGGTGAAATGAACATGTAAATAGAGAGCAGCGTGGTATTTAATAAACAGAAATTTTATAAAGGATTTTTCCTCTTTTTCTCATCACTCTTCCAACCAAATAGAGAGTCAAAGGACTCGCTCCCTGTTGGTCACTTTTGAAGGCTGTGTTATCGGTTGTAATTGGTTAGGTGGTCACCCACTAATTTAGGTTTTTAATAGGGCTTCCCCCCCTGCTGAGAGACAACTGTACAAATAATGAACACAGTCTCTGCACTGCTTTGGGGCTGTGCAGTGCACTCGCTGAAAATCATCTACAGAAATTCCAATTAAGCTGAAACTTTTGGCATCAGAGTAAACAAGGGAGGGAAACACACACACTCACAGACGTGCACACACACAAACACACACACACACACACACACACACACGCATACACACACACACACACACACACACACATACACACACACACCCGCACAAACATGACGGCGAGTCAAAGTTAAAGGTACGGGAAACTGATGTTTGCTTTCCTGAGATTGAATATTTAACGAGGTGTGTGGTTAAAAAGTAACATAATGCTCCGACATTGACAAGCTCATTAATTTTTAACCTACAGCACCGAGATTCCACTGGCTTCTCTGGAATTGGATTTTGCATAAAAAATCAGGACATGGCATGAAAGCAGGAAATTTAAAAATTGATCAAAAGTCCAAATTTGGCTGTTTCTTGTAGTTGGCGTCTTCGTTCTCACCCTCCACTCTCTGGGACAACAGTGTTTGTCAATAGTGGATGTAGTTCGTTGTTCTTCGCACCATCAGTAGTCACCGGCCATGTTGCTTGCAAATGGGGCCGCAACACTTGAGACCCAAAATAAACCACCCAGATGCTTTCTCTCTTTCTTTCTTCTCTATTTCCATCCTCTTATTGATCTACATTCTCTTTATTTATACAGCATTATAACTGCAGCCAATATTTTCCAATAACTTCATACTCTCTCTTTTTAAAGAACAGAAGACTGGCTGTTGTTGAATATTGTAGGTTTCATCTGTTTTGTTTGTTTGAAAATAAACACACAAACACACATACAGGGTGGAGTTCTTTGCTGTCTGGTCAGATGTTTTTCTCTATCTCCATCCCCTGATTCAGGGGTCTCAAACCTGTCCAGGAAGGGCTGTTGCGGGTGCAGGTTTTCGTTCCAACCAAGCAGGAGGCAGGTGTGGCTTCTTCTTGATTGGAATGAAAATCTGAACCCACAGCGGCCCTTTCTGGACAGGTTTGAGACCCCTGCCCTAATTGATCCAGATTATCTTTATTTATACAGCATTATTACTTTAGCCATTTTTTCTAATAACTTCTTCATACTCTCTCTTTCTAAAGAACAGAAGATTGGCTGTTGTTGCAGTACAGCAATGCAGCTGTCCCACTGAACAAAGATACGTCCAAGAGATGTCTTTCAGACGTCTTTAAATGATGTCGTCTGAACGTCCAATTACGACGTCCACAGGACCTCTAGACTGCACCACCCAGAAGCTCTCACTCTCGCTCTTTCTCGCTTCTCTATCTCCTGGTGGTTCCTGAGTGCCGGCTGCTTCACTTGGTGAATGGGTTAAATGCAGAGGAAGAATTTCATGCTGTTCACACTGTGTGCTGTAATGTGTTCGCATATGACAGAATGGCCACTTTTACTTCACTTCACTTATTGATCCACATTCTATTTATTTATACACCATTATTATTGCAGTCAATTCTTTACCGTCTCTTAAACAGGATAGAAGACTGGCTGTTGTTAAAGTACAGCACTGCATCTATCCCACGGAGCAAAGATATGTCCAAGAGATGTGTTTCGGACGTCTTTTTGTGGCGTCGTCTGAACGTCCCGTGTTGAAGTCCACAGGACCCCTAGACAGGGTTTAAATTTAGTGCAAATGTGGTCATTGTGGAAGTCTTTTCAACGTCTAATTAACATCACCTGCAGATGATTTTAGACATCATTTTTACTGCTTCTAATAAACAGTCTCACAAGGTTTCTAAGCCTAATGCTCATCTTAATCTCAGAGACTAAAAGACGTGGTTTTGTCCCTTCTGTTTAAAAAGGAGTACATAAAGTCCAGCTCACTTTGTTTATCCTAATCTTGTAGGTTTCATCTGGTTTTGTCTGTTTGAAAATAAACACACAAACTCATTTGAACGCAAAAGTGTTAAATAAACATTTGTCCTATGCTGAGCAAGTGTAGGAGTATCTTTGTGAATAGGTGTAATACAGGGTGGGGCCCTTTGCCGTCTGGTCAGATGTTTGTGAAAGCTGCTGTCAGTGTGTACAGAACATGATGTCAGAGAGGTGAAGGGAGTGTGCTGCAGATCACTCACCCTCCTTTAATTCACTTTCAGAAGCATGTACCTTGTCTATAAACAACTAAAGTACAGAGCAGCCCAGGCTGAATGACACACAGAAGATTTCCAGTGTGAGCGGAGCTGCCAGGTTCTGTCTCCTGAGTGGTAAAGAATACTGTGCAGAGCATGGAGCTACACCTAAGACTGCCCATGTTTATTAATGTCTGCAGGAAACCTATAAGAACCTCTAGCCTTCCTGGCATAAATAAATAAAACAAGAAATAGAAAGTAAAACAACAAATAAATAAAAACAAGTACAACAGCCACTACCATTATTTCCAGGACTGAGGTAATTTTGAAAATATCAGAAAATGAATGGGTTAAGATTCAAGATTCAAGATTCTTAACTTGTTGCATACACAGTCATACACAGTAATATAAATACAACATGTAGTGAAATGGACCACTAAAACATCTATGGGTGCAATATAGTAACAATATAATAAAAATATGTAGACAAATATATTATGTGTATGTGTAAAGAACTGTTGCGCTGGTTGCTGGTGTGCTGGATAGACACCATTAATGGCTACAGGTGACCTATCTAATGGCAACGATGTTCTTCCAAAAAACTGCTACCGAATGTATCCAAGAGACACCATAACCAAATAAATAACAGACCGCAGGTGAGACACAGTGAGGTAGAGACTTCTGTTTCTGTTATAATGAACAATTTAAAGTTGTGATAGCATGGAGACTCATGACCTGAGCATAGAAGCCTGAGCCTTTGTGTTCTGTCCTATTATGACGTGTCCCATTTTCTGTACTTGTATTGAACTTCTCGTTGTTGCAGAGCTGCGCTTTTTGCATCCCAACAGTGGATCGGTGTTGTTTAATGTAGCCTGTTAGCTATCATTTGGATATGTCCATGAGTTTAGCTTGCTTGACCACTGCAGCCACTATTCTCTTTACATGAGGGGTAAAATAGTGGAAAATAGTGAGAAAAACCTGTCTTTTCCACTGAAAACAAATCATATGTGCTAGATAGACACCGTTAATGGCTACATGTCACGTATCTAATGGCAACAATGTTCCTCAAAAAAACTGCTACCGATTGCATCCAAGAGACACCATAACCAAAGTCACTTCTGCTTCTCATGTCTTCTAAAAAAACCTGAGCTCTTTCATTTGCTGTTCAATGTTAGTTGAGCTGGTTTGACTGGATAATAAGCACTGTGCACAAAAATAAGTCTTCTAACCATAGTTATCTGGCAAGTTACAACTTTCCTGAACCTCCCCAATCTCTGTTTTAACCATCTATGCTGTGCATTTTGTTACTTTAAAGAGGCCAGTAAATAAGCACAGCCGCCTCAAGGCCAGTAAACATAAAGTGGTAGACTTTTTTAGCTTTCACTTTGCCCCAAACCAGTGGGGTAATGTGAAGTCTACCAACCACAGGGAGCCCATCCATAGCTGCGGGAAAGTGTTTTGAGCAGAGGGTGCAGCAGCGTCTCAGACATTGTTTATGCATTAATGTGAGGTGTGCTGAATATGAATTTATTTATTTTTTTGTAACCCCACAACAGATTTGGGGGCTATTGGAAAAACAGTCCTGGACCTAGTCACACCCCTGGTGTGTGGCACAGTGGTGTAGCTGGGATTTTACACACCTCAGTGTCACTGCTCGGTTGAGAATAGTCAGTCAACCATAAATATCCAGCCAGCTGACCACCAGTGAAGGGCGAAAGCATGACTAATTCAAACTGTGCAGGAAAGAGATGAGGGATAGTCTCTAACTATACCAAGAGAGGCAACAAGGTGAGCGTATCTTTGTGCAACAGTTGCTGATGTAACCACTTGTTTATGCAGTACTGGAGAGTATCTGACAAAACGTCTTTAAAATTGCAGACCTGAATAAAGAGTTCTACGTGTGCTGTCTTCAGGAGTTAGTACTTGCTTAAGCTTTCAGTGTAAGCTGGCTATTTCAGCCAAAACCAACACGACAAAAAGGAAAAAAAGACTGGTATTTAGCCTATCATCACCAAAGAACATGTGCTTTCAGAGCACCCAGTTATACAAGCCTCCATGCCAGGCCTGCTGAGAGAAGCCACCCCAGTGGACATGCCAAGCCAACCCAAACGGAAAGTGGAAGAACCGCACCAGTAGGCAATAACAAGGCGCTTCCACTGGTGTTATTAAAAGCAACCTGAGTTCCCCATGCTGTAAGAACCAGGTGGTCCTAGCGCTTAGCTCCAGGAGCTAAATCAACACTGTTTGCTTAGTGGTATTGGAGCAAACTCTCTGAGGATTGTAAAAAAAAAGCGTCAGACCATTGACTCGCAGTAAATCGTATAAGCAGGACAATGGGAAAGGCTTGAAAAGAATCTAATCAAGTCATTTACTGGCACTTGGCTAAATGAGTTGTGTACTTAAAGGGCCACATTATCATTAGCACCTGCAAATAACAATGGGCAGAGGGCTGCGGAGGGTGTTAATGAAATGCTGAAGCTCGGCTTTTTATAATCCCTTCTTTCTACCACAAAATACACATCTGTGCCCTTGAGGTGCATCATTAACTAATGGAATACACATTACTTTTCAGAGCTAGTGTTTCAATTAAAAGGCATTCTGCTTGGATATGGACTTTTGTAGGAAAGTAGTTGGTTTTGGATTAAGATCACTCTAAAAAAGTTTTGATTCGTGATGTGAACATTCAGTTCTAGGAAACATACAACACTTGCATTATGTGGAGCTTCTTTAAACCATTAAGAACTTCAAGAATGTTCCTCACATTCACATGTCCAATTTACAAAACTGGTAAAAAAAAAAAACTCCAGTGAAAGGTTCTTCAGTTGGTTTCAGGGTACTGTATTTAAGAGGCTCATTTAATGGAAAACTAAATTTTCCTCACTAAAAAAAGTGAGGAAAGACTATATTTTCAGAAGACGTATACCTGCATATTCCACCTAAAGTCATTTACCCCACCCACTCATGCTGAAGTTAGAAAGGGTGTTTTAGCCAAGAAAATTTCTGAAAGAAGCACGATACAGGACAACCGATCAGAACAGAGCTCATTTACACATACCAGTCTTAAAGGCATATTAACAAAAGCAGTATTTAATTCTAAGGGATAAAGAGATGTTGGAAAATGGTCATTGCCTC